>LR738713.1:803833749-803913748 GCA_902687465.1 Secale cereale
GAGTCACTACCTACTACTCGGCCAAAGCAATAAGTAACAACGGAGAACATGCAAGAATTACTTATGAACTAAAATATAAAAGAGGTGAATCAAATATATTACTCAAGATCAATCTGAACATAATCTCATAATCCATCGGATCCCAGCAAACTCAACATAGCAACAACATAAGGATTACATAGGTGCCTCGATCATGTAGGGCAGCTCACGAGGACTAATTAGTGAAGCACAAGAACGGGAGGAGAACATCACATAGCTACTGGTCATGGACTCATGGTCCAAGGGAGACTACTCACGAGTCATCCGGGAGGCGTCCATGGTGGTGGAGAAGCTCCCGGTGGTGATCCTCCCCTCCAGCAGGGTGCCGGGAAGAGTTCTCCTGGTGCTCCCGATCTTGGAAGCGGCGGCGGCGGTGGAACAGAGATGGGATCGCGAAAAGAGTTCCTGTTCTGAGGGTTCCGGAGGGTCCTTTAAATAAATGCCAAAGTAGGGCACCGGGGGAGTTTCGGGGGGCCCAGGCGCCCCCCCGGCGCGGCCCAGGGGGGGGGGGCGCCCACAGGGCGCCTGGAGCCCCTGTGGCCCCCCCAGGCTGCCCTTCGGACGCAGTGTTGTTTCCGGATCGCTGATTTTTTATATAATTGTTCTGGATTTTTCTGGGCAGTTCTCGAAACGTGAAAACCTGAAATACAAAAACAGCTGAAAACAGAAACTGGCACTGGGGTGCACTGGATTAGTAAGTTAGTTCAAATATGATCAAAAGTGTATGGAAGTGTATGAATATCATAGCAATATCACCCAAAAGTGGCATGGAGCAAGCAGAAATTATAGATACGTTTTGGACGTATCAACACCCCAAGCTTAATTCCTGCTCGTCCTCGATTAGGTAAATGATAACAAGAATAATTTCTGTGGTGACATGCTATTAACCATATAGGACTTTCTCATAGTCATATGACAAAAGCTTACTGAGACAATGATTCTATAGTAATTAAGTTGCCTCAAGAGAAAATCACAAATGACTGAAAGTTTTACAACATGAAACTGAAACATCAAAAAGATTTGCAATGAACATGATGTGCAAATATGATAAAGTGATATTTAGCTTGCCCCTTTAGTGATGCAAAACATAAATGCAGGGGCACCTTCAAGGTTTAAGTGATGACTAGATACAATCATTTCAGAATAAACGATATCACAATCATGCAAAAGACAATGCTACTTTGGGACAATGCACATTACACTCAGAATGACAATCATGCTCTCAGTAGTTGGTGCTTCAACATAAAGGTAAAAGAAAGGTTAAGTGCTAGAGCTTTTTATTTTGAAAACATGGAAGCAATTGTGTCAACGGTAGTAGTACTTCATATGTGTCATGCATAAAACATCCTATAGGTTGCAAGCCTCATGCATCGAATACTAATAGTGCTCGCTCCTTGTCCTAATTAGCTCGGATCCCCATGGGTTATCATTGCATTACATATGTTTTAACCAAGTGTCACAAAGGGGTACCTCTATGCCACCTGTACAAAGGTCCAAGGAGATAGATCGCATTTGATTTCTCGTTTTTGATAGATCTCAACTTGAGGACATCCATACCGGGACAACATAGAAAATAGATGATGGACTCCTCTTTAATGCATAAGCATATTCTCATAAGAGATTGAGGATTAAGGTCCAAGCTAAAACTTCCACCATGATGCATGGCTTTGGTTGGCGGCCCAATGTTCTTCTCTAACAATATGCATATTAATTCAACCCACGGTAAATCACCCTTACTTCAGACAAGACGAACACGCATAGCAACTCACATGATATTCAACAAAAGTGTGACAGTTGATGGCGTCCCCAGAAACATGGTTACTGCTCAGCAAGCAACTTATAAGAAATAAGATACATAAGCAACATATTCTTTACCACAATAGTTTTTAGGCTACTTTCCCATGAGCTATGTATTGCATGGTTAGTTTGCTTAGTACAGGTGGAGGTTAGCAAAAGACTGGGAGCGACCAACTAAGAGAGCCATGACGGTCATAATCATGCAGAGCGACAAAGCAATATTGAATCAGGCATGGTAGTTATATCGCTACTTAGAAACAAAAGATCATCAAGGCTTGACAGACTTTCTTTACAGTCTTGAATATGCGTGAGCATACGCCAAGTCAATCAAAATAAATTCTCGAAGGAAGATATTACTAAACCATACCATATCATAGGCAAACAAATCATGTTGGTACTCCAATAACACATTGGGAACCCCCCAGCTATTTGAGATTAACCAAAAGAAAACCTGAACTACTAAGCACCATCATGCAAGTAGCATCTTTATCATAGACACATTAACCCATGCAACGGAAGCAAACTCTCTTAATAAGGTGAGCATGGTAATTAAAGAGAGTTCAAGCAACCAACTAAATAAAAGCTCTTGAAAAGATAAGCATGAATACTAAGAGCAGAGTATGATAGTAGCTATTAAAAGACAAAGAACACACACATCATAGATAGACATGAAAATTCTATGTAATGTTCTAGGTAGAGGTGGAGCGTGTTTCTCTCCCACATAAAGGAATGCTGGGTTCCGACTCGTTATAAAAAACTAAAAAGAAAACTAAAAGCAAGACGCTCCAAGCATAGCACATAACACATGAAGTGATAAAAATATAGCGAAACGAAAGACGAACTGATAGTGTTGATGGATAAGGGGATGCACGGGGGCATCCCCAAGCTTAGACGCTTGAGTCTCCTTGAATATTTCTTGGGGGTGCACGGGGGCATCCCCAAGCTTGAGCGCTTGACACTCCTGAATCTTTTTATCATCTTCCCTCGCACACTTGAAAACTCCCTTCATACATAACTCATCATAATCTGATTAGCGAGGCTAGTAACCTTAATAAAATAATTATACCTTGCTGGAAATAAGGATATCTTGAAGTTCTACTGTTTCTCAAGATTGCCAAAAGGTTTTTGCAAAGAAAAAGCAAGTTCTTAATTTGCAAAGTGAAGGTAAGGCAAAACAGGACATAATCTGTGAAAAACAGAACAGCAGGCAGTAATTGACCTGTTCGGGATACTTCTGCAACTCAAATCAAAAAACTCAGAACTGACGCACGAAAGACAATTATATAGAGAACGCTTTCGAAAAAATTCAGACCAAAAAGATGATCTGGTGATTTTATACGAATTTTTCTATCCAAGGACAGAATCTGTTTCCTGGACAGCACCTCACAACTTTTGAACTTTCTAGCAATCAGAGGCTATACTTGGCACAAATATGAAAAGCAAAGATACAATGATGATGCTACAGCAGTAAACAACATCAAGACACAACAAAAGCAAAAATTTTATTCATGTGGGCTGCCTCCCAAAAGCGCTTTCTTTTATGCCTTTAAGCTAGGCATAATGCATAGAGGAATCAATAATCATCGTAATAATCGAAGTTATAAATTGTTTCAAGTGGTTCCTCAATAAGTTCATTCTTGTTCCTTCTAGGAAAGGGGTACACACCTTTTGCCTTCCCGCGTAAGCGGATTTGTCCCTTACCTATATCGATGAAGCCTTTAACTGCTCGGAGGAAATCCCTCCCAAGCACTATATTTCCTTGGTTTGGCTCCACGATGAAGAAATCAATCATTGCAATCCCTTTAAGGAATTTAACCGGTACGTCTTTTATTTTTCCCTGGATTTCAGAAATATATCCATTAGTGTGTTCATGATAAGATGGTAATCTATCCATGTTAAATTTTAAAGAATCATGAACAATTTTTGGCATAGTAGAAACCATAGATCCAATATCACAATAAGCAAGGAAGTCTTGATTAGAGATGCTAATCCTAACAAGAGGTTCCCAGTCATTATCTATTTCCAAAATATCTCTCTCATTGGGTTTGGGTTTCTCTACCTTCATTAAGTCTAGAGCATCCATTCTTTTCTCAATAGTAGCAAGTCTATCTATGATAGTATCAAAGTTATGATCTTAAACAAAGTAACTAGATAGACCATGTATAATCTCAAGAGCTCTAGCTTCATCACATTCTAAGAAATCTCCCTCAGCTATAATGTCAAGGGAGTGTTTACACCATTTAAAAAGACCATGGTAAAAATTCCTAAGCACAATTTTTATAGGTATCCAAGGCATAATTCTCCTATGTGCATCAGAAATTCTGTCCCATGCCTTCTTCATATTTTCTCCATCCCTTTGATGGAAATCTAAAACTTCTGATTCCCTCAAAGCACCAAATCCTAACATGTTTGGCTAAACATAAAGGACTACTAATAAAAAGACAAATAATTTTTTTGTGATTTTTGATAAAAGGAACTAAAGCAAAAATGAAAGATAAACTAACAAGACTAAAAAGCAAAGGTAAAAGATAGCATGCAACTCCCCTATCCTGAAGAGTGGAGTCCCCGACAACGGCGCCAGAAAATACTCCTTGATGGGCCTCGAAACCCTCGTTGGTTACCCCAAGTGGAAGGTGTAAGATGCAGTAAGTAGAAGTGTTTTCCCCTAGCAAAGATGCAAAGGATCGAATCCCAGAGACTCCTAGGTTCAACAAGTAGGTGTCAACTGCTAACGGCGCAATTAGCAATTAACATGGACCTGCACACAGATACAAATAACTTTGCTCCCAACTAGTACAGAGAGGTTGTCAATCCCTCCGGCCTTGTAGTTCACAAAGGGTTAAAAGCAATGATAGTAGTGATAGATAGTTTTTTGCAATAGTAAGTAAATAGCGAAAAGTAAATAGTGGATGTGATCAATGATGGTAATATGGACCGGAGTCTCATGATGTTCACTAGTGATGTCTCTCTCCCAAAAGACGATAAAACAGCTATGTGAGGTAACAAATTACAGCTGGGCAATTGACAGGACCATGAACGCAAACCAATGCTGACTACATTGCAAGAAAGGTTGAGGTTCAAAGCATGGGCGGTACGCCAAAGTATGTAGACCAAAATCCATCAATATCTACTACTAATCATCCACCTTGAGATATCTATCCAGAACATCTCGCTGGTATTAAGTTGCGAGTCCCACCCATAGTGTAAACTCAATGCAACAGACAACTGCATTAAAAGAACTTTGCGTAAAGTAAACAATCCTTGCACTCACGGGCACAAGCACCGTTGTTTTCCCCCTTGTGGCAACAGAACATCCCCTAGACTCATGTTTCTATCACTCAAGCTAGTCATCGAGGGGCATGAACCCACAATCGAGCATAACGTTCCCTCTAGGAGTCACTACCTACTACTCGGCCAAAGCAATAAGTAACAACGGAGAACATGCAAGAATTACTTATGAACTAAAATATAAAAGAGGTGAATCAAATATATTACTCAAGATCAATCTGAACATAATCTCATAATCCATCGGATCCCAGCAAACTCAACATAGCAACAGCATAAGGATTACATAGGTGCCTTGATCATGTAGGGCAGCTCACGAGGACTAATTAGTGAAGCACAAGAACGGGAGGAGAACATCACATAGCTACTGGTCATGGACTCATGGTCCAAGGGAGACTACTCACGAGTCATCCGGGAGGCGTCCATGGTGGTGGAGAAGCTCCCGGTGGTGATCCTCCCCTCCGGCAGGGTGCCGGGAAGAGTTCTCCTGGTGCTCCCGATCTTGGAAGCGGCGGCGGCGGCGGAACAGAGATGGGATCGCGAAAAGAGTTCCTGTTCTGAGGGTTCCTGTGACGACCCCGGCCCGACCGTGCACTAATCATACACGCAAATGCACACGATCAAGCCTAAGGACTCACGTGAAGGAATCACAGCACAACTCTAAAACATAAATAAATACATACAAGTTATATATTACAAGCCAGGGGCCTCGAGGGCTCGAATACATAACATGTGTCACACACATAGTCAGCGGAAGCGTTAGGTATCTGGGTACAGATACAACACAGAAGAAGATAGGCCTTTTGCAAAGGCGGGGCAAAAGAAAAGCTACGATCGAAAAGGCGCAGGCCTCCTGCCTGGGACCTCCGATCCTACTCCTGGTCGTCATCCGCCGGCTCCTCGTAGAAGTACTCGCCGGCCGGGTAGTAGTAGTAGCCAGCCTCGGGCTGGTAGTAGTAGTCGTCAACGGGGGCTGCAGGCATCATGGCTCCGTCGTCTGGTTTATCATGCGGGTAGGACAAAAGAGGAAGCAAAGCAACCGTGAGTACTCATCCAAAGTACTCAGCAAGACTTACATCAGATCTATACTAAGCAATGCATCATTTTCAAAGGAGGCTTTATGTGGGTGGACTAGACTGCAGAAAGCCAGAGTAGAGAGGGGAAAAAGCCTAGTCCTGACGAAGACTAGCATCTTCAGGGTCTTGCAGCAATTAGAAGGGTTCAGATTAGTACATCATAATGTAAAGTGTTTATAGCAATATCAACCTCGGCCGGGGATCCTTCCTCGACTCCCTGCGAGAAAGCAATCCCAGAGCCCTACCTCATATCTCAAGTCACCAGTTCTAGTTGTACCGAAGTGGATACAACTCCGAGTGTCCGTTATCGTAGGACAGGCTATCGATAGATGTTTTCTTCCCTGCAGGGCTGCACCAAGTTACCCACCACGCTCGCTTAACTCCGGCCGGACACACCATCAGGTCGTGCCCGCCCTCGGCCAAACAATACGACGCAACCCGACCGGAAACCGACAGAGAGGATCAAGCACGTCGGACTAACCTATGCCCCCGGGGGTCTTGGCCATCGCCCCGGACGCTCCTGCACGTTACGTGGCCGTTCGGTAGCAGACCTAGCAACCCCTTATACAAGCACGCAGTTGCATCCAGGGTCCAATCCGAACGGGCCGCTCAATCGCTGACGTCGTGACGACTCCGGCTGATGTATACGACGCAGAGCACCCACTCACACCCACGTGGTGGTTAGTGCTATCGGACCCGAAGGCCCCTCGGATCAAATATCCAAATCGCTTAGTGGATTGGGAGCGCGCGGTAACGAGCAGAGCCCACGATACTGTTGGCCCCGTCGTCCCGTCTCGAGGACTTGTGACAAGGACTAAGGATGACCGGCCACGCCTCGTAGTTATCTCGCGGGTACCCTCACTGGTCACCCGACTCCACAGCTCTCGCCTCAAAGGCACTCGCGGGTACCCCTCTGGGTCAACCCGCCTCCATCCAACATGTGTAGTAGTAACTTCAAAGTGTCTTCAGACGCACGATACCTCTGGCCGCACGCCTTTGTTCCTGGCGACGTCCGGCCTCGGGGATCGATACGTCTTTAAACACGGTACGGTAAACCAGGGCATCCGTGTGGTTTTCATGCCGATGAGGAATCCGAGGAATCACCCTCGTTGGACTCCTAAACGACAAGTCCCGTTAAGGTGATACCGGAGGAATCACCCTCGGCGGTAATCACCATAGCGGATGCACGACAATAGCTAAGTCGGAAGTGGGAAGAGGAATCACCCTCGGTAACCCACAACGAGCTAGCTATACTACAGGGACAACATCGGAAGTGAGTTCGGAGGTATCACCCTCGTCACCTGATGTTAACTCTGCGGAGTCGAGCATATTAGGGGGTGTGCGGTGATGTGAAGAAGGTCAGGGGAAGGGGCTCGATCGCTTGATCGAGGCAAGGGTACTATGCGAGGCAACTATGAGAAAGCGGGACCACAGCAGTGCTACCCAACCTATACTAAGCAGTTTATGAATAAAGACAGGTATCAACAGTATTTGCAAAAACAGGCTATGCAACAGTAATAGGAGCAACAGCAGTAGCAGCAATTCTAATGCAAGAATAAGAGAGAATAGACATAGGCGATATCGGAATGATCAAAGGGGGGGTTGCTTGCCTGGTTGCTCGGTGGCAAAAGCAAGGTCGTCGGAGGGGGAACCAATCACCGGGACGGCGTCGGTCTCTGGAGCGGCGTCAGCGTCGGACTCTACCGAGAGAGAAGAGGGGGGGGGAAGAAACAGATAAATACACAGAATACAAGCATCACAAAGCGTGCTAGGCTAATGTGCAGTGCAGGGTTGCCTAAAAACATGTCTAAGTTATATTAGTTATTTTTAGGATTTAACTGGAATTATTTGCCGGTGTATGTGCACTATTCATCTACCGGAAACGGGCTAAAAGTTGCGGGTTCACCTCTGTAGAGGGTCCCGACACGGAAACGGATAGCACGGTTAGCTTCGTCTCGTCGTTCTGAGCAACTTTCATGTAGAAAGTTTCTCGATCCGAGCTACGGTTTAAAAGATATGAATTTCTAAAGATTTTTGACATTTTCTGGAATTGTTTTATTTATTAAATCAACATTATCCAGAACAGTGCCAGTGACATCATCATGACGCAAGGATGACGTCAGCAGTCAACCACCGCACTGGTCAGGTCAAACCTGACCAGTGGGTCCCACCTGTCAGCCTCAGAGGCTTAACAGAGTATTAAAACTAATCTAACAGAGCTATTAACAGGGGTGGGTCCCACATGTCATAGACACTAATTAAGCTAATTAATTAATTAACTTAATTAACAGATTAATTAGCAGTTTTAGTTTATTTCTAAATTCGTTTTAACCGCGGGGCCCACATGTCAGTGTCTACGGTGAACAGTACGCCAGGGTTGACCCGGTCAAACGAGCTGCGGGGGCCCACTGTCAGCGACACTGGGCGGGCCCCACGCCTCGCCACGTCAGCGCGTCGCCGGAATAAGCTCCGGCGAGCTCGTTCACGGCGGCAGAGCGCCGGAGCCGCTCGGAATTCCTATACAGGCGGCCAAAACGCACACCGCGACCTGCGTTCGAACGCTGGTGAGCTCGCGCGTCGAGCTGTGCCATTGGTTGGGCTCGAGGGTGGCCGGAATGGCACCGGCGATGAGCCAAGGCGGCGCCGGAGTTCGGGCTCGAGCGGGATCGGTGTTAAAGCGCGCGAGCAGCCATTCAAGTTAGCTAGGCGGGTTCTAAGGCGCATGAGGAATACGCCAGAGCGGTCGGGCAAGCTCGCAGAGGCTCGGTAGCTCGACAACGGCGGCAATGGCGGCGGCCGGAGCAATAGAATGACGGCGGCTCCGCTCGGGCTTGGGATCGAACAAAAGAAGGAGGAAGGGGAAAGATGGAGCTCACCGCAGCGGTCACGAAAGACCCACGACAGTTTTGGAGCAGCAGTCGAGCTCGATGTCGCCGGCGAGCACCGGAGACAGAGAAGGAGGGGGCGGCGGCGATCGACGGCTACACGGCCTCCCCGCTCCGGCTGAGGCCACCGGGAGAAGGAGTCGACCCTGGCGGCCCTCCCGGACACAGCGGAGGAGCGGACGGGCGCCGGTGACCACGAGTTTGACGGAGGTGCGGCGGCGATCTCGATCGGCAGAGAAGGAGGGGGAGCGGCGAGCGCGTGAGTGAGGGAGAGAGGGGAGAATGGAGGAGGCGACCAGGGGGAGTGGCTCGGAGTGAGCCTTATCGCCTCGCGGACCTGCTCCATCGGCGTGTCGAGCTGCGGCCGCCGGAGGCGCTGTCGTCCATGGAGACGACGACACGGCGTGCGGGGCAGGTGAGGGAGAATGTAGATGGGCTGGGCCGGATGGGCCACGCCCTGGGCGACAGGTAGGTTTCTTCTCTGCCTTTTTCTTTTATTAGTTCACAGAGAGAAGAAAAGAAATGATTAGGCCCTTATAGCATTTTTGCAAAATATGAGACTAGGCTCAAGTAATACAAGGCAATATTGTCTCTCACCCAAAAGTGATTTGGGAAGATTTGGAATCCATTTGAAATCGAAATAATTTTAAATGGATTTAATATTGCTGCATTGGGGCTGTTTCTTGTTGCTAGAGTTATTTAACTAACTCCAAAAATTCTGATGTTGGTTTTAGAAATGTTCCTGGATTATTTGCCATTAAATGAACATTTTTCCAACAGAGTTTGAGCAAATTTATTTTGCACTTTTGAATTTGGATTTGAATTTTCAGGGGCAAATTTGAATTGTCTGGATTAACCACTGTGATTATCATTGCAAATGAACATGACATGGCATGTTTAACATAATGTCACAGTGCTTAGTACAAGGGGGGTGTTACAAATTCTCCTCCTCTAAAAGAAATTCTCGTCCCGAGAATTTAGGAGGTAGAAGCAAAGAGGTCGGGGTATTCCGCCCGAAGATTTTCCTCGCGTTCCCAAGTGGCTTCATCTTCAGTGTGGTTCGACCACTGCACTTTCAGGAACTTGGTTGTCTTCTGACGGGTCCGACGTTCAGCTTGATCGAGAATGCGGATCGGATGCTCCTTATAAGAAAGATCATCTTGAAGCTCGAGCATCTCGTGATCCACAGCACGATGCGGGGACTCCTTGAAGGATCGGCGAAGTTGCGACACATGGAACACATCGTGGATATGCGAGAATTGCGGCGGCAATTGCAATTTGTAAGCCACGAATCCACGTCTAGCAACCACGGGAAAGGGACCAATGTAGCGTGGAGCTAACTTGCCCTTGACGCCGAAACGGTGCGTGCCCTTCATAGGGGTGACACGAAGATAAACTTGATCACCTGGTTGATAAGTCAATCCCGATCTCTTGCGATCAAAGTTGCTCTTCTGGCGATCTTGAGCCGCCTTGAGATTTTCACGCACGATACGGACTTGCTCTTCGGCGTGTTGAATAATGTCCGGACCAATAACTTGTCGTTCCCCAGTTTCTGACCAGTTCAGAGGGGTTCGACACTTACGTCCGTACAGAACTTCAAAGGGAGCCATCTTCAAGCTTGCTTGATAGCTGTTGTTATACGAGAACTCGGCATATGGAAGGGATTCTTCCCATTTCTTACCGAATGATATAACACAAGCTCGCAGCATATCTTCAAGCACTTGATTGACTCGTTCAACTTGACCTTGGGACTGGGGGTGATAAGCTGAACTCCAGTTGATATGAGTTCCCAAAGCTTCTTGAAAACTTTCCCAGAACTTGGAAGTGAACAGGGTGCCACGGTCCGAACTGATCTCCTTCGGAATTCCGTGGAGGGATACAATTCGGGAGATATATAGTTCTGCTAACTGGCTAGCAGTGATAGTCTCCTTGATTGGCAGGAAGTGTGCCACCTTTGAGAGTTGGTCGACGACGACAAGAATGGCATCGTTACCCTTCTGGGACTTAGGAAATCCAGTAATGAAATCCATCTGCACCTTATCCCATTTCCACAGCGGAATAGGAAGAGGTTGCAGAAGTCCAGCAGGCTTCTGATGTTCTGCCTTCACGCGACGACAGACATCGCATTCAGCAACATATCGAGCAATATCCCGCTTCATATTAGGCCACCAGTACCTTTGGCGGAGGTCACGATACATCTTAGTACTACCAGGATGAATAGACAGCGGTGTATCATGTGCCTCCTTCATGACCTTGTCAGTCATTAGGTCGTAACGAGTTACCACAATGCGGCCTCGGAAATACAAGGTTCCATCTTCGGATATTGAGAAATCCCTGTATTTCGGAAGATGCAGTTCCTGTTTCACAACATCAACGTAAGCATCTTTGGTTTGCGCTACCTTGACAGCCTTCTCAAGATCCGGCTGTATCACAAGGTCATTAAGCGAACCATGTGGAACGATATGCAGATTCAGCTTGCGCAATTCCTCATAAAGACGAGGTTGAGCTTGCTTAACCTTGAGGTTGGTGCTGTAAGACTTGCGACTCAAGGCATCGGCTATCACATTAGCCTTGCCAGGGGTATAAGAAATACCGCAGTCGTATTCAGAAATAGTTTCCAACCATCGCTGTTGGCGAAGATTAAGATCCGGCTGAGTGAATAAATACTTCAAGCTTTGATGATCAGTATAAATCTCACACCGGTTACCGAGAAGGTAATGTCGCCATAGCTTCAATGTAAAGATCACTGCAGCAAGTTCCAGATCATGCACTGGGTAATTTTCTTCATGCGGACGCAATTGACGTGATGCATAAGCAACTGCGTCAATGTCTGGTAGAGAACTGTCCGAGTGATGGACAACTCAACCGCCAGGGCCCGAGCAGTTCGATCCAGCGCCTGAGTGTGCTGAATCAGAACCTGCGGGTCATAACGTCGACTCTCGTACGGGGCACAGGTAGCTGAGTAGTATCCAGTCTCATCTCCAGCAGGTGCATACGGAATGTACCGAAACTCAGAGGCATCCAAGCTATCTCTGTGCTCTCCTCGGAGGCGTGCGACAGCAGCGTAGGCAGCATCATGGACTGCCATCGCAACCGTCACGCCACTACCGCGAAAGCGGTACAGCTCAGTGTCTGAGTCATCCTGCCGGTCATAGATACGAACTTCAGCATAATACTGCTCCTGGTTGAACTCGCGATACTCCTCGTAGACCATGTACTCGGGGTACCAGCGGTAGCCTAGTCTGGTCAGGAGAGCGACTAGAATGGCCGGAAACCCAGGGGCATCTCGAGCCCAGGTGCGAAGCACAAGCTGAGTCTCCGGGTGAGGTGGAAACAGAGGATTCATCTGAAAGAAGAAGAATCAGACTTGTCAAGTCCTGATGATAATTAAACAGAACTTGTTAAGAAAGGTTAAACAAACAAATGGAAAGGAATGATTATCAGACTATTCAGGTCAATGATAAGAAACCGCACAGATATCCAGCTCTCCGGGTAGATGTGAAAACGAGAACCTAATGGAGTTAGTAAATCATTTAACCTGAATAGGAGAGAGATTCAGAGTCCCAGAGTAAAGACGAGGAATAAAAGATGCTACACCACCCAGTTGGCGACGTGGGGCCATAAGCCACACAGCCAAGTTAGTAAAACATTTTTGGACCTCTAGACTCGACTTCGACCAAGGAGTTGGAAGGGGGTTCCTATAGGCAGTCGGCTCTGATACCAACCTGTGACGACCCCGGCCCGACCGTGCACTAATCATACACGCAAATGCACACGATCAAGCCTAAGGACTCACGTGAAGGAATCACAGCACAACTCTAAAACATAAATAAATACATACAAGTTATATATTACAAGCCAGGGGCCTCGAGGGCTCGAATACATAACATGTGTCACACACATAGTCAGCGGAAGCGTTAGGTATCTGGGTACAGATACAACACAGAAGAAGATAGGCCTTTTGCAAAGGCGGGGCAAAAGAAAAGCTACGATCGAAAAGGCGCAGGCCTCCTGCCTGGGACCTCCGATCCTACTCCTGGTCGTCGTCCGCCGGCTCCTCGTAGAAGTACTCGCCGGCCGGGTAGTAGTAGTAGCCAGCCTCGGGCTGGTAGTAGTAGTCGTCAACGGGGGCTGCAGGCATCATGGCTCCGTCGTCTGGTTTATCATGCGGGTAGGACAAAAGAGGAAGCAAAGCAACCGTGAGTACTCATCCAAAGTACTCAGCAAGACTTACATCAGATCTATACTAAGCAATGCATCATTTTCAAAGGAGGCTTTATGTGGGTGGACTAGACTGCAGAAAGCCAGAGTAGAGAGGGGAAAAAGCCTAGTCCTGACGAAGACTAGCATCTTCAGGGTCTTGCAGCAATTAGAAGGGTTCAGATTAGTACATCATAATGTAAAGTGTTTATAGCAATATCAACCTCGGCCGGGGATCCTTCCTCGACTCCCTGCGAGAAAGCAATCCCAGAGCCCTACCTCATATCTCAAGTCACCAGTTCTAGTTGTACCGAAGTGGATACAACTCCGAGTGTCCGTTACCGTAGGACAGGCTATCGATAGATGTTTTCTTCCCTGCAGGGCTGCACCAAGTTACCCACCACGCTCGCTTAACTCCGGCCGGACACACCATCAGGTCGTGCCCGCCCTCGGCCAAACAATACGACGCAACCCGACCGGAAACCGACAGAGAGGATCAAGCACGTCGGACTAACCTATGCCCCCGGGGGTCTTGGCCATCGCCCCGGACGCTCCTGCACGTTACGTGGCCGTTCGGTAGCAGACCTAGCAACCCCTTATACAAGCACGCAGTTGCATCCAGGGTCCAATCCGAACGGGCCGCTCAATCGCTGACGTCGTGACGACTCCGGCTGATGTATACGACGCAGAGCACCCACTCACACCCACGTGGTGGTTAGTGCTATCGGACCCGAAGGCCCCTCGGATCAAATATCCAAATCGCTTAGTGGATTGGGAGCGCGCGGTAACGAGCAGAGCCCACGATACTGTTGGCCCCGTCGTCCCGTCTCGAGGACTTGTGACAAGGACTAAGGATGACCGGCCACGCCTCGTAGTTATCTCGCGGGTACCCTCACTGGTCACCCGACTCCACAGCTCTCGCCTCAAAGGCACTCGCGGGTACCCCTCTGGGTCAACCCGCCTCCATCCAACATGTGTAGTAGTAACTTCAAAGTGTCTTCAGACGCACGATACCTCTGGCCGCACGCCTTTGTTCCTGGCGACGTCCGGCCTCGGGGATCGATACGTCTTTAAACACGGTACGGTAAACCAGGGCATCCGTGTGGTTTTCATGCCGATGAGGAATCCGAGGAATCACCCTCGTTGGACTCCTAAACGACAAGTCCCGTTAAGGTGATACCGGAGGAATCACCCTCGGCGGTAATCACCATAGCGGATGCACGACAATAGCTAAGTCGGAAGTGGGAAGAGGAATCACCCTCGGTAACCCACAACGAGCTAGCTATACTACAGGGACAACATCGGAAGTGAGTTCGGAGGTATCACCCTCGTCACCTGATGTTAACTCTGCGGAGTCGAGCATATTAGGGGGTGTGCGGTGATGTGAAGAAGGTCAGGGGAAGGGGCTCGATCGCTTGATCGAGGCAAGGGTACTATGCGAGGCAACTACGAGAAAGCGGGACCACAGCAGTGCTACCCAACCTATACTAAGCAGTTTATGAATAAAGACAGGTATCAACAGTATTTGCAAAAACAGGCTATGCAACAGTAATAGGAGCAACAGCAGTAGCAGCAATTCTAATGCAAGAATAAGAGAGAATAGACATAGGCGATATCGGAATGATCAAAGGGGGGGTTGCTTGCCTGGTTGCTCGGTGGCAAAAGCAAGGTCGTCGGAGGGGGAACCAATCACCGGGACGGCGTCGGTCTCTGGAGCGGCGTCAGCGTCGGACTCTACCGAGAGAGAAGAGGGGGGGAAGAAACAGATAAATACACAGAATACAAGCATCACAAAGCGTGCTAGGCTAATGTGCAGTGCAGGGTTGCCTAAAAACATGTCTAAGTTATATTAGTTATTTTTAGGATTTAACTGGAATTATTTGCCGGTGTATGTGCACTATTCATCTACCGGAAACGGGCTAAAAGTTGCGGGTTCACCTCTGTAGAGGGTCCCGACACGGAAACGGATAGCACGGTTAGCTTCGTCTCGTCGTTCTGAGCAACTTTCATGTAGAAAGTTTCTCGATCCGAGCTACGGTTTAAAAGATATGAATTTCTAAAGATTTTTGACATTTTCTGGAATTGTTTTATTTATTAAATCAACATTATCCAGAACAGTGCCAGTGACATCAGCATGACGCAAGGATGACGTCAGCAGTCAACCACCGCACTGGTCAGGTCAAACCTGACCAGTGGGTCCCACCTGTCAGCCTCAGAGGCTTAACAGAGTATTAAAACTAATCTAACAGAGCTATTAACAGGGGTGGGTCCCACATGTCATAGACACTAATTAAGCTAATTAATTAATTAACTTAATTAACAGATTAATTAGCAGTTTTAGTTTATTTCTAAATTCGTTTTAACCGCGGGGCCCACATGTCAGTGTCTACGGTGAACAGTACGCCAGGGTTGACCCGGTCAAACGAGCTGCGGGGGCCCACTGTCAGCGACACTGGGCGGGCCCCACGCCTCGCCACGTCAGCGCGTCGCCGGAATAAGCTCCGGCGAGCTCGTTCACGGCGGCAGAGCGCCGGAGCCGCTCGGAATTCCTATACAGGCGGCCAAAACGCACACCGCGACCTGCGTTCGAACGCTGGTGAGCTCGCGCGTCGAGCTGTGCCATTGGTTGGGCTCGAGGGTGGCCGGAATGGCACCGGCGATGAGCCAAGGCGGCGCCGGAGTTCGGGCTCGAGCGGGATCGGTGTTAAAGCGCGCGAGCAGCCATTCAAGTTAGCTAGGTGGGTTCTAAGGCGCATGAGGAATACGCCAGAGCGGTCGGGCAAGCTCGCAGAGGCTCGGTAGCTCGACAACGGCGGCAATGGCGGCGGCCGGAGCAACAGAATGACGGCGGCTCCGCTCGGGCTTGGGATCGAACAAAAGAAGGAGGGAGGGGAAAGATGGAGCTCACCGCAGCGGTCACGAAAGACCCACGACAGTTTTGGAGCAGCAGTCGAGCTCGATGTCGCCGGCGAGCACCGGAGACAGAGAAGGAGGGGGCGGCGGCGATCGACGGCTACACGGCCTCCCCGCTCCGGCTGAGGCCACCGGGAGAAGGAGTCGACCCTGGTGGCCCTCCCGGACACAGCGGAGGAGCGGACGGGCGCCGGTGACCACGAGTTTGACGGAGGTGCGGCGGCGATCTCGATCGGCAGAGAAGGAGGGGGAGCGGCGAGCGCGTGAGTGAGGGAGAGAGGGGAGAATGGAGGAGGCGACCAGGGGGAGTGGCTCGGAGTGAGCCTTATCGCCTCGCGGACCTGCTCCATCGGCGTGTCGAGCTGCGGCCGCCGGAGGCGCTGTCGTCCATGGAGACGACGACACGGCGTGCGGGGTAGGTGAGGGAGAATGTAGATGGGCTGGGCCGGATGGGCCACGCCCTGGGCGACAGGTAAGTTTCTTCTCTGCCTTTTTCTTTTATTAGTTCACAGAGAGAAGAAAAGAAATGATTAGGCCCTTATAGCATTTTTGCAAAATATGAGACTAGGCTCAAGTAATACAAAGCAATATTGTCTCTCACCCAAAAGTGATTTGGGAAGATTTGGAATCCATTTGAAATCGAAATAATTTTAAATGGATTTAATATTGCTGCATTGGGGCTGTTTCTTGTTGCTAGAGTTATTTAACTAACTCCAAAAATTCTGATGTTGGTTTTAGAAATGTTCCTGGATTATTTGCCATTAAATGAACATTTTTCCAACAGAGTTTGAGCAAATTTATTTTGCACTTTTGAATTTGGATTTGAATTTTCAGGGGCAAATTTGAATTGTCTGGATTAACCACTGTGATTATCATTGCAAATGAACATGACATGGCATGTTTAACATAATGTCACAGTGCTTAGTACAAGGGGGGTGTTACAGTTCCGGAGGGTCCTTTAAATATATGCCAAAGTAGGGCACCGGGGGAGTTTCGGGGGGCCCAGGCGCCCCCCCGGCGCGGCCCAGGGGGGGGCCGCGCCCACAGGGCGCCTGGAGCCCCTGTGCCCCCCCTGGCTGCCCTTCGGACGCAGTGTTGTTTCTGGATCGCTGATTTTTTATATAATTTTTCTGGATTTTTCTGGGCAGTTCTCGAAACGTGAAAACCTGAAATACAAAAACAGCCGAAAACAGAAACTGGCACTGGGGTGCACTGGATTAGTAAGTTAGTCCAAATATGATCAAAAGTGTATGGAAGTGTATGAATATCATAGCAATATCACCCAAAAGTGGCATGGAGCAAGCAGAAATTATAGATACGTTTTGGACGTATCAGCTAGTCTAGTAGAGGGATACTAGGGACATAATGTTTTGTCTATGTGTTCACACATGTACTAAATTTCCGGTTAATACAATTCTAGCATGAATAAAAGACATTTATCATGATATAAGGAAATACAAATAACATCTTTATTATTGCCTCTACGGCATATTTCCTTCAGTCTCCCACTTGAATTAGAGTCAATAATCTAGATTACAAAGTAAAAATTCTAACACCCATGGAGTCTTGGTGCTGATCATGTTTTTCCCGTGGAAGAGGCTTAGTCAACGGGTCTGCGACATTCAGATCCGTATGTATCTTGCAAATTTCTATGTCTCCCTCCTTGACTTGATCGCGGATGGAATTGAAGCGTCTTTTGATGTGCTTTGTTCTCTTGTGAAACCTGGATTCCTTCGCCAAGGCTATTGCTCCAGTGTTGTCACAAAAGATTTTCATTGGACCCGATGCACTAGGTATTACACCTAGATCGGATATGAACTCCTTCATCCAGACTCCTTCATTTGCTGCTTCCGAAGCAGCTATGTATTTCCGCTTCACATGTAGATCCCTCCACGACGCTCTTCTTGGAACTGCACCAAGTGACAACTCCACCGTTTAATAAAAATACATATCCGGTTTGTGACTTAGAGTCATCCGGATCAGTGTCAAAGCTTGAATCGACGTAACCGTTTACGACGAGCTCTTTGTCACCTCCATACACGAAAAACATATCCTTTGTCCTTTTCAGGTACTTCAGGATGTTCTTGACCGCTGTCCAGTGGTCCACTCCTAGATTACTTTGGTACCTCCCTGCTAAATTTAGCAAGGCACACATCAGGTCTGGTACACAACATTGCATACATGATAGATCCTATGGCTGAGGCATAGGGAATGACTTTCATTTTCTCTCTATCTTCTGCAGTGGTCAGGCATTGAGTCTTACTCAACTTCACACCTTGTAACACAGGCAAGAACCCTTTCTTTGACTGATCCATTTTGAACTTCTTCAAAACTTTATCAAGGTATGTGCTTTGTGAAAGTCCAATTAAGCGTCTTGATCTATCTCTATAGATCTTGATGCCTAATATGTAAGCAGCTTCACCGAGGTCTTTCATTGAAAAATTCTTATTCAAGTATCCTTTTATGCTATCCAAAAATTCTATATCATTTCCAATCAACAATATGTCATCCACATATAACATCAGAAATGGTACAGAGGTCCCACTCACTTTCTTGTAAATACAGGCTTCTCCAAAAGTCTGTATAAAACCATATGCTTTCATCACCTCATCAAAGCGTATATTCCAACTCCGAGATGCTTGCACCAGTCCATAGATGGATCGCTGGAGCTTGCACACTTTGTTAGCACCTTCAGGATCGAAAAAACCTTCTGGTTGCATCATATACAACTCTTCTTTGAGATATCCAGTCAGGAATGCAGTTTTGACATCCATTTGCCAGATTTCATAATCATAAAATGCGGCAATTGCTAACATGATTCGGACTGACTTAAGCATCGCTACGGGTGAGAAAGTCTCATCGTAGTCAACTCCTTGAACTTGTCGAAAACTTTTTACAACAAGTCGAGCTTTGTAAATAGTAACATTACCATCAGCGTCAGTCTTCCTCTTGAAGATCCATTTATTTTCGATGGCTTGCCGATCATCGGGCAAGTCAACCAAAGTCAACACTTTGTTCTCATACATGGATCCCATCTCAGATTTCATGGCCTCAAGCCATTTTACGGAATCTGGGCTCATCATCGCTTCCTCATAGTTCATAGGTTCATCATGGTCTAGTAACATGACTTCCAGAACTGGGTTGCCGTACCACTCTGGCGCGGAATGTACTCTGGTTGATCTACGAAGTTCAGCAGAAACTTGATCTGAAGTTTCATGATCATCATCATTAGCTTCCTCACTAATTGGTGTAGGAATCACTGGAACTAGTTTCTGTGATGTACTACTTTCCAATTCGGGAGAAGGTACAATTACCTCATCAAGTTCGACTTTCCTCCCACTCACTTCTTTCGAGAGAAACTCCTTCCCTAGAAAGGATCCACTCTTAGCAACGAATATCTTGCCTTCGGATCTGTGATAGAAGGTGTAATCAACAGTATCCTTTGGGTATCCTATGAAGACACATTTCTCCGACTTGGGTTCGAGCTTATCAGGTTGAAGCTTTTTCACATAAGCATCGCAGCCCCAAACTTTAAGAAATGACAACTTTGGTTTCTTGACAAACCATAGTTCATAAGGCGTCGTCTCAACGGATTTAGATGGTGCCCTATTTAACGTGAATGCAGCTGTCTCTAAAGCATAACCCCAGAACCATACTGGTAAATCGCTAAGAGACATCATAGAACGCACCATATCTAGTAAAGTACGGTTACGACGTTCGGACACATCATTACGCTGTGGTGTTCCGGGTGGCGTGAGTTGTGAAACTATTCCACATTGTTTCAAATGAAGACCAAACTCGTAACTCAAATATTCACCTCCACGATCAGATCGTAGAAATTTTATTTTCTTGTTACGATGATTCTCTACTTCACTCTGAAATTCTTTGAACTTTTCAAATGTTTCAGACTTGTGCTTCATCAAGTAGATATACCCATATCTGCTCAAATAATCAGTGAAGGTCAGAAAATAATGATACCTGCCGCGAGCTTCAACACTCACCGGTCCACATACATCAGTATGTATGATTTCCAACAGATCTGTTGCTCGCTCCATTGTTCCGGAGAACGGAGTTTTAGTCATCTTGCCCATGAGGCATGGTTCGCAAGCACCAAGTGATTCATAATCAAGTGAATCCAAAAGTCCATCACTATGGAGTTTATTCATGCGTTTTACACCAATATGACCTAAACGGCAGTGCCACAAATAAGTTGCACTATCATTATTAACCTTACATCTTTTGGCTTCAATATTATGAATATGTGTATCACTACGATCGAGATCCAACAAGAATAGACCACTCTTCAAGGGTGCATGACTATAAAAGATATTACTCATATAAATAGAACAATAATTATTCTCAGATTTAAATGAATAACCATCTCGCAATAAATAAGATCCAGATATAATGTTCATGCTTAACACTGGCACCAAATAACAATTATTCAGGTCTAAAACTAATCCCGAAGGTAGATGTGATGACCCATAAGTGTAGGGGATCTATTGTAGTCCTTTCGATAAGTAAGAGTGTCGAACCCAACGAGGAGCAGAAGGAAATGATAGGCAATTTCCAGTAAGGTATTTTCTGCAAGCACTGAAATTATAGGTAACAGATAGTTTTGTGATAAGGTAATTGGTAGCAAGTGACAAAAGGTAAAAGTAAATAAGGTGCAGCAAGGTAGCCCAATCCTTTTTGTAGCAAAGGACAAGCCTAGACAAACTCTTATATGAAGGAAAGCACTCCCGAGGACACATGGGAATTATCGTCAAGCTAGTTTTCATCACGATCATCTGATTCGCATTCGGTACTTTGATAATTTGGTATGTGGGTGGACCGGTGCTTGGGTGCTGTCCTTACTTGGACAAGCCTCCCACTTATGATTGACCTCTAATGCAAGCATCCTCAACTACAAAAGAAGTATTAAGGTAAACCTAACCATAGCATGAAACATATGGATCAAAATCAGCCCCTTATGAAGCAACGCATAAACTAGGGTTTAAGCTTCTGTCACTCTAGCAACCCATCATCTACTTATTACTTCCCAATGCCTTCCTCTAGGCCCAAATAATTTTGAAGTGTCATGTAGTCGACGTACACATGACACCACTAGAGGAGAGACAACATACATGTCATCAAAATATCGAACGAAGACCAAATTCACATGACTACTTATAGCGAGACTTCTCCCATGTCCTCAGGAACAAAAGTAACTACTCACAAGACATAATATTGTTCATGATCAGAGGGATATTAATGTGCATAATGGATCTGAACATATGATCTTCCACCAAATAAACCAACTAGCATCAACTACAAGGAGTAATCAACACTACTAGCAACCCACAGGTACCAATCTGAGGTTTGGGTACAAAGATTGGATACAAGAGAGGAACTAGGGTTTGAGAGGAGATGGTGCTGGTGAAGATGTTGATGAAGATAGCCCTCCCCAAGATGGGAGAGTTGTTGCTGATGACGGCGGTGGAGATTTCCCCCTCCCGGAGGGAAGTATCCCTGGCAGAATAGCTCTGCCGGAGCCCTAGATTGGTTTCCGCCCCGGTTCCGCCTCGAGACGGCGGCGTCTGGTCCCGAAAGCCTCCTTATGATTTTTTCCAGGTCAAAACACCTCATATAGGAGAAGATGGGCATCGGGCCGGGGGCCTTCGGGGGGCCCACGAGACAGGGGGGCGCGCCCAGAGAGGGGGGGGAACGCCCCCACCCTCATGGACAGCAGGTGGCCCCCCTCGTGATCTTCTATCGCCAGATATTTTTTATATTTTCGGAAACTTAGTTCTATGAAGTTTCAAGGCTTCTGGAGTTGTGCAGAATAGGTTTCCAGAGTTTGCTCCTTTTCCAGCCTAGAATTCCAGTTGCCGGTTTTCTCCCTCTTCATGTAAACCTTGTAAACTAAGAGAGAAAAGGCATAAGTATTGTGACATAAAGTGTAATCACAGCCCATAATGCAATACATATCAACATATAAGCTTGATGCAAAATGGACAATCAACTCCCCCAAGCTTAGACCTCGCTTGTCCTCAAGCGAAAGCCGAAATCAAAAAATATGTCCACATGTTTAGATATAGAGGTGTCGATAAAAAATAAAATACGGACATGAGGGCATCATGATCATTCTCATAACAACAACACACACACACACACACACACACACACACACATATATATATATATATATATATATATATATATATATATATATATATATATATATATATATATATTGTCATATGATTCTTATGCTAAAGTAACAATTCATTCACAATATCAAGCATGAATCCGAAACTTCATTGAAAACTAACAAACTTTGATCTCGGTCATTGAAGCAATTGCAATTTATCGTAACATCGGAAAGAGTCAATATAAGAGCTTTTCAGCAAGCCTACATACTCAACTATCATATAGTCTTTCACAATTGCTCACACTCATGCAATACTTATGGTTATGGAGTTTTAATCGGAGACAGAGAAAGATAGGGGCTTATGGTGTTGATGGCTTCTCGCCCCTCGTTGGTTACCCCAAGTGGAAGGTTTGAGATGCAGTGTAGCGGTAGTTTTCCCTTGGCAAAGATTCCAAGGATCGAATTCCCCTGAGACTCCAAGGTTCAACAAGAAGGTGTCAACTGCTAGCGGCGCAACTAGCGATCGACCAGACCTGCACACAGATACAAATAACTTTGCTCCCAACGAGTACAGAGAGGTTGTCAATCTCTCCGGCCTTGTCGTTTACAAAGGATCAAACGCAAGAGATAATAGTGATAGGTATAATTGCAACTAGTAAGTAAGAACTGAAAGTAAATAGCGGATGTGATCAGTGATGGTAATATGGACCAGGGTCCCATGATGTTCACTAGTGATGTCTCTCTCCCAAAAGAAGATAAAACGGCTATGTGAGGTGAACGAATTACAGCTGGGCAATTGACAGGATTATGTGCGCAAACCAATGCTAACTATGCTACAAAGAACGGTAGAGGCTCAAAAGCATGGGCGGTATGCCAAGGTAAGTAGACCGAAATCCATCTGCATCTACTACTAATCATCCACCTTGAGATATCTATCCAGAACATCTCGCTGGTATTAAGTTGCGAGTCCCACCCATAGTGTAAACTCAAAGCAACAGACAACTGCATTAAAAGAACTTTGCGTAAAGTAAACAATCCTTGCACCCGCGAGTACAAGCACCGTTGTTTTCCCCCTTGTGGCAACAGCACATCCCCTAGACTCATGTTTCTGTCACTCAAGCTAGTCATCGAGGGGCATGAACCCACAATCAAGCATAACGTTCCCTCTTGGAGTTACTACCTACTACTTGGCCAAAGCAATAAACAGCAATGGAGAACATGCAAGAATTACTCAAGAACATAAATATAAAAGAGGTAAATCAAATATATTACTCACACACAATCTGAACATAATCTCATAATCCATCGGATCCCAGCAAACTCATTATAGCAACAGCACAAGGATTACATATGTGCCTCGATCATGTAGGGCAGTTCACGAGGTCTAATTAGTGAAGAACAAAGAGGGGAGGAGAACATCACATAGCTACTGGTCATGGACCCATGGTCCAAGGGAGACTACTCACAACTCATCCGGGAGGCGTCGATGGTTGTGGAGAGGCTCCCGGTGGTGATCCTCCCCTCCGGCAGGGTGCCGGGAAGAGTTCTCCTGGTGCTCCCGATCTTGGAAGCGCGGCGGCGGCGGAACAGAGATGAGATCGCGAAAAAGGGTTCCGTCCTCGAGGGTTTCGGGACGCGGTGTAAATATATGCCAAAGGGGGGCATCAGCGGAGGCCTGGGGGGGCCCAGGCGCCCCCCCGGCGCGGCCAGGAGGGGGGCCGCGCCCCCAGGGCGCCTGGAGCCCTGGTGCCCCCCCTCCGGCCCTACTTTGGCCACATGGAAGCTTCCGGAACGCTGATTTCTTATATATTTTTCCCGGAATTTTTCTGGCAGTTTACATAATGGGAAAACCTGAAATACAAAAACAGCAGAAAACAGAAACTGGCACTGGGGTGCACTGAGTTAATAGGTTAGTCCAAATATGATCAAAAGTGTATGGAAGTGCATAAATATCATAGCAATATCACACAAAAGAGGCATGGAGCAAGCAAAAATTATAGATACGTTTTGGACGTATCAACATCCCCAAGCTTAATTCCTGCTCGTCCTCGAGTAGGTAAATGATAACAAGCATAATTTCTGTGGTGACATGCTATTAACCATATAAGAACTTTTTACAGTCACATGACAAGTGCTTACTGAGACAATGAGTCTGTACTAATTAAGTTGCCTCATGAGAAAATCACAAAGAACTGAGAGTTTTACAATATGATACTGAAAGACTCAAAAGATTTGTAATGGGCATGATGTGCAAATATGATAAAGTGGTACCTCGCTTTCCCCCTTTAGTGAAGCAAAACATAAATGCAGGGGCACCTCCAAGGTTTAAGTGACGACTAGATACAATGATTTCAGAATAAACGATATCATAATCATGCAAAAGACAATGGTACTTTGGGACAATGCACATTACACTCAGAATGACAATCATGCTCTCAATAGTTGGTGCTTTAAAGAAGGTGGAGACTCTCGAACCGTGGCTTTTGATGGCAAGGTTGAAAACCCGTGGTCGGAAACAAAAACTAAACATGTACCAGAGCTCTTGGTTTTAAAAACAGAGGTAATATTTTTTTTTTTAGAATATGCATGTTTCGTCAACGAAAGCTAGCAGATAACTCAATCACTTCTTGAGCTGGACAAGTTTCGAGGAACGGCTCCCGAATGAGGACGATCACATCCTCTTAATCTCCTTTGTTTATCACTGCCAAAGTTTTCTGATTTCTCATGAACAAAGCGTGAAGGAGGGTTTGTTTGTTGTATAATTTTTTAATGAGCCGGGCGCACTCTATGCCAGTTCCTTCTCGTATTATGGGTTTGCACATTAGACATGCAATCCCGGGGTGAAGCTTGTCCAACTTAAAAAGATCATGAATTAACTACTACTTCCTCATGAGCCAAAACAGAGGCACAAAAGAGCTTTTTTTTGAATAATTTCGAGATGGTACATGAAAATCTTCGTTAGGAATGGCAGGTAAATACCATGTATAGGAAGGTATGGTGGACTCATATGGCATAACTGGTTTAAAGAATTTTGGATGCACAAGCAGTCAGTCCGCTTAGTACAGGCGAAGGTTAGCAAAAGACTGGGAGCGACCAACTAAAAGAGCAATGACGGTCATAATCATGCAGAGCGACAAAGAAACATTGAATCAGGCATGGAAGTTATATCGCTACTCAGAAACTAAAGATCATCAAGGCTTGATAGACTTTCTTTACAGTCTTAAATATGCGTGAGCATACGCCAAGTCAATCAAAATAAATTCTTGGAGGAAGATATCACTAAACCATACCACATCATAGGCAAACAAATCATGTTGGTACTCCATTAACACATTGAGAACCCCCCAGCTATTTGAGACTAACCATAAGAAAACATGAACTACTAAGCATCATTATGCACATAGCATTTTTATCATAGACATATCGACCAGTGCAACAGAAGCCAACTCTCTTAATAAGATAAGCATGATAACTAAAGAGAGTTCCAGCGACCAACTAAACAAAAGCTCTTTAAAAAGATAAGCATGAAAACTAAGAGCTGAACATGATAGTAGCTATTGAAAGACAAAGAACACACACAACAAAGATAGACATGAAAATTCTATGTTATGTTCTAGGTTGAAGTGGAGCGTGTTTCTCTCCCACACAAAGAAAGCTGAGTTCCAACTCGTTATGAACAGCAAGCAAAGCTAAAGAAAACTAAAAAGGAAACTAAAAGCAAGACGCTCCAAGCATAGCACATAACACATGAAGTGCTAAAAATATAGTGGAACGAAAGACGAACTGATAATTGTTGATGGAGAAGGGGATGCACGGGGGCATCCCCAAGCTTAGACGCTTGAGTCTTCTTGAATATTTCTTGGGGGTGCATGGGGGCATCCCCAAGCTTGAGCGTTTGACACTCCTGAATCTTTTTATCATCTTCCCTCGCACACTTGAAAACTCCCTTCATACATAACTCATCATAATCTGATTAGCGAGGTTAGTACCCATAATAAAATAATTGTTCCTGGCTGGAAATAAGGATATTCTTGAAGGTCTACTATTTCTCAAGATTGCCAAAAGGTTTTTGCAAAGAAAAAGCAAGCTCAAGGTTTGCAAAACGAAGAAAAGGCAAAACAGGACAGAATCTGTGAAAAATAAACCAGCAGGTAGTAAATGATTTTTTCGGGGCACTTCTGCAACTCAAATCAAAAAACTCAGAACAGACGTTCGAAAGCCAATTGTATAGAGCACGCTGTCGAAAGAAATTCAGACCAAAAAGATGATCTAGTGATTTTATACGAATTTTTCTGTCCAAGGACAGAATCTGTTTCCTGGACAACACGTCACAACTTTTGAACTTTCTTGCAATCAGAGGCTACACTTGGCACAAAGCTGAAAAGTAAAGATACAATGATGATGCTACTGTAGTAACAACATCAAGACACAACAAAAGCAAAATAAAATTTTATTCATTGTGGGTGCCTCCCAAAAGCGCTTTCTTTTATGCCTTTAAGCTAGGCATAATGCAAAGAGGAATCAATAATCATTATAATAATCGGAGTTATAAATTGCTTCAAATGGTTCCTCAATAAGTTCACACTTATTCCTTCTAGGAAAGGGGTACACACCTTTTGCCTTCCCGCATAAGCGGATTTGTCCCTTACCTATATCGATGAAGCCCTTTACGGCTCGGAGGAAGTCCCTTCCAAGCACTATATTTCCTTGGTTCGGCTTCATGATGAAGAAATCAACCATTGCAACCCCTTTAAGGAATGTAACTGGCACGTCTTTTATTCTTCCCTGGATCTCAGAAATATCTCCATTAGTGTGTTCATGATGAGATGATAATCTATCCTTGTTAAATTTTAAAGAATCATGAACAATTTTTGGCATAGTAGAAACCATAGATCCAATATCACAATAAGCAAGGAAGTCTTGATTAGAGATGCTAATCCTAACAAAAGGCTCCCAATCATTGTCTATTTCCAAAATATCTCTCTTTTTGGGTTTGGGTTTCTCTACCTTCATTAAGTCTAGAGCATCCATTCTCTTTTCAATAGTAGCAAGTCTATCTATGACAGTATCAAAATTATGATCATAAACAAAGTAACTAGATAGACCATGTATAATTTCAAGAGCTCTAGCTTCATCACACTCTAGGAAGTCTCCTTCAGCTATAATATCAAGAGAGTGTTTACACCATTTAAAAAGACCATGGTAAAAGTTTCTAACAACAATTTTTATAGGTATCCAAGGCATAATTCCCCTATGTGCTTCAGAAATTCTGTCCCATGCCTTCTTCATATTTTCTCCATCCCTTTGATGGAAATCTAGAACTTCTGATTCCCTCAAAGCACCAAATCCTAACATGCTTGACTAAACAGAAAGGACTACTAACAAATAATAAATTTTTTTGTGATTTTTTTTGATAAAAGACACTAAAGCAAAAACTGAAAGGTAAACTAACAAGACTAAAAAGCAAAGGTAAAAGATAGCGTGCAACTCCGCTATCTTGAAGAGTGGAGTCGCCGGCAACGGCGCCAGAAAACTTTGCTTGATGGCTTCTCGTCCCTCGTTGGTTACCCCAAGTGGAAGGTTTGAGATGCAGTGTAGCGGTAGTTTTCCCTTGGCAAAGATACCAAGGATCGAATTCCGCTGAGACTCCAAGGTTCAACAAGAAGGTGTCAACTGCTAGCGGCGCAACTAGCGATCGACCGGACCTGCACACAGATACAAATAACTTTGCTCCCAACGAGTACAGAGAGGTTGTCAATCTCTCCGGCCTTGTCGTTTACAAAGGATCAAACGCAAGAGATACTAGTGATAGGTATAATTGCAACTAGTAAGTAAAACTGAAAGTAAATAGCGGATGTGATCAGTGATGGTAATATGGACCGGGGTCCCATGATGTTCACTAGTGATGTCTCTCTCCCAAAAGACGATAAAACGGCTATGTGAGGTGAACGAATTACAGCTGGGCAATTGACATGATTATGTGCGCAAACCAATGCTAACTATGCTACAAAGAAAGGTAAAGGCTCAAAAGCATGGGCGGTACGCCAAGGTAAGTAGACCGAAATCCATCTGCATCTACTACTAATCATCCACCTTGAGATATCTATCCAGAACATCTCGCTGGTATTAAGTTGCGAGTCCCACCCATAGTGTAAACTCAAAGCAACAGACAACTGCATTAAAAGAACTTTGCGTAAAGTAAACAATCCTTGCACCCGCGAGTACAAGCACCGTTGTTTTCCCCCTTGTGGCAACAGCACATCCCCTAGACTCATGTTTCTGTCACTCAAGCTAGTCATCGAGGGGCATGAACCCACAATCAAGCATAACGTTCCCTCTTGGAGTTACTACCTACTACTTGGCCAAAGCAATAAACAGCAACGGAGAACATGCAAGAATTACTCAAGAACATAAATATAAAATAGGTAAATCAAATATATTACTCACACACAATCTGAACATAATCTCATAATCCATCGGATCCCAGCAAACTCATCATAGCAACAGCATAAGGATTACATATGTGCCTCGATCATGTAGGGCAGCTCACCAAGTCTAATTAGTAAAGAACAAAGAGGGGAGGAGAACATCACATAGCTACTGGTCATGGACCCATGGTCCAAGGGAGACTACTCACAACTCATCCGGGAGGCGTCCATGGTGGTGGAGAGGCTTCCGGTGGTGATCCTCCCCTCCGGTAGGGTGCCGGGAAGAGTTCTCCTGGTGCTCCCGATCTTGGAAGCGCGGCGGCGGCGGAACAGAGATGAGATCGCGAAAAAGGGTTCCGTCCTCGAGGGTTTCGGGACGCGGTGTAAATATATGCCAAAGGGGGGCATCAGCGGAGGCCTGGGGGGCCCAGGCGCCCCCCCCCGGCGCGGCCAGGAGGGGGGCCGTGCCCCCAGGGCGCCTGGAGCCCTGGTGGCCCCCCTCCGGCCCTACTTTGGCCACATGGAAGCTTCCGGAACGCTGATTTTTATATATTTTTCCCGGAATTTTTCTGGCAGTTTACGTAATGGGAAAACCTGAAATACAAAAACAGCAGAAAACAGAAACTGGCACTGGGGTGCACTGAGTTAATAGGTTAGTCCAAATATGATCAAAAGTGTATGGAAGTGCATAAATATCATAGCAATATCACACAAAAGAGGCATGGAGCAAGCAGAAATTATAGATACGTTTTGGATGTATCAGGTGTTGCCTCCCAACCTTTTACCTCAAGGGTAATGTCAACAGTAATAGACCATGGAAAATTACATCCAAGTGGGTATATATGTCAGGATCTTTCCAACACAATGTGCTTGCCAAAGGATAAAATGTAAAAAGGAAAGGTGAATTTCACCTTGACTCTTATAAGGCAAGAATAGTAGATAGGCCCTTCGCAGAGGGAAGCAGAGGTTGTCATGTGTTTTTATGGTTGGATGCACAAAGTCTTAGCACAGAAGAACGTCACTTTATATTGCCACTTGTGATAAGGACCTTTATTATGCAGTCCGTCGCTTTTATTACTTCCATATCACAAGATCGTATAAAGCTAATTTCCTCCACACTAATAAATCATACATATTTTAGCGAGTTTGCAACATGACAACTTACTTGGAAGGATATTTCTCAATCCATAGGTAGGTATGGTGGACTCTCATGGCAAAACTGGGTTTAAGGATGTATGGAAGCACAAGTAGTATCTCTACTTGGTGCGAGGAGTTTTGGCTAGCATGAGGGGGAAAGGCAAGCTCAACATGTTGGATGATCCATGACAATATACTTTATTTCGGATATAAGAAGACATAACCCATTATGTTGTCTTCCTTGTCCAACATCGACCCTTTAGCATGTGATATTTTAATGAGTGCTCACATTCATAAAAGATGTCCAAGATAGTATATTTGTATGTAAAGCTTCTCTTCTTTTATTACTTCCTATTAATTGCAACGATGACCAAAACTATGTTTGTCAACTCTCAACAACTTTTATTCATCATACTCTTTAAATGTGAGGTCATTACTTCCCATAAGATCAATATGATCTCTTGGATGCTCTTTATGTTTTCTATCTTTTTATCATGACCAAAGTGAGGAAATCAAGCCCTTGACTCAACACTAATATTTATTATATAGCTCACGGACTCGGTTACAAAAGGGTAAAGATCATAAGGCAAAAGCTCACAACTAGATCATGCAAACTTTATTCTACTAGATCAAGATACTAACAAAAGAATCGAACTAAGAAAAACGGTAAAGATAGGAGTGATGGTGATACGATACCGGGGTCACTCCCCCAGGCTTGGCAATTGCCAAGGGGAGTGCCCATACCCATATGATTATGTCTCCTTCTTCGGTGGTGGTGATGTGATATTCTAGGCGATGATACCCCTCAGGATACGATTCTCCTCCTCAAGCTTGTTAACTTGCTGCTTAAGTCCATAATTTCCTTGCGGAGCTTGCCCGTGACGGCTAAAGCTCCTTTCACCCAAGGATGCTGCATAGCTGCAGGAGAACAAGTAACACTCTTTTTCATATTTTCATAAGAAAGAAACCTGACATTGGTAGGGATGACTGAGTTTGGAATAGCTGAGCTCTATAATTCCCCCATTATGAATCCAGCTTGAAACCAAGAAGTAACTTCTTGATTTTCCTCCATGGCATCTATCCTCTTCAAGTCAGCCTCCATCACTTCCTCCGTTGATGGACCAAAGTGGTTAACATCGCTGTTTGCTCTTGGGCCAAGTGTCGGATGAGACACCCGACTCTCTCCAATAGACTCATGAGAAAATATCTTGATCTTATCTGCGACAGAAACAGCTCGAAACAAGAACAGAGGATTTTTGCATGATACAGAGGTCAAAACCTTCAGGAATATATATAATGAATTTTTACCGACCAAAAGTAGTAACATACAAGAAATCGGAGTCCGGGAGGCACACAAGCTGCCCACGAGGCAGGGGGGCGCGCCCAGGGAAGGGGGTGCGCCCTCCACCCTCGTGGACGACTTGTGTCTCTTCCGGACTGCTACTTATTTTTCTATTTTTTCTAAATATACCAAAACGGAGAAAAATTGCCTTTAGAGCTGTTTTGAAGTCGGTTTACTTACCGTACCACATACCTGTTCCTTTTCGGAGGCTGGATCGTTCTGGAAAGTATCCCTTATGTATTCCTCCGGGGTTACGGTTTCAATAACATTGGTTTCAACATTTATAGGGTTACCTGAGATATAATGTTTGATTCTTTGACCGTTCACCACCTTCGGATTTGTGCCTTCGAAGTTGTTGATTTTTTATGGCACCGGAACGATAGACCTCCTCGGTAACGTAAGGTCCTTCCCACTTAGAGAGAAGTTTTCCTGCAAAAAATCTTAAACAAGAGTTGTATAGCAATACATAATCACCTACGTTAAAATCATGCTTTTGTATCCTTTTGTCATGCCATCTTTTAACTTTTTCTTTAAACAACTTGGCATTTTCATAGGCGTGGGTTCTCCATTCATCAAGAGAGCTAATGTCGAGTAACCTCTTCTCACCGGCAAGTTTGAAATCGTAATTGAGCTCTTTAATAGCCCAATATGCCTTATGTTCTAGCTCAAGTTGTAAGTAACAAGATTTTCCATATACCATCTTATATGGAGACATACCCATAGGATTTTTGTATGCAGTTCTATAGGCCCATAATGCATCATCAAGTTTCTTGGACCAATTCTTCCTAGACCTATTAACTGTCTTTTGAAAAATTAATTTCAGCTCTCTATTACTTTGTTCTACTTGACCACTAGTCTGTGGGTGATAAGGGGATGCAATTCTATGATTCACATCATATTTTGCAAGCATTTTACGGAAATCACCATGAATAAAGTGTATACCACCATCAGTCATTAGATATCTAGGGACTTCAAACCTCGGGAAAATAACTTCTTTAAGCGTCTTAATAGAGATGTTATGATCAACACTACTAGTTGGAATAGCTTCTACCCACTTAGTAACGTAATCAACAACAACTAAAATATGTGTGTACCCATTAGAGGCAGGAGATGGTCCCATATAATCAAAGCCCCAAACATCAAATGGTTCAATAACAAGTGAATAATTCATAGGCATTTCTTGACGTCTACTGATATTACCAATTCTTTGACATTCATCACAAGATAAGACAAACTTACGGGCATCTTTGAAGAGAGTAGCCAATAAAAACCGGATTGCAATACCTTATTTGCAGTTCTATCTCCCGCATGGTGTCCTCCATATGCTTCGGAGTGGCACTTGCGTTGGATATGTTCCTGTTCATGCTCAGGTACACAACATCTAATAATACCATCTACTCCTTCTTTATAAAGATGTGGGTGATCCCAGAAGTAATGTCTCAAATCATAGAAGAACTTTTTCTTTTGCTGGTATGTGAAGCTAGGAGGTATAAACTTAGCAACAATATAATTAGCATAATCAGCATACCATGGAGCAGTACGAGAAGTATTTATGACAGCTAATTGTTCATCAGGAAAGCTATCATCAATAGGTTGTGGGTCATCAAGTATATTCTCTAACCTAGACAAGTTATCTGCAACGGGGTTCTCAGCTCCCTTTCTATCAATAATATGCAAGTCAAATTCTTGCAGCAAGAGAACCCATCTAATAAGTCTAGGTTTAGCATCTTTCTTTTCCATAAGGTATTTGATAGTAGCATGATCAGTGTGAATAGTTACTTTAGAATCAACAATATAGGGTCTAAACTTATCACAAGCAAATACAACTGCTAAAAATTCTTTCTCAGTAGTAGCATAATTTTTCTGGGCACTATCTAGAGTTTTACTAGCATACATGATAACATTCAATTTCTTATCAACTCTTTTCCCTAAGACATCACCTACAGCATAAGCGCTAGCATCGCACACAATCTCAAAAGGTAAATTCCAGTCAGGAGGCTGGACAACAGGTGCAGAGATCAATGTTTTCTTAAGTATTTCAAATGCTTCTAGAAAATCATCATCAAAGACAAAAGGGATATATTTTTGTAAGAGATTAGTCAGAGGCCTGGAGATTTGGAGAAGTCCTTAATGAACCTCCTATAAAACCCGACATGACCAAGGAAACTTCATATACCTTTGATGTCCTTAGGGCATGGCATCTTTTCAATAGCATCAACTTTAGCTTTGTCAACTTCAATACCTCTTTCAGAAATTATATGTCCCAAGACAATGCCTTCATTAACCATAAAGTGGCACTTCTCCCAATTCAAGACAAGATTAGTGCCTTCACATCTCTGCAAAACTCGATCAAGGTTGCTTAAGCAATCATCAAAAGAAGTTCCGTAAACAGAGAAATCATCCATGAAAACCTCAACAATCTTTTCACAAAAATCAGAGAATATAGCCATCATGCATCTTTGAAAGGTAGCAGGTGCATTAAATAAATCAAAAGGCATACGTCTATAAGCAAAGGTACCGAAAGGACAAGTAAAAGTGGTCTTTTCTTGATCCCCTTTTGACACAGGTATTTGAGAGAAACAATAATAACCATCTAGAAAGCAAAAATGAGTATGTTTGGATAACCTTTCTAGCATTTGATCAATAAAAGGCAAGGGGTAATGATCTTTCTTAGTAGCTTTATTTAACTTACGGAAATCAATTACCATCCTATAACTTGTAACTATTCTTTGCGGGATCAATTCGTCTTTATCATTAGGAATGACAGTCATACCTCCCTTCTTAGGGACACAATGGACAGGACTTACCCACTGACTATCAGCAACTGGATAGATAATACCCGCCTCTAGAAGTTTTAGTATTTCCTTCCTTACCACTTCTTTCATCTTAGGATTTAACCGTCGCTGATGATCAATAACCGGTTTAGCATTTTCTTCCAATTTTATCTTGTGTTGGCATAAGGTGGGACTAATGCCCTTAAGATCATCCAGAGTATATCCAATAGCAGCACGGTGCTTCTTCAGAGTTTTCAATAGTTTTTCTTCTTCCTGCTCTAAAAGGTTAGCGCTAATGATAACAGGATATATCTTCTTTTCATCAAGATAAACATACTTAAGATTATTAGGTAAAGGTTTAAGTTCAAACACGGGATCACCCTTGGGTGGAGGGGGATCCCCTAGGATTGCAACAGGCAATTTGTTTTTCAACACGGGTCCCTGATTAAAGAATATTTCATCTATTTCCCTTCTCTCATTCATATGCATATCATTTTCATGGTCTAGCAAGTATTGTTCTAAGGGATCATTAGGAGGCACATCAATAGAAGCAAGACCAATAATTTCATCCTTACTAGGTACTCCCTCCGTTCCAAATTACTCGTCGCAGAAATGGATGTATCTAGAACTAAAATACATCTAGATACATCCATACCCGCGACAAGTAATTTGGAACGGAGGGAGTAGTTCTTTATCAAGGGGTTGTCTACATAATTTAGCAAAGTTAAAATCATGAGACATATCCCCCAAACCAACAGTAACAATATCTTTCCCGCAGTCTATCTTAGCATTAACAGTATTCAAGAAGGGTCTACCAAATATAATGGGACAAAATTCATCTTGTGGGGAACTAAGAATAAGAAAATCAGTAGGGTATTTAACCTTCCGACACAAGACTTCAACATCTCTAACAATCCCAACTGGTCAAATAGTGTCTCTATTAGCAAGGTTAATAGTAACACGAATCCCTTCTAACTCAACAGGTGCAATATCATGCATAATTTCTCGATATAAGGTAAGAGGGATAATACTCGCACTAGCACCCACATCACATAAACCATGATAGCAATGATCTCCTATTTTAACAGAGATGACAGGCAAGCCTACAATAGGTCTATTTTTATTCCTAGCATTGGGTTTGGCTATTCTAGCAGACTCTTCTTGGAGGTAAATAACATGTCCATCTAAATCTTCTACCAAGAGGTCTTTAACCATGGCAACACTAGGTTCAACTTTAATTTGCTCAGGAGGTGTAGGTGTTCTAGTATTACTCTTACGAACCATAGTTGAAGCTTTAGCATGATCCTTTATTCTAATAGGGAAGGGTGGTTTCTCAATATAAGCAGTAGGAACAATAGGATCAACATTATAAGTGATAGTCTTTTCTTCAACTTTAACAGGTTCAACTACTTTTACTTCAATAGGGGGATGGTATTTAAACCACTTCTCATTGGGGAGATTAACATGAGTAGCAAATGATTCATAGAAAGAAGCTACTATCTCAGAGTCAAGGCTATATTTAGTGCTAAACTCACGGAAAACATCGGTATCCATAAAAGCTTTAACACAATCAAACTTAGGGGTCATACCTGACTCCTTACCTTCGTCGAGATCCCAATCTTCAGAGTTGCGTTTAATTCTTTTCAATAAATCCCATTTGAATTCAATAGTCTTCATCATAAAAGAACCAGAACAAGAAGTATCGAGCATGGTGCGATTAGCGACAGAAAGCCGAGCATAAAAATTTTGAATAATCATTTCTCTGCAGAGCTCATGATTGGGGCATGAATATAACATTGTATTACGCCTCCCCCAAGCTTGAGCGATGCTTTCTCCTTCGCGAGGCCAAAAATTATTGATATAATTACGATCACGATGAACCTGGTGCATAGGTAGAACTTCTGATGAAATTCCAACTTCAGACGATTATAGTTCCATGATCCAATATCATCACATAGCCTAAACCATGTCAATGCATCTCCCTTCAAAGATAAAGGGAATACCTTCTTCTTGATAACATCCTCGGGCATACCTGCAAGCTTAAATAATCCACAAACTTCATCCACATAGGTTAGGTGTAAAACGGGATGCAGTGTTCCGTCTCCTGTAAAAGGATTTTCAAGCAGTTTCTCTATCATACCCGAAGGAATCTCAAAGCAAACATTTTCAGTAGGTGCAGTAGGTTTAGGAGCAACTCTTTGCTCTTCTGGTTGGGGTGAAGATACCACGAATAAACCCCTCAAAGGATTATGATCCATAGTAACAAGTGACAATGAATTTTAGCACACTATATAAATTTTTCCTTACCAAAGGCGCTTCACTCCCCAGCAACGGCGCCCGAAAAGAGTCTTGATGACCCACAATTATAGGGGGTCTATCGTAGTCCTTTCGATAAGTAAGAGTGTCGAACCCAACGAGGAGCAGAAGGAAATGATAGGCAGTTTTCAGTAAGGTATTTTCTGCAAGCACTGAAATTATAGGTAACATATAGTTTTGTGAGAAGGTAATTGGTAGCAAGTGAAAAAAGGTAAAAGTAAATAAGGTGCAGCAAGGTATCCCAATCCTTTTTGTAGCAAAGGACAAGCCTGGACAAACTCTTATATGAAGGAAATCGCTCCCGAGGACACATGGGAATTATCGTCAAGCTAGTTTTCATCACGATCATTTGATTCGCGTTCGGTACTTTGATAATTTGGTATGTGGGTGGACTGGTGCTTGGGTGCTGTCCTTACTTGGACAAGCCTCCCACTTATGATTAACCTCTAATGCAAGCATCTGCAACTACAAAAGAAGTATTAAGGTAAACCTAACCATAGCATGAAACATATGGATCCAAATCAGCCCCTTACGAAGCAACGCATAAACTAGGGTTTAAGCTTCTGTCACTCTAGCAACCCATCATCTACTTATTACTTCCCAATGCCTTCCTCTAGGCCCAAATAATGGTGAAGTGTCATGTAGTCGACCTTCACATGACACCACTAGAGGAGAGACAACATACATCTCATCAAAATATCGAACGAAGACCAAATTCACATGATTACTTATAGCGAGACTTCTCCCATGTCCTCAGGAACAAAAGTAACTACTCACAAGACATAATATTGTTCATGATCAGAGGGATATTAATGTGCATAATGGATCTGAACATATGATCTTCCACCAAATAAACCAACTAGCATCAACTACAAGGAGTAATCAACACTACTAGCAACCCACAGGTACCAATCTGAGGTTTGGGTAAGAAGATTGGATACAAGAGATGAACTAGGGTTTGAGAGGAGATGGTGTTGGTGAAGATGTTGATGAATATAGCCCTCCCCAAGATGGGAGAGTTGTTGGTGATGACGGCGGTGACAATTTCCCCCTCCCGAAGGGAAGTATACCCGGCAGAACAACTCTGCCAGAGCCCTAGATTGGTTTCGGCCTCGGTTCCGCCTCGAGACGGCGGTGTCTGGTTCCGAAAGCCTCCTTCTGATTTTGTCCAGGTCAAAACACCTCGTATAGGAGAAGATGGGCATCGGGGGGCCTTCGGGGGGCCCACGAGACAGGGAGCGCACCCAGAGAGGGGGGGGGGGCGCGCCCCCACCCTCGTGGACAATAGGGCCCCCCCTCGTGATCTTCTTTCGCCATATATTTATATTTTCTGAAACGTAGTTCTGTGAAGTTTCGGGGCTTTTGGAGTTGTGCAGAATAGGTTTATAGAATTTGCTCCTTTTCCAGCCCAGAATTCCAGCTGTCGGTTTTCTCCCTCTTCATGTAAACCTTGTAAAACAAGAGAGAAAAGGCATAAGTATTATGACATAAAGTGTAATCACAGCCCATAATGCAATAAATATCAACATATAAGCATGATGCAAAATGGACGTATCAAGATGTAGAGGTGGCGTGCCGACGGCAATCACATCGACTTTGGAACCATTTCCCACGCGCAGCGTCACCTCGTCCTTAGCCAATCTTCATTTAATCCGTAGTCCCTATTTTGAGTTACAAATATTAGCAACCGAACCGGTATCAAATACCCAGGTACTACTACGAGCATTAGTAAGGTACACATCAATAACATGTATATCATATATACCTTTGTTCACCTTGCCATCCTTCTTATCCGCCAAATACTTGGGACAGTGCCGCTTCCAGTGTCCAGTCCCTTTGCAGTAGAAGCACTTAGTTTCAAGCTTGGCTCCAGACTTGGGTTTCTTCGTGGGAGTAGCAACTGTCTTGCTATTCTTCTTGAAGTTCCCCTTCTTTCCCTTGCCGTTTTTCTTGAAACTAGTGGTCTTGTTAACCATCAACACTTGATGCTCCTTTTTGATTTCCAGCCTCGCAGCTTTGAGCATAGTGAAGAGCTCGGGAATTGTCTTCTGCATCCCTGGCATGTTATAGTTCATCACGAAGCCTTTATAGCTTGGTGGCAGTGATTGAAGAACTCTATCAATAACACTATCTTCGTCAACTTTGCATCCAAGTTGAGTCATATGATTGTAGTATCCAGACATTCTGAGCAAGTGTTCACTGATAGAATTATTCTCCTCCATCTTGCAGTTGTAGAACTTATTGGAAATCTCATATTTCTCAATCCGGGCATTTGCTTGAAATATTAACTTCAAGTACTGGAACATCTCATATGCTCCATGACGTTCAAAACGTCGTTGAAGTCCCGGTTCTAAGCCGTAAAGCATGGCACATTGAACTATCGTGTAGTCATCAGACCGCGTCTGCCAGACGTTCAAAGCGTCTACATTAGCGGGAGGGGGGTTGTCACCTAGCGGTGCTTCAAGGACATAATTCTTCTGTGCAGCAATGAGGATAATCCTCAAGTTACGGACCCAGTCCGTGTAATTGCTACCATCATCTTTCAACTTAGCTTTCTCTAGGAATGCATTAAAATTCAAAGGAACGGTAGCACGGGCTATTGATCTACAACAACATAGATATGCAAAGACTATCAGTTCTAAGTTCATGATAAATTAAAGTTCAATTAATCAAATTACTTAAAGAACTCCCACTTAGATTGACATCCCTCTAGTCATCTAAATGATCACGTGATCCAAATCAACTAAACCATGTCCGATCATCACGTGGGATGGAGTAGTTTTCAATGGTGAACATCTTATGTTGATCATATCTACTATATGATTCACGCTCGACCTTTCGGTCTCCAGTGTTTCGAGGCCATGTCTGTACATGCTAGGCTCGTCTAGTTTAACCCGAGTATTCTGCGTGTGCAAAACTAGCTTGCACCCGTTGTATGATAACGTAGAGCTTATCACACCCGATCATCTCATGGTGTCTCGGCACGATGAACTTTCGCAACGGTGCATACTCAGGGAGAACACTTGTACCTTGAAATTTTGTAAGGGATCATCTTATAATGCTATCGTCGTTCTAAGCAAAATAAGAAGCATAATAAGATAAACATCACATGCAATAAAAATATGTGACATGATATGGCCATCATCATCTTGTGCTTTTGATCTCCATCTCCAAGTCACTGTTATGATCACCATCGTCACCGGCGCGACACCTTGATCTCCATCGTAGCATCGTTGTCGTCTCGCCAACTATTGCTTCCACGACTATCGCTACCGCTTAGTGAAAAGTAAAGCAATTACATGGTGACTGTATTTCATACAATAAAGCGACAACCATATGGCTCCTGCCAGTTGCCGATAAGTTTAGAAAACATGATCATCTCATACAATAACGTATAACTCATCATGTCTTGACCATATCACATCGCAACATGCCCTGCAAAAAAAGTTAGACGTCCTCTACTTTGTTGTTGCAAGTTTTACGTGGCTGCTACGGGCTTAGCAAGAACCGTTCTTACCTATGCATACAAAACCCACAACGATTTTTCGTCAAGTATGTGTTGTTTTAACCTTCACAAGGATCGGGCGTAGCCACACTTGATTCAGCTAAAGTGAGAGAGACAGACACCCGCTAGTCACCTTTAAGCAACGAGTGCTCGTAACGGTGAAACCAGTCTCGCGTAAGCGTAATGTCGGCTCGGGCTGCTTCATCTCACAATACCGCGGAAACAAAGTATGACATGCTGGTAAGCAGTATGACTATTATCGTCCACAACTCATTGTGTTCTACTCATGCATATCATCTACGCATAGACCTGGCTCATGATGCCACTATTGGGGAACGTAGTATTTCAAAAAAAATCCTACGATCATGCAAGATCTATCTACTAGATGCATAGCAATGGGAGGGGAGAGTGTGTCTACGTACCCTCGTAGACCGAAAGCGGAAGCGTCTAGTGGCGCGGTTGATGTAGTCGAACTATCTTCGCGATCCAACCGATCAAGCACCGAACGTACGGAGCCTCTGCGTTCAGCACACATTCAGCTTGATGACGTCCCACGAGCTCTTGATCCAGTAGAATTTCGCGGGAGAGTTTCGTCAGCATGACGGCGTTGTGACGGAAGCTACCGGCGCAGGGCTTCACCTAAGCACTGCAACTATATGACCGGGGTGTGTTTCTGTAGAGGGGGCACCGCACACGGTTGGTAGAGATCGACTTGATCAACTTGTGTGTCTGGAGGTGCCCCCTGCCCCCATATATAAAGGAGCAAGGGGGCAGTCTGGCCGGCCCCTATGGCGCGCCCTAGGAGGACCAATCCTACTAGGAATAGGATTCCAATCCTATTCCTAGTAGGAGTCCACCAAGAGGGAGAAGGGGAAGGAAGGAGAGGGAGAGGGAGAAGGAAAGGGGCGCCGCCCCCTCCTTTCCTAGTCCAATTCATACCAAGGGGGAGGGGCTCGCGGCCCATCCCTGGCTGGCCCTCTCTATCTCCACTAAGGCCCACTAGGGCCCAATACTTCCCCAGGGGGTTCCGGTAACCCCCCCGGCACTCCTGTTTAATCTGAAACCTTTCCGGAACACTTCCGATGTCCGAATATAGTCGTCCAATATATCAATATTTACGTCTCGAACATTCCGAGACTCCTCGTCATGTCCGTTATCTCATCTGGGACTCCGAACTACCTTTGGTACATCAAAACTCATAATACCGATCGTCATCAAACGTTAAGCGTGCGGACCCTACGGGTTCGAGAACTATGTAGACATGACCGAGACTCATCTCCGGCCAATAACCAATACCGGAACCTGGATGCTCATATTGGCTCCTACATATTCTACGAAGATCTTTATCGGTCAAACCGCATAACTACATACGTTGTTCCCTTTGTCATCGGTATGTTACTTGCCCGAGATTCGATCGTCAGTATCTCAATACCTAGTTCAATCTCGTTGCCGGCAAGTCTCTTTACTCGTTCCATAATACATCATCTCGTGACTAACTCATTAGTCAATTGCATGCAGGGCTTATTATGATGTGCATTACCGAGAGGGCCCAGAGATACCTCTCCGAACACTCGGAGTGACAATTCCTATTCTTGATCTATGCCAATACCACGAACACTTTCGGAGACACATGTAGAGCATCTTTATAATCACCAAGTTACGTTGTGACGTTTGATAGCACACAAGGTGTTCCTCCGGTATTCGGGAGTCGCATAATCTCATAGTCATAGGAACATGTATCAGTCATGAAGAAAACAATAGCAGTAAAACTAAACGATCATAGTGCTAAGCTAACAGATGGGTCTTGTCCATCACATCATTCTCCTAATGATGTGATCTCTTTGATCAAATGACAACTCATGTCTATGGCTAGGAAACATAACCATCTTTGATTAATGAGCTAGTCTAGTAGAGGCATACTAGGGACATACTGTTTTGTCTATGTATTCACACATGTACTAAGTTTCGGGTTAATACAATTCTAGCATGAATAAAAGACATTTATCATGATATAAGGAAATACAAATAACATCTTTATTATTGCCTCTAGGGCATATTTCCTTCAATTTTTGGCTATCAACTAGCTATGCGATGCAATTGTGTGTGTTACATTATTGTTTGTGCGCATTAGGAACCAAGTTTAGAATTTTTGCAACTAGTCATAGTTTTGCACTAAACTTTAAGCCATCAAACATTAGCCCATTGAGACTTCTATAAAGAATATGGACAACTGAATAAACCCCAAGGACAAAAATGCATATCACACATGCGTTTGAATTCAATTCATAACTTATTAACTATCTAGATACCAATAGAACATAAACCATTTACATTACGTTAAATAGTTTCATCTACCATGGACAAATATGACATAAATACTCTATAGCATATACGTTCATGCCCGAGGTACTTAAACCTAGCCACTAGAAAATTGGGCATAAACTTTGCTTATTTTGCCACATTGGATCACAATTCAAATATGCAAAAATTATAAGGATCAAAGTGCATAATGCACATCCAATATTTAAATTGGAATTCAAGGTTAATAAAGAATCATCCAAATTACAAGTATTTCAAACCCAAGTAAATACAATTGTATGAAAGGGAAATTATATAAACAAATGGTAATATTTTCAGCTGATATAGCATTACACTAGGTATTACACAGATCTACAAATGGTCTTGCTCAACAATAAATACTTATAATATAAAATGGCTAAACGAAATTCTAAACTAAATCTTGACCCATGATCTCCTTGTCGGTGTACTAAGGTAGGGGTACCTCAGTACCCCAACTTGTGCACGGGCGGTAGCAGCTCCCCGCGGTAGGGCTTACCACGTGCTCGTCGGAGACCTTTCTAGCCCATGTAAAGCCATTCAAAAACAAAGTATACAAAACAGAAGATCAAAGGCCCCGGCAAGTGGAGCTTGCCGGGAAGGCCGTCCCAGGCTCAAGGTTACCTCATTAGCTCAAGACCCTGGCAAGAGGAGCTTGCCAGGAAGACCAGAAGACTGCATCTCAGAAGTCAAGCCCCGGCGCACTCTGCGCCCCGGCAAGACCCGGGGAGCGACAAGCTTCCCGGCCCGACAAGATCGAGGCCCCGGCAAGGTGCTTGCCGGGGGAAGTCTGCACTGTGTTCCCGCGCTCCAGCTCATCGGCCCACGCGTCACCCTGGGGCCATTCCAGGGACGCGTGGCGGATAGCTGTGCAGCCTGGGGGACACGGTGGCACTCCACGGTGACGAAGCTACCGCCGTGGCAAACGGAGACGCAAGGGCAGGTGCTTTTGGGGTCGACGGCGACGGGCATTTAATGCTCTTGTCCCCCACTGTCAAAGTAGGTGATGACCACTGTTCATGCACTGTTCATCCACTGTTCCCGCACTGTTACAACTACCACCAAAGTTACTTTTTTACCCCTTTCTCCTACGTTGACACCTGTCGGTGACCCCTTGGGCTATAAAAGGAGGCCCATGCTCAACGTAGAAAGGGTTCAGAACCTTGTTAGCTCTCTCGCTCGGTGTAGCTAGTTCTTCAAGCTCCCGAGCTCCCCCAACTCAATACAATCTAAGCAGGAGTAGGGTTTTACGCGTCCATCGCGGCCCGAACCTGGGTAAACTGCCCGCGTGTGCTCTACGATCTGCTCTTTGTGCTCCCTCCGCTCCCTTACCGCACGAACAAGGGGCTCCGGTCCCATAGGTGCTCGAGGTGGACAGTTTCCCCCGACATCTTTGGCAGAGGTACTTCAACCATACAGAGCTGAGCTTTGGCGGAATTCATAGCTGAATGGACCCCGACACCCGATGAAGAAGTTCCAGAGACAAGTGTACCCGTACAAGAAGCGACAAGTGAATGGGTAATGTACTTTGACGGTGCCTTCTCGCTGCAAGGCGCCGATGCCGGCGTGGTACTCATCGCGCCCACCGGAGAGCACCTCAAGTATGTTATCCAGATGCACTTTCCCAGGGAGCAAGCGACAAACAATACTGCAGAGTATGAAGGCTTGCTTGCCGGCCTCAGGATTGCGGCCGAACTTGGGATTAGGAAGCTGATTGTGCGGGGAGATTCTCAGTTGGTGGTCCGGCAAGTCAACAAGAGTTATCAGAGCCCTTTGATGGAAGCTTATGTAGATGAAGTGAGGAAGCTTGAAGAGCACTTTGAAGGTCTGCAAATGGAGCACGTCCCGAGAGCTCGGAATGACATTGCAGATGGCCTTTCAAAGTGTGCTGCGATGAAGTTACCTGTGGAACCAGGGACCTTCTTGCTCAAGCTAACTCAGCCATCCGTTACACCATCAGTTGGGCAAAGTAAGAAGAGAAAGTTGGTCTCCGGCGACTACTTGCCGGCGGATCTCCCCGAGGCCGCCGCCAAGGTCCCCAAGATCAACGATCACAACGCAGAGGAATAGTTTGCTCCTGCAGACCCTAGGGTCTGTACAGTTGAAGCAAGTGTTCCCGACAAGCCTCGCCCCGGCGAGCTTGCCGGGGGACCAACAGCTCCGGCAGAACCAGAGGTTCTTGCCGTGGAAGCTGGGGTTCCCGCAGCGGCCTTCATGCCTTTAGTCCTTGCCGTCGAGCCCCGGGCTCCGGCATGGGCACAGCAGATCGTCCGTTTTCTGCAAACTGGAGAACTTCCCGACGACCCGGCAGAGATAGAAAAGATAACCAGGCAGTCAAGTATGTACCAGTTCGTGGATAACGAACTGTACAGAAGAAGGCTCAATGGTGTCAGATTGAAGTGCATCTCCAGGGAAGATGGACAGAAGCTGTTGGCAGAGATACACGGAGGCATATGCGGACACCACATTGGCGCAAGGGCACTTGCCGGGAAAGCTTTCCGGCAAGGGTTTTTTTGGCAAGAAGCCCTCCAAGATGCAACTGCACAAGTAACCAAGTGTGAAGCGTGCCAGTTCCATGCCAAGCAAATTCATCAGCCAGCTCAAGCTCTCCAGACAATCCCTTTGTCCTGGCCCTTCTCGGTCTGGGGGCTCGATATCCTCGGCCCCTTCCCCCGTGCTGTCGGGGGCTTTGAGTACTTGTACGTTGCAATCGACAAGTTCACAAAGTGGCCAGAAGTGGAGCCAGTGAGAAAGGTGACAGCACAGTCAGCAGTCAGGTTCTTCAGGTCGATTGTTTGCCATTTCGGGATCCCTAACAGGATCATCACCGACAACGGGACACAATTTACTAGTCGCACCTTCATGCAATACGTCCAAGACCTTGGCGCCAAGGTCTGCTTCGCTTCTGTTGCTCACCCGAGGAGCAACGGTCAAGCGGAGAGGGCAAATGCTGAAGTGCTGCACGGACTCAAGACAAGGACCTTTGACAGGCTGCGCAAGTGCGGAAGAAACTGGATGGAGGAGCTACCGGCGGCTCTTTGGTCAATCAGAACGACACCAAATCGAGCCACCGGACAGACACCCTTTGCCCTAGTCTATGGGGCAGAGGCAGTTCTCCCCACGGAACTCGTATACGGATCTCCTCGAGTGCTCGCTTATGATGAGCTCGAGCAAGAGCAACTGCGACAAGATGATGCATTGCTCCTCGAGGAGGAACGTCTCCAGGCTGCTGTACGAGCTGCTCGATACCAGCAAGCCTTGCGCCGCTACCATAGCCGCAAGGTTAGGGCCAGGAGTCTCGAGGAAGGCGACCTTGTTCTTCGGCGTGTTCAGTCCGCCAAGAATTCCAACAAGTTGACGCCGAAGTGGGAAGGCCCTTATCGGGTGAGACAAGTCACAAGGCCCGGCGCTGTCCGCCTTGAGACCGAAGAAGGCTTACCGGTGAGCAACTCCTGGAACATAGAGCATCTTCGAAAGTTTCACCCATGAGGCGCGGTTGCCGTGATCCGCTCCGGCAACCACCTTTTGTACGAGTCTTGCCGCTGTTGCATGTAAACCTTTGTACAAAGCCGGGCGCAGATCCCGTGCATCAGTAAAGCTTTGTGTTTTCGCACTATTTGCCATTCTCGTGCTTTTCTTTGTTATTTGCATGCGTTATTTGGCATTTTGTGCAACACACATATCCGGTAAGCATTACCATGCCGAGGAACCCTATACCTGTTTCCTCTTCTCCTTTTTCTTTTCCTCTTAAGCAGGAAGAATTGTTCCTCGCGCACAAGTTTGCCGGGGGGAAAGGAGATGGAGGATGAACCAAGTGCTGTTCAAGAAAGAGAAACTTACCGGAGAACGAACAGACTATGAAAGCTAAGTTTCCAGAATCTGAGCAAGTTCAAAATTTTAAATTTTAGTTATCTTCCTTGAACAACCACACTTTGTATGGAAAACCTGTGCGCGGAGGAACCTACCCGTAGCTTGCCGCACCCTTATCTTGTTTTCGAGTACGCTCAACGACTTAAGTGAGCTGCGACAAGTGTCGCGCCCTTGCTTCGTTTCCGAGTTCACTCAGCAAGCTAAGTGCGTTGCGACTAGCTGCGGCAAGGTTGCTTGCCGGTAAGACCTTGGCCAGCAGGCTGCTCAGGGTCCAGCACTCAGTGCTCGCGGCAAGGGCCCCTTGCCGGCAAGTTCCCTAGAAGCGTAGGGTTGAAGGCATACAAAGTAGAGGACCAAGACAAGGGAGATAACATTGCATCGATTGATCAAAATAAGATAATATATTACAAGGGATAACTTGTCGCAATGACTAATAAGTTCATGGCACACTTTGCAGCAACAAAAGAGATAAAGAGAAGGAGGCCTAATCTACGCGGTCGCCTTCAACCCTGGAGATCTTGTTCACCTTGGCGATGATGTGGGCGACCTACGCCTTCAGCGCCTCCATATCCGCGTCGGCCGGCAAGCTGCGGAGAACGTTGACGAGGTTTATGCCGGGATTGCGGTACACTATCTTCGTCAGAACGCGCTCCAAAGTTCCCGTGCAGAGCCGACGCGACTCCTCGGCCAGCTGCGCGGGGAGCTTCTTCTGCAGGCTTGCAAGTGCCGGCGCGACCCCTCTGAAGAAGAGACTGAGCTTGGCGCTGTGGGGGAGATTTGGATCCGGAGAGTATATGAGATGCTCAACCCTCAGCGCCATTAGCTCCTTGTCGATGTCAGCTGCAGAAGCCACCAAGTCATCGGTCCATACTTCGACGGTCCGGCGGAAGTTCTCAGCTGAAGTGGCGGCGCTCTCCACCAGGCCTCGCTCCTTGCGGAGCTCGTCCTTCAGCTTGGTTTCGCGGTCCCGGACGGCGTCGAGCGAATCCTTTAGCGTAGAGACTTTCAGCTCCAGATCTGCAATCGAGTCCTTGGCGGCCTTCAGCTCGTCGCCTTGCTTGGAAAGGCGTACCTGGAGTTCGGAGTTAGTGTGGGCGTCCTTCTCGCGCTCTATGTTGAGCGCGGTGACCCTCTCCGTGCTCGCCTTCAGGTACTCCTCCAGCTGCACCACCTTAGCCTCGAGGTCCTTCTTGGCGGTCTCCGCGGTGGCTGCGGCAGCCTTTGCTTCCTTCAGCTCTCCGCCAAGGGCTTGCTCCCGGTTGGTGAGCTCTTCGTCGTGCGCGTCGAGCTCCACCTTCCGTTGGTTGAGCGCTCCCTCTCGCTGGGACAGTGCTTCTCCGGCGAGTCGCTGCTGCTCCTCGGCCTCGGCTTTCTCCAGGAGCCACTCTTGATACTCCCCAGCAAGCCTCTCGCGCTCCTCCGCCAAGTCGCGGAGGGCCGCCTGGTTGGCGGCGCGGAGCTCCGCGGCGCGTTTCTCCATGTCAGCTGCGGCCTTGGCGGTGAGGGCTTCCCGAGATTCAAGTTTCGCCTGCCTGGCCCGGTAAAGGGCCAGGAGCCGGTGAAGCAACTTCTCCTCCTCGGGCTCGTCGCTCCCGCCAGGCGCTTCGACGATCTTCAGCCCCGCGGAGGCGAGAACCTCCCCATCGAAGGCCTCTCCCTCCGCGGGGGCTCGCGACGAGGGTCCCCACGGCACTTGGATGAAGACGCCGTTGGGAGCCTCAAGATAGAAGGCGGACTGCTCCTTCTCGGTGGAGGGGTCGGCGGCCGGCGCAGCGCTAGACGCTCCTGCTGCCTCCGGGCCGGCAGTATGGCCGCCGTCCCCCTCCCCGGCCGCTGCGTCTGCGGTAGGGGCAGTCTCCTCCGCGGCGGGCTCGTCGGCTCCCGCCATGTCTTCAACGACAGGGGCGTTGCCGCCGTCGCCCTGCGCGCCCTCCTCCTCGACGACGACCTCCGTCTCCATCTGCTCTGGGGGAGGAGGATCTGGAAGAAGAAGAAGAAGTTCAAGCAAATATCCAAAAAAAAAAGACAAGTCCAAGAAGGCGAAGCTACAAGACTTACCTTGGCGGACTTCGTCGACGACAGGCTCCCTCGCCGGGGAGCTCTCCCTTGGCGGGGTGGCCGCCCTCGCCGGGCTGCTCGCCCTTGGCGGGGTACTCGCCCTTGGCGGAGTACCCGCCCTCGGCGGAGCGCTCTCCCTCGCCGGAGAGTTCGTCCTTGGCGGGGTCGGCGGGGCCTGCGGCTCCTCGGGAGTAGTCTCCGGGCGCTCCTGTGGCTGCGGCTCCACCTCTGCACAAGACAATCAAGACAAAACAGAACAACAAGGTGTTAGTACAAGACAAAAATCCTCAAGCGCGCCCGACGAGCGGAAAGATCAAGCCCAGACTTACGCTGGGGGTTGCGCTGGGGGCTGCTCCTCGGAGCAGCGCTTGGGTCCGGCATGCTCGTCGCCGGCGCGTCTCCTGTCGCCGCGACGGGCGAGTCGTCCTCGACCTCGACTACGGGGACCTTGGCCTTCTTCGCCGCTCACTGGGCCAGGGTCCTGAAATCAAAGCAAGAAGCAAGATCAGAATCATCAACTAAAGAATCAAGACAGAATTGAAGAAGCTACAGAATACAAGTCCTTACTCCTGTTCCTCGTCGTCGTCGTCGTCGCTCAGGGCGGAGAAGTCGAATTCCACCTGAGGCGCGTCCGCGCGAGGAGCGGGAGGAGAAGGCTCCCTCGGGCGCTTGGCGGTCCCAGGTGCTGGGGGCTGCGAAGACCCAGCCCCTGTGGGCGCCGAGGCCCGGGGAGCAGGCGGAGCAGCTGCTCCGCTCTGAGAAGACCCTCCTCCACTTGGCGCTGACGTACGGGGCGCCTCCGCCGTAGCCTGTGCGCGGGTCGCCTCCGCCGCGGTTGGCGCGCCGGGCGCTCCCGTCGCGGCCTGGCTCCCCCGGGTAGCTCGCGCCGCCCGGCGAGTAGGTTGTTGTCGGGGCGCCTGCGCCCTCGTCGTCGTCGTCGCCTTGTGGAGGCGCTTCAACGGAGATCGCCTGGGACTTGCCCGTGGCGGGGAGGTCTCCGAGGACGAGGAGACGTCGTCGTTGAGCCCCGGGGATCCACCGGAGTCCTCGCCGGCCCCAGCGTCCTCCTCCTCCTCCTCGGCTGGCCTGCTGGGCCCAGCGCCCTGCCCTGCGGCCGTGCTCCCTCCGGCGCCTCCGCTCCCTCCGGCACCTCTGTTTCCTCCGGCAACGTCGCCCCTCGCGGCGGCCTCGCTCACGATCCCGGGGATCCCAGCATACCTCAGAGAGGGGACCCCGGCGAGCTCGTCGGGCGGAAGTTTAAGCAGCCTGCGGATCTCCGCCTCCTCTGCTTGGCACGACGCTTCCGCAGCCTCTGCCTCTTCAACTGTGAACCCGAACTCTCCTGCCGCTGCAGCTGCGGCGGCCTCTTCAACCCGGGAAGCTATATAAGCAATCTCCCGGTCAGTGGTGTCCCGGGTGAGTCCCTTGATCTCCTCCTTGTTCTTCGGCACCTCCACCAAGTTGTCGAAGAAGCTCATGATGGCATCCGGCTTGGGCGCAATCCATGTGGGGTCGACGCCGTGCGAGTCGCATGCGGGCATCATTGCGCGTAGGGGGTCCCGGGCCGTGCTGTTACATAGGGGCACCACTCCCCGGGGAGCTCTAAACCACTCTGGGTGGGCCGGGTCATGCTTAAAAAGTTCCCGGACCATCCCCTTCAGCTCCAGCGACGTGAAGTTGAAGTTCAGTCCTGGGCGCAGTCTCATAATGTCCGCCGCATTGTCGTACTCCCATGCTGGCCTCTTCCTCTCCTGTAGAGGGGCAATGCGGCGGCGGAGAAAGTCTGCTCCTACCTCTCCGATGGTCAACTTGGCTACCCGGAGACGAAGAATTCTGACAAGGGCGACGTTAAGCTTGATGTCGTCCGAGTCCAGCTCGCTCCAGTCCTTGCCGCGCACGATGGCTGATGTGCGCGGCGCAGTAAAGGGTTGCGGCTCGTCCTCAACTACCCAGCACCAATCCGCGCGCCACTCTTCCCACTTGCCGCGGAGTTCCCCTTGCAGATAGGATTCCTTCTTGTTCAAGCAGAAGACCCAAGAGATCCCCCCGGAGAGGGGAGCGCCGGCCTCTACTCTAGGCGTAAAGAAATGCCTAAAGAGCGCTACATTTGGATAGATCCCTATATAGTTTTCGCACAGATGTGCGAAAACCGCCATCGTGAGGATGGCGTTTGGGGTGAAGTCTAAAAGGTGGAGGTTGTAGGTGTTCATGATATCACAGAAAAATTCAGAAAATGGAGGACAAAGGCCGCAGTGGAAGAAGACAGCGAAGAAGAAATACCCGCCGGGGTACAGATCCTTGGCGACGGTGGGATAAACTCTGGTCCGAGGATGCGCCTTGGTCTTCTTGGCCCAGAACAGGTAGTACTTGTTCCAGAGTTCCCGCGCGCCGAGCCTTGGTGCGAAGACGACATTCCTCTTCCGCAGCAGGGCAAGCTTCGCCGCCTGCTCGGATTTCTCTTTCTTGGTCTTCTCCGCCTTCGCCTTCTCGGTCTTCGGGGCCATGGCGGAGGCGGCGAGAGAAGGGAACGGGGAGTCCGGCGGCGCCGCGGATGCGAGAGACGGCGGAGGAGGTGTGGAGGCGGAGCGCAAAGGGGAATTTCTGGAGATGGAAGAAGCAATGAAGACGAAGTAAGGTAACGGCCCCTGTTTCCTCTGCTTTTAAGGGGGAAGTGGGGGACGCTCCGCATTTCCCATTAAAGAACGTGGCCACGTTCCCTCCCACGACGCCGCAATCGATGCGTGCCGTTAGGGAGGGACGCGGCGGATGCGAAAGGGGATTCGGCGTGCCGTGGGCCGCGCGTGCCCGTGCACTGTTTTGGGCCTGGCCCAACAGCGCTCGGCACCGTGTGTGGCCCAGGCCCGGGGGCTCCTGTCGGTGTACTAAGGTAGGGGTACCTCAGTACCCCAACTTGTGCACGGGCGGTAGCAGCTCCCCGCGGTAGGGCTTACCACGTGCTCGTCGGAGACCTTTCTGGCCCATGTAAAGCCATTCAAAAACAAAGTATACAAAACAGAAGATCAAAGGCCCCGGCAAGTGGAGCTTGCCGGGAAGGCCGTCCCAGGCTCAAGGTTACCTCATTAGCTCAAGACCCTGGCAAGAGGAGCTTGCCAGGAAGACCAGAAGACTGCATCTCAGAAGTCAAGCCCCGGCGCACTCTGCGCCCCGGCAAGACCCGGGGAGCGACAAGCTTCCCGGCCCGACAAGATCGAGGCCCCGGCAAGGTGCTTGCCGGGGGAAGTCTGCACTGTGTGCCCGCGCTCCAGCTCATCGGCCCACGCGTCACCCTGGGGCCATTCCAGGGACGCGTGGTGGATAGCTGTGCAGCCTGGGGGACACGGTGGCACTCCACGGTGACGAAGCTACCGCCGTGGCAAACGGAGACGCAAGGGCGGGTGCTTTTGGGGTCGACGGCGACGGGCATTTAATGCTCTTGTCCCCCACTGTCAAAGTAGGTGATGATCACTGTTCATGCACTGTTCATCCACTGTTCCCGCACTGTTACAACTACCACCAAAGTTACTTTTTTACCCCTTTCTCCTACGTTGACACCTGTCGGTGACCCCTTGGGCTATAAAAGGAGGCCCATGCTCAACGTAGAAAGGGTTCGGAACCTTGTTAGCTCTCTCGCTCGGTGTAGCTAGTTCTTCAAGCTCCCGAGCTCCCCCAACTCAATACAATCTAAGCAGGAGTAGGGTTTTACGCGTCCATCGCGGCCCGAACCTGGGTAAACTGCCCGCGTGTGCTCTATGATCTGCTCTTTGTGCTCCCTCCGCTCCCTTACCGCACGAACAAGGGGCTCCGGTCCCATAGGTGCTCGAGGTGGACAGTTTCCCCCGACACTCCTGATCTTCTTCCAAAACCTGTAAAACAAACACTAAACATGAAAGTATTTGGTTAAGGTTAGAATGGCATTCCTCAAAGGGGAAATACATATAGATGTGAGCTCGTACTTAAGGAATCTGGAACTAATCCAGATCCCCAAATCAGAGAGGTTCCAAAAGGTTTAGCAGTACAACCAACTAAAAGAACAAAGAAAGTGACCAAATGAATGGTAGAAATGACCAAAGTCACAGTACTTAGTCAAGTACCAAGAGAGAGTCCAGCAGCAGCAGATCAAGTCTAACCAATGGTTTATGTCAAATGTGAAGAGTGAAGACATTAATAGAATTCCTAGCTCCCAAAACTAACTAACAACAAGACAACCAAGTCAGTGAATAACACTAGCACATATTATGCAAATTACTCATTAAAAGGACATAGCTTTCACATTAAACCCAGTCGATCCTAAATGTCCAACATGCTAATTACTAAAGTCACTTGTTCATGCCAAGTCAGCAAGGACATTTTCTATAAAAGAATAAAGCCCACAAGTTTAGCCATGTCACATGGACAATAAGCAACATTTTTAGACCCCAAAACGAAGCAAAGAAGGTGATGATTAGTCCAGCCAACCAATCTGCTGATGCAGCAATACTTATCCACAAGTGCCACACAACTACTTACAAGATAAAGGTGAAGGAGAAGAGAGCAGGAAAGGAAGACTGTTGTAATTCTTCCAATAAAACAGAGAATTAGGCAGTACCTGATGACCCACAAGTGTAGGGGATCTATCTAGTCCTTTCGATAAGTAAGAGTGTCGAACCCAACGAGGAGCAGAAAGAAATGATAGGCAGGTTTTAGTAAGGTATTTTCTGCAAGCACTGAAATTATAGATAACAGATAGTTTTGTGATAAGGTAATTGGTAGCAAGTGACAAAAGGTAAAAGTAAATAAGGTGCATCAAGATGGACCAATCCTTTTTGTAGCAAAGGACAAGCCTGGACAAACTCTTATATGGAGGAAAGCGCTCCCGAGGACACATGGGAATTATCATCAAGCTAGTTTTCATCACGATCATCTGATTCGCGTTTGGTACTTTGATAATTTGGTATGTGGGTGGACCGATGCTTGGGTATTGTCCTTACTTGGACAAGCCTCCCACTTATGATTAACCTCTAATGCAAGCATCCGCAACTACAAAAGAAGTATTAAGGTAAACCTAACCATAGCATGAAACAAGTGGATCTAAATCAACCCCTTACGAAGCAACGCATAAACTAGGGTTTAAGCTTCTGTCACTCTAGCAACCCATCATCTTCTTATTACTTCCCAATGCCTTCCTCTAGGCCCAAATAATGGTGAAGTGTCATGTAGTCGACCTTCACATGACACCACTAGAGGAGAGACAACATACATCTCGTCAAAATATCGAACGAATACCAAATTCACATGACTACTTATAGCAAGACTTCTCCCATGTCCTCAGGAACAAAAGTAACTACTCACAAGACATAATATTGTTCATGATCAGAGGGGTAATAATATGCATAATGGATCTGAACATATGATCTTCCACCAAGTAAACCAACTAGCATCAACTACAAGGAGTAATCAACAGTACTAGCAACCCACATGTACCAATCTGAGGTTTGGGTACAAAGATTGGATACAAGAGATGAACTAGGGTTTGAGAGGAGATGGTGCTGGTGAAGATGTTGATGAAGATAACCCTCCCCAAGATGGGAGAGTTGTTGGTGATGTCGGCGATGATGATTTCCCCCTCCCGGAGGGAAGTATCCCCTGCAGAACGGCTCTACCGGAGCCCTAGATTGGTTCCCACCAAGGTTCCGCCTCGAGAGGGCAGCGTCTGGTCCCGAAAGCCGCCCTCTTATTTTTTACAGGTCAAAACACCTCATATAGGAGAAGATGGGCATCGGGGGGCCCATGAGGCAGGGGCGCTCCTAGGCAGGGGGGCGCGCCCCCCACCCTCGTGGACAGGTGGTGGCCCCCCTGGTGATCCTCTTTCGCCAGATATTTTTTATATTTTCCGAAACGGTGTCCTGTGGAGTTTCAGAGCTTTTTGAGTTGTGCAGAATAGGTTTCTAGAGTTTGCTTCTTTTCCAGCCCAGAATTCCAGCTGCCTGCATTCTCCCTCTTCATGTAAACCTTGTAAAATAAGAGATAAAAGGCATAAGTATTGTGACATAATGTGTAATAACAGCCCATAGTGCAATAAATATCAACATAAAAGCATGATGCAAAATGGACGTATCAACTCCCCCAAGCTTAGACCTCGCTTGTCCTCAAGCGAAAGCCGATATCAGAAAATATGTCCACATGTTTAGAGATAGAGGTGTCGATAAAAATAAAATACGGACATGAGGGCAACATGATCATTCTTATAACAGCAACACATATATATTGTCATATGATTCTTATGCTAAAGTAACAATTCATTCACAATGTCAAGTATGAATCAGAAACTTCATTAAAAACCAACAAACTATGATCTCAGTCATTGAAGCAATTGCAATTTATCGTAACTTCGGAAAGAGTCAATCATAAGAGCTTTTCAGCAAGCCTACATACTCAACTATCATATAGTCTTTCACAATTGCTCACACTCACGCAATACTTATGGTTATGGAGTTTTAATCGGACTAAGAAAAAGATAGGGGCTTATGGTGTTGCCTCCCAACCTTTTACCTCAAGGGTAATGTCAATAGTTATAGACCATGGTAACTTACATCCAAGTGGGTATATATGTCAGGATCTTTCCAACACAGTGCGCTTGCCAAATGATAAAATATAAAAAGGAAAGGTGATTTTCACCTTGACTCTTATAAGGCATGAATAATAGATAGGCCCTTCGGAGAGGGAAGCAGAGGTTTTCATGTGCTTTTATGGTTGGATGCACAAAGTCTTAGCGCAAAAGAACGTCACTTTATATTGCCACTTGTGATAAGGACCTTTATTATGCAGCCCGTCGCTCTTCCATATCACAAGATCGTATAAAGCTTATTTCCTCCACACTAATAAATCATACATATTTTAGCGAGTTTGCAACATGACAACTTACTTGAAGGATCTTACTCAATCCATAGGTAGGTATGGTGGACTCTCATGGCAAAACTGGGTTTAAGGATGTATGGAAGCACAAGTAGTATCTCTACTTGGTGCGGGGAGTTTTGGCTAGCATGAGGGGGAAAGGCAAGCTCAACATGTTGGATGATCCGTGACAATGTACTTTGTTTCGGATATAAGAAGACATAACCCATTATGTTGTCTTCCTTGTCCAACATCAACTCTTTAGCATGTCATATTTTAATGAGTGCTCACAATCATAAAAGATGTCCAAGATAGTATATTTGTATGTGAAACCTCTCTTTCTTTATTACTTCCTATTAATTGCAACGATGACCAAAACTATGTTTGTCAACTCTCAACAACTTTTATTCATCATACTCTTTATATGTGAAGTCATTACTTTACATAAGATCAATATGATCTCCTTGATACTTTTTATATCTCCTTTTATTCTATCATGACCAAAGTGAGGAAATCAAGCTTTTGACTCAATACTAATCTTTATTATATAGCTCACGGACTCGATTACAAAAGGGTAAAGATCATAAAGGAAAGGATCACAACTAGATCATGCTACTTTATTCTACTAGATCAAGATACTACCAAAAGGATCGAACTAAGAAAAACGGTAAAGATAGGAGAGTGATGGTGATACGATACCGGGAAACTCCCCCAAGCTTGGCAGTTGCCAAGGGGAGTGCCCATATCCATATGATTATGTATCCTTCTTCGGAGGTGGTGATGACGGCTTCTTCCTTAACTTGCGCTTAAGGACAGAATTTTGCTCCCTTGGGTCTTCGATCTCCTGCTCAAGGTTTAATATTTTCTGGCATAGTGCCTGCTTGTTTTCTTGCAAGAGGTGAAAAGGGATAAATTCGATCTTAGATTTCTTTGCTCTGTCGGGAAGGCTTGACTTTTTGAATTCCACATGCATGTCCCCGGGTTGAGGTAATGGGACTTCTTCTTCATCCGAGCTGGTCCAATCCTTTCCCTTTGGATAATGGTCTTCTTCTTCCTCCGTGGTCCAACCATAATGCTCCCTGTTCCCATAGATCTTAGGGTCAGCAAGGAGATCGGCCTCATAGCTCTCTCCCTCCGAATCCTGGGAAGACATATTGCTCCTATCTGCGACAAAAACATCTTGAAACAAACAGAGGATTTTTGTGTGATACGGTGGTCAAAACCTCCGGGAGAATATAGAATGAATTTTTACCTACCAAAAGGAGTAACATACAAGAAATCAGAGTCTGCAAGGCACACGAGGTGCCCACGAGGCAGGGGGCGCGCCCAGGGGAAGGGGGCATGCCCTCCACCCTCATGGATGGCTCGTATCTCTTCCGGACTGCCACATATTTTCTATTTTTCTAAATATTGCAAAACGGTGAAAAATTGCCTTTAGAACTGTTTTGCAGTCGGTTTACTTACCGTACCACATACCTCTTCCTTTTCGGGGTCTGAATCGTTCTGGAAAGTGTCCCTTATGTAGTCCTCCGGGGTTACGGTTTCAATAACATTGGTTTCAACATTTATAGGATAACCTGAGATATAATGTTTGATTCTTTGACCGTTCACCACCTTCGGATATGTGCCTTCGAAGTTGTTGATTTTTATGGCACCGGAATGATAGACCTCCATGATAATGTAAGGTCCTTCCCATTTAGAGAGAAGTTTTCCTGCAAAAAATCTTAAACGAGAGTTGTATAGCAAGACATAATCACCTACATTAAACTCACGCTATTGTATCCTTTTGTCATGCCATCTTTTAACTTTTTCTTAAATAGCCTAGCATTCTCATAGGCATGGTGTCGTGGATTTAGCACGACAGATGTCCTAGCAAAAGGACTTAGTCATGAGGCCATCGCTCGGGTTAGCTTGAAGGGGTTAAAGCGGACGAAAGACACAGGGGTTTTATACTAGTTCGGCCCCTTCGATGAAGGTAAAAACCTACGTCTAGTTTGGTGTAGTATTGCTTGTGCTTCGATGACCAGGGAGCGAATCCGCTTTGCCTGTGTCTCGAGCTGTTGTTTCTTGTCCTGAACCGTCGTCGGGTCGTCCCTTTATATAAGAGGCGACGCCCGGCCCGGTTTACAGAGTCCCGAGGCCGGCTCATAAACGTGTCCGCCTCGGTCTCTGTTCTTTCTATCTTACATCCCAAGTTACATGGTATGACGGTTTACAAATCATAGGCCTCATACATGGGCCCTAAGCCTCCATGGGCTATAACCTTCTAATACATACTCCACTGAGCTTTTGATAATATAATATTAATAACGTAAACCGGACCCTCCTAGCCGGTTTATACCTGATGGTAATATCCCAGCATTAGGCCCCAGATTGATTTGAACTGGTTCATGTCAGTCTTCAAAGTCTAGTATGAATTTTCCTTTCTGCAGATCTCGTTTACTTTATAAACCGGCCATGTCGTCATCTCCTGGAATCGCTTTAACCTGTCATGACATCATCTGTGCATTTAACGTCCACATCTGTTTGTTACCTTTCTTTATTACCGCTCCGAAAATCGAGGCGACAACTCAATCCATATCCGATTTTCGGTCTCCTCAATTCCCGCACCTGCCGTTTTATCTCTTTGGCTTATAAATAAGGCAGAAGGCCATCTCTTTTACCCCCTCTTCTTTGTCTTCCTCCGTCTCCAGCGCTCAAGCCTCCGCTGCCGTCCTTCGAGCTCACCGTCGTCAGCAAACCCGGCCACTGCATCAACCTGAGCACGTCCAGATATTCGTCGCCGTCCTTCCTCTTCCTCAGGTACGTTACTTCTTCTTCCCATAGATCTTAGCTCTATGGTTTCTCTGTAGCTCGCCGCGAACCCTTGTTCTTCGTAGTTCATCACCGTAGGCCATTCTTTAGCTATAGATGTAAAAACTTTTAGGTCAACTTTCATGCGTGTAACTCTGCTCCGTCATTATACCTTTAGTTCCTCCAATGCCGCTAGCTCAGATTGGATCTGTAGAAAACACTTCCGCTGCCTTTACTGAATATAACTTGAATTGTTTTGCCTTTTCTCTGCGCCATAGATCCATTTTTTACCTCTGCCTCATGCGAAAGTTGTTTCTCACACTTTAGATCTACAACTTATCTGCTTATGTCACCAGTTTAACTGTAACTTGCGCCTCACATGCCTGCCCTGATGGTTTAGATTTAGGCCTGCATCCTGTAATTGGCGGTTTAACCTTTCCCTTCTATATTCATAAACCGGTAGCTGTCTCGTTCATACCTGCTCCGGATTAGTAGATTTCATTAGTCCCTTGCTTAAACCGTCAATTAAATCCACATCTTCATAGAATGCATCGGTTTATGTCTAGTAGTTGGTAAACCGGGTCTTGTATTGTATTTTTCAGCATTCCCTCCTTGGAAAAAATGGCCTCCACAGCGAAACAGTTTGTTGCCTGCAACTGGGTTCTATCCCGGATTACTGAGGACGATTTAGTAGAGGCAGCCTCAATCGGCGTTCTGGGTCCTAAAGAAGTTCTGCACTGGCGGGCCCCTGGAAAGGAGTGTCCTCCTAAGCCTAAGGAGGGAGAGACCATAGTCTTTTTCGATCACTTGGCCCGGGGTTTTAGCCCTCCCGGTTCAAAGTTCTCCCGCGACGTTTTAGCTGATTTTCAACTCCATCCGCAAGATCTGGGTCCCAACTCCATATCGAACATCTGCAACTTCCAAGTCTTCTCAGAGGCATATTTGCAAGAAGAACCATCTGTGGAGTTGTTCCGGGATTTCTTCCATCTGAACCGCCGAGCTGAGTTTTCTGACGGGCCTCATACTAAACTTGGTGGTCTGAGCATCCAAAAGAGGAAGGATGAAAGCTTTCCTCACGCCACTCTTCACAGCCACCCCAAGGACTGGAACCAGACTTGGTTCTACTGCAAGGATACATCACCAGAGGGAGAAAACCCGCTGCATGGTTACCGTGCTTACCACCTGACGCCGAATCATCCTTTCCCGCAGTGTCTAAGCGCTCAAGACCGGGCTCGTTATGCCCCCAACTCTCGAAGCTCAGGGCTTTCGTAGCTAATGGTTTAACCGGGGTCGACTTTGTCCGCTGCTGGCTCTCTTGGAGCATTCTTCCATTAAGCCGGCGATCAAGCTTAATGTGTGAATATACTGGTAATTCGGAAGACCCCCAACGCCACACAAACATAGTGCTTCCTGACAAGGAAGTTACTGAACCTGCAAAGAAGATGTTGAACATTCCTCTGGAGGAGTGCGGCCGAACCGGCTTAGCTCCATTCTGTGCGAACAATGAACCACCATCCGTAAGATTCTTCTGTTCCTATCTTTTCACTTTAATCCGTCTATATTTCTTGTCTCCAATATGTTCTTATTTCTTTACACATGCCAATGATCCCTTCTGGAAGAGGAATGCTCAAGATAAACCGGCGAAGCCAACCCGCAAGAAGAGCTTAGCTGTAAAGAAGAAGAAAACTGCTGCCGTTTCCGGTTCAAACCCTAAAGAAGATGATCCGGCTTCTGAGGTACTGCTTGACTCTTATGTCCCTTGAATTCTCTTTGTCTACATTTATGTCAATAATGTCCTTTCCCAGGATCCGGCGGAGGGAAGTAAGGCAGATGAAGTTGAGGTAATTTCTCTCTCATCTGATTCAGAACCGTTGCCCCCCAAGATTCGCCGGGTAGTCCGGAAATATCCCTTTTCTCACCCTTATGCTCAACTGGATCCTGACTTTCTTTTGAAGAAACAGCAACATGAGGCTCGCCGGACCACACGCCACAGTGGTCACGTGGTTGAATCATCCGGATTACCCCACACGCCAGCTCATAGACGCCACTCCGAGGTTTTGCTTACTCCAACCCTTCTTCATCCAAAAGTAGGTCTTATTCGCAAACCTCTTAAACCGTCTGATCCCAACTACCAGGAAGCTCCTCTGTCTTCTTCCGGCGAGTCGACTGCTACTCAAGTCCCGGTGCTTAAGACCGTTCCTGGGTAAATCATCTTTCGAAATGTCCGGTTTACCTTTCCATTCTGACTTTATGAATTTCATTGCTCTTTCATCTTATCAGTATGCCTAAGCCTAGCAAAAAGGCAAAGTTAAATAAACCGACGGCCGGGAATACTTCTGAACCGGCGGAGGATGTTGAAGCTGCCAATCCTCCGGAAGAGAACGCTGAGGTTCTGCTCAGTGATCCTGCCCCAATGGATCAAGAAGATGTCGCTGCTCCGGGGGGTGACGCCATGGATGATGCTGTTGAACCGGCCAGCCCTGTCCGTGTTAGTCCCTCTCGGGCTAGCCCGGCTCCTGTTAGTCCTTCTCGCACCGCAGATCCCACCAAGCCAACTGCTGCCTCAATAGAAGATGTTGAGATAACGGGAATAAGTTTTACTGCTCACACGGAACCTGTTGTCTTGGCCAGGCATACTGCCAAAGAGGAAACTCTCCAGAAGGACAAAGGCAAATGGAGTACTGACTTATTGATACGTCCAAAACGTATCTATAATTTCTGCTTGCTCCATGCCACTTTTGGGTGATATTGCTATGATATTCATACACTTCCATACACTTTTGATCATATTTGGACTAACTTACTAATCCAGTGCACCCCAGTGCCAGTTTCTGTTTTCGGCTGTTTTTGTATTTCAGGTTTTCACGTTTCGAGAACTGCCCAGAAAAATCCAGAAAAATTATATAAAAAATCAGCGATCCGGAAACAACACTGCGTCCGAAGGGCAGCCTGGGGGGGGGCCACAGGGGCTCCAGGCGCCCTGTGGGCGCGCCCTCCCTGGGCCGCGCCGGGGGGGCGCCTGGGCCCCCCGAAACTCCCCCGGTGCCCTACTTTGGCATATATTTAAAGGACCCTCCGGAACCCTCAGAACAGGAACTCTTTTCACGATCCCATCTCAGTTCCGCCGCCGCCGCCGCTTCCAAGATCGGGAGCACCAGGAGAACTCTTCCCGGCACCCTGCCGGAGGGGAGGATCACCACCGGGAGCTTCTGCACCACCATGGACGCCTCGCGGATGACTCGTGAGTAGTCTCCCTTGGACCATGAGTCCATGACCAGTAGCTATGTGATGTTCTCCTCCCATTCTTGTGCTTCACTAATTAGTCCTCGTGAGCTGCCCTACATGATCGAGGCACCTATGTAATCCTTATGCTGTTGCTATGTTGAGTTTGCTGGGATCCGATGGATTATGAGATTATGTTCAGATTGATCTTGAGTAATATATTTGATTCACCTCTTTTATATTTTAGTTCATAAGTAATTCTTGCATGTTCTCCGTTGTTACTTATTGCTTTGGCCGAGTAGTAGGTAGTGACTCCAAGAGGGAACGTTATGCTCGATTGTGGGTTCATGCCCCTCGATGACTAGCTTGAGTGACAGAAACATGAGTCTAGGGGATGTGCTGTTGCCACAAGGGGGAAAACAACGGTGCTTGTGCCCGCGGGTGCAAGGATTGTTTACTTTACGCAAAGTTCTTTTAATGCAGTTGTCTGTTGCATTGAGTTTACACTATGGGTGGGACTCGCAACTTAATACCAGCGAGATCTTTTGGATAGATATCTCAAGGTGGATGATTAGTAGTAGATATTGATGGATTTCGGTCTACTTACTTTGGCGTACCGCCCATGCTTTGAGCCTCAACCTTTCTTGCAATGTAGTCAGCATTGGTTTGCGTTCGTGGTCCTGTCAATTGCCCAGCTGTAATTTGTTACCTCACATAGCTGTTTTATCGTCTTTTGGGAGAGAGACATCACTAGTGAACATCATGAGACTCCGGTCCATATTACCATCATTGATCACATCCACTATTTACTTTTCGCTATTTACTTACTATTGCAAAAACTATCTATCACTACTATCATTGCTTTTAACCCTTTGTGAACTACAAGGCCGGAGGGATTGACAACCTCTCTGTACTCGTTGGGAGCAAAGTTATTTGTAACTGTGTGCAGGTCCACGTTGATTGCTAATTGCGCCGTTAGCAGTTGACACCTACTTGTTGAACCTAGGAGTCTCTGGGGATTCGATCCTTGGCATCTTTGCTAGGGGAAAACACTTCTACCTACTGCATCTCACACCTTCCACTTGGGGTAACAAACGAGGGGTTCGAGGCCCATCAAGGAGTATTTTCTGGCGCCTTTGCCGGGGACTCCACTCTTCAGGATAGGGGAGTTGCATGCTATCTTTTACCTTTGCTTTTTAGTCTTTTTAGTTTACATTTCATTTTTGCTTTAGTACCTTTTTATCAAAAATCACAAAAAAATTATTTGTCTTTTTATTAGTAGTCCTTTATGTTTAGCCAAACATGTTAGGATTTGGTGCTTTGAGGGAATCAGAAGTTTTAGATTTCCATCAAAGGGATGGAGAAAATATGAAGAAGGCATGGGACAGAATTTCTGATGCACATAGGAGAATTATGCCTTGGATACCTATAAAAATTGTGCTTAGGAATTTTTATCATGGTCTTTTTAAATGGTGTAAACACTCCCTTGACATTATAGCTGAGGGAGATTTCTTAGAATGTGATGAAGCTAGAGCTCTTGAGATTATACATGGTCTATCTAGTTACTTTGTTTATGATCATAACTTTGATACTATCATAGATAGACTTGCTACTATTGAGAAAAGAATGGATGCTCTAGACTTCATGAAGGTAGAGAAACCCAAACCCAATGAGAGAGATATTTTGGAAATAGATAATGACTGGGAACCTCTTGTTAGGATTAGCATCTCTAATCAAGACTTCCTTGCTTATTGTGATATTGGATCTATGGTTTCTACTATGGCAAAAATTGTTCATGATTCTTTAAAATTTAACATGGATAGATTACCATCTTATCATGAACACACTAATGGAGATATTTCTGAAATCCAGGGAAAAATAAAAGACGTACCGGTTAAATTCCTTAAAGGGATTGCCATGATTGATTTCTTCATCGTGGAGCCAAACCAAGGAAATATAGTGCTTGGGAGGGATTTCCTCCGAGCAGTTAAAGGCTTCATCGATATAGGTAAGGGACAAATCCGCTTACGCGGGAAGGCAAAAGGTGTGTACCCCTTTCCTAGAAGGAACAAGAATGAACTTATTGAGGAACCACATGAAACAATTTATAACTTCGATTATTACGATGATTATTGATTCCTCTATGCATTATGCCTAGCTTAAAGGCATAAAAGAAAGCGCTTTTGGGAGGCAGCCCACATGAATAAATTTTTTGCTTTTGTTGTGTCTTGATGTTGTTTACTGCTGTAGCATCATCATTGTATCTTTGCTTTTCATATTTGTGCCAAGTATAGCCTCCGATTGCTAGAAATTTCAAAAATGTGAGGTGCTGTCCAGGAAACAGATTCTGTCCTTGGATAGAAAATTCGTATAAAATCACCAGATCATCTTTTTGGTCTGAATTTTTTCGACAGCATTCTCTATATAATTATCTTTCGTGCGTCAGTTCTGAGTTTTTTGATTTGAGTGGCAGAAGTATCCCGAACAGGTCAATTACTGCCTGCTGTTCTGTTTTTCACAGATTCTGTCCTGTTTTGCCTTACCTTCACTTTGCAAATTAAGAACTTGCTTTTTCTTTGCAAAAACCTTTTGGCAATCTTGAGAAACAGTAGAACTTCAAGAATATCCTTATTTCCAGCAAGGTATAATTATTTTATTAAGGGTACTAACCTCGCTAATCAGATTATGATGAGTTATGTATGAAGGGAGTTTTCAAGTGTGCGAGGGAAGATGATAAAAAGATTCAGGAGTGTCAAGCGCTCAAGCTTGGGGATGCCCCCATGCACCCCCAAGAAATATTCAAGGAGACTCAAGCGTCTAAGCTTGGGGATGCCCCCGTGCATCCCCTTCTCCATCAACACTATCAGTTCGTCTTTCGTTTCGCTATATTTTTATCACTTCATGTGTTATGTGCTATGCTTGGAGCGTCTTGCTTTTAGTTTTCTTTTTAGTTTTTCATAACGAGTCGGAACCCAGCATTCCTTTATGTGGGAGAGAAACACGCTCCACTTCTACCTAGAACATAACATAGAATTTTCATGTCTATCTATGTTGTGTGTGTTCTTTGTCTTTTAATAGCTACTATCATACTCTGCTCTTAGTATTCATGCTTATCTTTTCAAGAGCTTTTATTTAGTTGGTTGCTTGAACTCTCTTTAATTACCATGCTCACCTTATTAAGAGAGTTTGCTTCCGTTGCATGGGTTAATGTGTCTATGATAAAGATGCTACTTGCATGATGGTGCTTAGTAGTTCAGGTTTTCTTTTGGTTAATCTCAAATAGCTGGGGGGGTTCCCAATGTGTTATTGGAGTACCAACATGATTTGTTTGCCTATGATATGGTATGGTTTAGTAATATCTTCCTTCGAGAATTTATTTTGATTGACTTGGCGTATGCTCACGCATATTCAAGACTGTAAAGAAAGTCTGTCAAGCCTTGATGATCTTTTGTTTCTAAGTAGCGATATAACTACCATGCCTGATTCAATATTGCTTTGTCGCTCTGCATGATTATGACCGTCATTGCTCTCTTAGTCGGTCGCTCCCAGTCTTTTGCTAACCTCCACCTGTACTAAGCAAACTAACCATGCAATACATAGCTCATGGGAAAGTAGCCTAAAAACTATTGTGGTAAAGAATATGTTGCTTATGCATCTTATTTCCTATAAGTTGCTTGCTGAGCGGTAACCATGTTTCTGGGGACGCCATCAACTGTCACACTTTTGTTGAATATCATGTGAGTTGCTATGCATGTTCGTCTTGTCTGAAGTAAGGGTGATTTACCGTGGGTTGAATTAATATGCATATTGTTAGAGAAGAACATTGGGCCGCCAACCAAAGCCATGAATCATGGTGGAAGTTTTAGCTTGGACCTTAATCCTCAATCTCTTATGAGAATATGCTTATGCATTAAAGAGGAGTCCATCATCTATTTTCTATGTTGTCCTGGTATGGATGTCCTCAAGTTGAGATCTATCAAAAACGAGAAATCAAATGCGATCTATCTCCTTGGACCTTTGTATAGGTGGCATAGAGGTACCCCTTTGTGACACTTGGTTAAAACATATGTAATGCAATGATAACCCATGGGGATCCGAGCTAATTAGGACAAGGAGCGAGCACTATTAGTATTCGATGCATGAGGCTTGCAACCTATAGGATGTTTTATGCATGACACATATGAAGTACTACTACCGTTGACACAATTGCTTCCATGTTTTCAAAATAAAAAGCTTTAGCACTTAACCTTTCTTTTACTTTTATGTTAAAGCACCAACTACTGAGAGCATGATTGTCATTCTGAGTGTAATGTGCATTGTCCCAAAGTAGCATTGTCTTTTGCATGATTGTGATATCGCTTATTCTGAAATGATTGTATCTAGTCATCACTTAAACCTTGAAGGTGCCCCTGCATTTATGTTTTGCATCACTAAAGGGGGCAAGCTAGATATCACTTTATCATATTTGCACATCATGTTCATTGCAAATCTTTTTGATGTTTCACTTTCATATTGTAAAACTTTCAGTCATTTGTGATTTTCTCTTGAGGCAACTTAATTACTTTAGAATCATTGTCTCAGTAAGCTTTTGTCATATGACTATGAGAAAGTCCTATATGGTTAATAGCATGTCACCACAGAAATTATTCTTGTTATCATTTACCTACTCGAGGACGAGCAGGAATTAAGCTTGGGGATGTTGATACATCCAAAACGTATCTATAATTTCTGCTTGCTCCATGCCACTTTTGGGTGATATTGCTATGATATTCATACACTTCCATACACTTTTGATCATATTTGGACTAACTTACTAATCCAGTGCACCCCAGTGCCAGTTTCTGTTTTCGGCTGTTTTTGTATTTTAGGTTTTCACGTTTTGAGAACTGCCCAGAAAAATCCAGAAAAATTATATAAAAAATCAGCGATTCGGAAACAACACTGCGTCCGAAGGGCAGCCTGGGGGGGCCACAGGGGCTCCAGGCGCCCTGTGGGCGCGCCCCCCCTGGGCCGCGCCGGGGGGGCGCCCCCCCTGGGCCGCGCCGGGGGGGCGCCTGGGCCCCCGAAACTCCCCTGGTGCCCTACTTTGGCATATATTTAAAGGACCCTCCGGAAACCTCAGAACAGGAACTCTTTTCGCGATCCCATCTCTGTTCCGCCGCCGCCGCCGCTTCCAAGATCGGGAGCACCAGGAGAACTCTTCCCGGCACCCTGCCGGAGGGGAGGATCACCACCGGGAGCTTCTCCACCACCATGGACGCCTCCCGGATGACTCGTGAGTAGTCTCCCTTGGACCATGAGTCCATGACCAGTAGCTATGTGATGTTCTCCTCCCGTTCTTGTGCTTCACTAATTAGTCCTCGTGAGCTGCCCTACATGATCGAGGCACCTATGTAATCCTTATGCTGTTGCTATGTTGAGTTTGCTGGGATCCGATGGATTATGAGATTATGTTCAGATTGATCTTGAGTAATATATTTGATTCACCTCTTTTATATTTTAGTTCATAAGTAATTCTTACATGTTCTCCGTTGTTACTTATTGCTTTGGCCGAGTAGTAGGTAGTGACTCCAAGAGGGAACGTTATGCTCGATTGTGGGTTCATGCCCCTCGATGACTAGCTTGAGTGACAGAAACATGAGTCTAGGGGATGTGCTGTTGCCACAAGGGGGAAAACAACGGTGCTTGTGCCCGCGGGTGCAAGGATTGTTTACTTTACGCAAAGTTCTTTTAATGCAGTTGTCTGTTGCATTGAGTTTACACTATGGGTGGGACTCGCAACTTAATACCAGCGAGATGTTGTGGATAGATATCTCAAGGTGGATGATTAGTAGTAGATATTGATGGATTTCGGTCTACTTACTTTGGCGTACCGCCCATGCTTTGAACCTCAACCTTTCTTGCAATGTAGTCAGCATTGGTTTGCGTTCGTGGTCCTGTCAATTGCCCAGCTGTAATTTGTTACCTCACATAGCTGTTTTATCGTCTTTTGGGAGAGAGACATCACTAGTGAACATCATGAGACTCCGGTCCATATTACCATCATTGATCACATCCACTATTTACTTTTCGCTATTTACTTACTATTGCAAAAACTATCTATCACTACTATCATTGCTTTTAACCCTTTGTGAACTACAAGGCCGGAGGGATTGACAACCTCTCTGTACTCGTTGGGAGCAAAGTTATTTTTATCTGTGTGCAGGTCCACGTTGATTGCTAATTGCGCCGTTAGCATTTGACACCTACTTGTTGAACCTAGGAGTCTCTGGGGATTCGATCCTTGGCATCTTTGCTAGGGGAAAACACTTCTACTTACTGCATCTTACACCTTCCACTTGGGGTAACCAACGAGGGGTTCGAGGCCCATCACTTATCGAGTTATTCCCAACTTAGTGCCCAGGATCTCCACTCTGGGTATCTAAACCGGCTCTACACCAGCCGCGACCATGAGGCCGGTTTGGTAAATCTGATGAAAGAAAAATATGAGGTAACATCTCTCCCTTCGCCTTTCATTCCTGCTTGTATCTTACAATTATATCCTTAGGCCATAGTAGCCCCCAAGTGCCGGTTTACTTCATTGTAGGTGAACCGAGACTTCTCTTATGTCTGAGAATGAACTTACATTAGCCCCCAAGTGCCAAGGGCATAACTTTGTATGTGCTTGGGACTTGACCGAACTGTTCTTCATGAATATCCAATATTTGTTGTCTTCTGCAGGCTGACTTGAACCGGAAGGCTTCGGAGGCAACAGAGCTCCGGAATAACCTGGCAACTTTCCCTGGCTTTAGTGAGCATGGAGAGGCTCAAAAAAGATTTTGAAGCGGAGCGGTCTACTTGGGAGGTACAGAGGGCTGCTTTAGAGAAAAGAGCCAAGGATGCGGAGGCTGCTCTTACCCCGGTGACGGAGGAGTTGTCCGGGTTAAAGCAGCACATAGATGATATGATATCTGCCATCTTCGGTGAGTACCTGTTTTCATATGTTTTTATCCCTGCGATATTATATTGCTCTGGTTTAACTCTTCACTTATACACAGGGAGGCGCGTGACACATCTTGGAGATGACATACGGAGGAAACTGAAGGGTACTTATACCCTGGTGGAGTAACTCTACTCCGGTGCTCAAAGGTCTATCAGTGCTATGTCGCACAATAAACCGGCGCCGACCACCATCCAAGGTACTCTGGAAAAGTTATCTGTCTTGCCTGCTCGGCTTGTTGAAGTGAAGAAATCTTCTGCGAGAGTTGGCTCTCTTATGGCGCTAACCCGGGCCAAGGCATGGGTTCCCGATTTTGATCCGGCGGAGGCCATGAACGGTTATCCCAGCATGAAGGAAGACGGGTCAGCCTTCTTTGCTGAAGATCTTGGCTCTTTAACCAAAAGTATGCGCCCTCTTGCTAGCAAGCTTGCTGAAGAAGCGGATTTATCGAGATATCATCCGGGCTGCGATCTGGAGAATACGCGGGTGGAGCGACCGATTTATGACACCGAAAGTCTGATTCCCCCCGTTCGTAAGCATACCTTTGCTCCTGACATTGAATCGTCAGAACTCATAAACGACGAAGTATATTTCCGTGCCCTCGCCAAGATTGACTGGAGCACTCCTGATTTCCAGCAGCTGCCAGAAGCCGACGAAGATCCGGAGCAAGCTGACCCTCAATCTTCCCAGCGTGCTGAAGAAGAATCCTAAACCGGCTCCGGTTTAATCTTTAGATGCTGAATACTTTGCAAGAAACTGATATTCTTTTGGGCCTGCAAGTGCCTTGTAATAGAATGGTTGAGATACTGCATTTGTCCCACCGTTGTGGTATTACTTTGATTGGCACTCCCCAATTTATCTCCTATTTTCAATGCTTTAATAGTTTACATTACCTGTGTCTGCATAAACAATGCTAAAAGATGTCCTGGCGGTTTACCACCGGACGGATTATACCGCCCTGATACATGTTCCAAATAAATAACTTGAACTGTATATAAGCATAAACATATACCATACCTGTGATTAAGTGTGCCTGTAGACCTTAACCCAGTAGGAATAATTTAAGGCGCGGGTGCTGATGAAGCCCTTGGCTCTCTTGTCGGCTTAGTATAAAGGCCGATCCGGGCTACGATGAATGCCGGTTTAACTATCGCTGGTGTTCATGACCTAGCTTTTTAGCTCTGTAGACGTATGGTTAACCTTGTAGTTGCCCAGTCTTGCATCAATGGAATTGGTTAAAAAGCCAATGACCTTGAAGATAAAGATTTGTGAAAACATAAAAAATAAAAAAATAAAGTTTTTGGGCAAATAATACCATGTAGACGAGGCTTTTTACGACCTGCCAGGCTCCAAATTCGAGGCTTTTTATGAGCTGCCAGGCTACTGTCATTAACCATTTTAGCAAAGCCTGTTAAGATGCTCCGCAATCCTTGACCAAATCATCGATGTCAATAGCTACCCAATGTTTCAAAATCTCGTAAGGATTTTGTCTTTGGGTAATCACTCAATGATCGTCAATTTAACGTGACCAAGTTCAGGGTCCCGAAGGATTGACTTGTGATACGTTCGATGGGTCATACCAGGTTTACCTGGACGGCGTGATTTACTTGATGCAGGCAGGTTAATCCGGGGTTTTAGGTGTATGCACCGGGCTTCCAAGCCATGTTCACTACAAGGGTATTCAACTCGCTGAGAGCCCCCAGGTAGTGTGTGAGCCGTTTGCTCATCGGGGCATATGTTTGAGCTGGGTTAGGCACCAAAAACCCTCTTTTACCCCTCATCATCATGTGGAAATTGCCGAAGCAACCAGAGCAGTGCTCTTATGGTGGGCTTCATACCGCCGCCGGCTCAAGAGACCATGGGAAAACTTCCTTGCCCGCGGAAGCCCCCATGTGATTCTTGTTTGTATAGATAAGTTGGCTGATTCCTTGATTTGTCAAGGGTGCCGGTTTAAGAGGCCATGGAAAGCTTCTTTTGAAACCCCCATGTGATACTCTTATGGGTAAAAGACACGGCTGATTCCTTGATTCTATCAAGGGCGCCGGTCTAAGAGGCCATGGAAAGCTTCTTTGGAAGCCCCCATGTGATACTTTTTTATGTAACAAACACGGCTGATTCCTTGATTCTATCAAGGGCGCCGGTTTAAGAGGCCATGGAAATCTTCTTTTGAAACCCCCATGTGATACTCTTTGCGAAAAAAGATGGCTGATTCCCCGGTGTACCGGGGGCGCCAGTTTATTTTATTAATCATAATATATACATTGTACATAAAGCGGAGCCAATGGCTCAAGTATAGTATGGTCGAAGAAGAGCGATGTTCCACGGCCGCTTGGTCTCCTCCTCTGCCATACGTGAGTCCTTCTGTTCTCGAACGTCGACAAGATAGTATGATCCGTTGTGCAGGTTTTTGCTGACCACAAAGGGCCCTTCCCAGGGTGGGGATAGTTTGTGCATATCTGTCTGGTCCTGGATGAGCCGGAGCACCAGATCTCCTTCCTGAAATGTCGTGGTCTTGACCCGGCGGCTATGGTACCGGCGCAGGTCTTGCTGATAAATCACTGACGGCGCTGCTGCCGTGTCTCGTTCCTCGTCCAGCCGGTCCAAGCTGTCTTGTCTTGCTTGTTCATTATCCGCTTCAACATAAGCTGCCACTCGCGCTGAGTTGTGCCGGATATCACTAGGGAGGACCGCTTCAGCACCGTACACCATGAAGAAAGGCGTGTACCCTGTGGATCTGTTAGGTGTAGTATTGATGCTCCATAAGACAGAAGGCAATTCCTCCACCCAACAACCCGGTGTTCTTTGCAAAGGAACCATAAGCCGGGGCTCGATACCCTTCAAGATCTCTTGGTTGGCTCTTTCAGCTTGGCCATTGGACTGAGGGTGAGCTACTGATGATACATCGAGACGAATATGCTCTCTTTGACAGAACTCCTCCATATCCCCCTTGGATAGGTTGGTGCCATTATCAGTTATAATGCTGTGTGGAAAGCCAAACCGGAAAATCACCTTTTTGATGAACTAAACCGCTGTTGCTGCATCACATTTACTGACAGGCTCCGCTTCAACCCACTTTGTGAATTTGTCCACTGCTACCAATAGGTGGGTTTTCTTATCTTGGGATCTCTTGAAGGGTCCAACCATATCAAGCCCCCAAGTTGCAAACGGCCAAGTAATTGGGATCATCCTCAGCTCCTGTGCCGGTATATGAGCACGCCGTCAGAATTTCTGGCAAGCGTCACATTTTGTGACCAAGTCCTCTGCGTCGGCGTGAGCCGTCAACCAGTAGAACCCATGATGAAAAGCTTTAGCTACCAAAGACTTTGAACCGGCATGATGACCGCAGTCCCCTTCATGAATTTCTCGAAGAATATCTCAGCCTTCTTCTGATGACACACACCACTGAAACACTCCCAAAACGCTGCGGTGATGAAGTTCTCCATTGATGATAGTCATAGATTTAGACCGCCGGATTATCTGTCGGGCCTCGATTTTGTCCTCTGGTAACTCACCGCGGCTCATGTATGCCAAGTAAGGTAGTGTCCAATCCGGAATTACATGAAGTGCTGCGACCAATTGTGCTTCCGGATCAGGAACAGCCAAGTCCTCTTCTGAAGGTATCTGCACCGACGGATTATGCAATTCATCCAAGAAAGTATTAGGTGGAACCGGCTTACGCTGAGAGCCTAGCCGGCTTAATGCGTCAGCTGCTTCATTTTTCGCCGATCTATATGATCCACCTGGTATCCCTTGAAGTATCCAGCAGTGCGTCCACCTCTCGTCGATATGCTGCCACGAGCGGATCCTTGGAGTTCCATTTGCCAGATACTTGTTGTGCCACCAGATCTGAATCGCCAAAGCACTTGACCCGGCTCAAGTTCATCTCCTTGGCCATCCGCAGACCATGGAGGAGAGCTTCATACTCAGCAGCATTGTTAGTACAAGGGAACATTAAACGGAGGATGTAACAAAACTTATCACCTTGTGGGGAAGTTAAGACGACTCCAGCCCCTGAGCCCTCCAACTGTCTTGAACCGTCAAAGTGAATAGTCCGGTATGTATGATCCGGCTTCTCCTCAGGTGCTTGCAACTCTGTCCAATCATTAATGAAATCCTCCAGTGCTTGGGACTTTATAGCAGTACGGGGCACATACTTTAATCCGTGCGGGCTAAGCTCAATAGCCCACTTCGCCACCCTGCCAGTGGCTTCTCTGTTCTGGATTATATACCCTAACGGAGCTGAACTAACAACAGTGATTGGGTGGCCCTGGAAGTAGTGCTTCAACTTCCGGTTTGCCATGAACACTCCATATACCAGCTTCTGCCAATGTGGATATCTCTGTTTCGACTCAATGAGCACCTCACTAATGTAGTAAACCGGCCATTGAACAGGATATTCTTTGCCTACCTCCTTACGCTCCACCACAATGGCCACGCTTACTGCACGAGCATTGGCGGCCACGTATAACAGCAGCGGCTCATTGTCAACCGGGGCAGCAAGGACTGGTGGTTCTGCCAATTGCCTCTTCAGATTTTCGAACGCAGCATCCGCGGCATCGCTCCAGACAAAACAGTCCGTCTTTTTCATCATCTGATAGAGCGGGATTGCCTTCTCCCCTAAACGGCTGATAAACCGGCTCAGTGCTGCAATACGGCCCGCTATGCGTTGGACATCATTGATGCACGCCGGCTTAGCCAGGGATGTGATCACCTTGATCTTCTCCGGATTAGCTTCAATCCCTCTGTTCGATACTAGGAACCCCAGGAGTTTGCCTGCCGGAACACCGAATACGTACTTCTCCGGATTAAGCATCATTTTATAGGCACGGAGGTTATCGAAAGTTTGCTTCAGATCCTCTATTAGTGTTTCCTCCTTCCTGGATTTTACCACGATGTCATCAACATATGCATGCACATTCCTTCCAATTTGCCCTTGTAGACAGTTCTGCACACAGCGCTGGTAGGTTGCTTGGGCACTCATGTGCCCAAAAGGCATGGATACATAGCAGAAGGCTCCAAAAGGAGTTATGAAAGCTGTCTTCTCCTGGTCCTTAACTGCCATCTTGATCTGATGATACCCTGAATATGCATCCAAAAAACTTAACCGCTCACATCTTGCCGTAGCATCGATAATTTGATCGATACGGGGGAGAGCAAAAGGATCAGTTGGGCACGCCTTGTTCAAGTCCGTGTAATCAACACACATCCTCCAAGTTCCGTTTTTCTTAAGTACCATCACCGGATTAGCCAACCACTCTGAATGAAACACCTCAATTATGAAGCCTGCGGCCAAGAGCCTAGCCACTTCTTCCCCTATAGCCTTGCGCCTCTCCTCATTGAAACGGCGCAGATACTGCTTGACCGGTTTAAACTTCGGATCAATATTAAGACTGTGCTCAGCGAGTTCCCTTGGTATACCTGGCATGTCAGAAGGCTTCCCTGCAAAGATATCCCGGTTCTCACGGATGAACTCGATGAGCGCGCTTTCCTATTTGGGGTCTAGGTTAGCGCTGATAGTGAACTGCTTGGATGAATTGCCTGGAACAAAGTCCACCTGCTTAGTCTCCTTAGCCGATTTAAATTTCCACGCCGGATCATGTTCCGTGGTTGGCTTCTTCAGCGGGGACATATCTGCCGGATCAACATTGTCCTTATAGAACTTTAGCTCTTCCGTAGCACAAACCGCCTCCGCATAAGCCGCATCTCCTTCCTCGCACTCCAATGCTATCTTACGGCTCCCATGAACCGTGATAGTTCATTTATGGTCTGGCATCTTGAGCTGCAGATAAACATAACATGGTCTAGCCATGAATTTGGCGTAAACCGGTCTCCCAAACAGAGCATGGTATGGACTCCTGATCTTTACAACCTCAAAGGTCACAGTCTCCGATCTAGAGTGATGGCTTCTCGCCCCTCGTTGGTTACCCCAAGTGGAAGGTTGAGATGTAGCGTAGCGGCAAATTTCCCTTGGCAAAGATACCAAGGATCGAATCCCGTGAGATTCCGAGGGTCGACAAGTAGGTGTCAACGGCGCCAGAAACTTAGGGGTTGACGGGACCTGCACACAGATACAGAAAACTTTGCTCCCAATGAGTACAGAGAGGTTGTCAATCCCTCCGGCCTTGTTGTTTACAAAGGATCAAACACAAGAGATAATAATGATAGCTATGACTGCAACTAGGAAATAAAAACAGGAAGTAAATAGAAGGTGTGATCAGCGGTGGTAATATGGACCAGGGTCCTGTCGGGGAAACTGATCGCCCACGAACACCTATGGGACCGGAGCCCCTTTTCGGTACGGCAAGGGAGCGGAGGGAGCACGAAGAGCAGATCGAGGCGAGCACGCGGGCAGTTACCCAGGTTCGGGCCGCACGGATGCGTAAAACCCTACTCCTGCTTTAGTTTTGTATTGTGTTCTTGGCTCGGGAGCAAGAAGAGCTACAACACTGGTTGCTAGCTACACCGAGCGTGAGAGTGATCGAAAATCGGAACCTCTTCTACGTTGTGCATGGGCCTCCTTTTATAGGTCAAACGGGTCACCGACAGGTGGCAACGCAGGTGAGGGTAAAAACGTAAAAATGGTGGTAGTTGTAGCAGTGGATGTACAGTGATTTGTACCTAACCCTGACGGTGGGGGACAAGGGCATTGAATGCCCGTCACCGTCGCCCCAAATAGTGCAAAAAGCGTCCGTCCGGGCGTCTCCGTTCGCCACGACGGTAGCCTCTTCATCGTGGCTTGCCACCGTGTACCCCAGGCTGCCCAGCCGTCTGCCGCGTGCCCCTGGAGGGGCCCCAGGGCGACGCGTGGCCAGATGAGCTGGAGCGCGGGCACACAGTGAAAGCTTGCCGCGGCAAGCGCCTTGCCGCGGTCGCTACCTTGCCGCGCCCGAAAGCTTGTCGCTCTCCGGGCCTTGCTGGGGCGCGCGATGCGCCACGACAAGTCTTCTGAAATGCCATGCTTTGGCCTTCTTGGCAAGCTCCTCTTGCCAGGGTCTTGTGCTAAAGGGGTGGTTATGAGCCTGGAGCGGCCTTCCCGGCAAGCTCCTCTTGCCGGGGTCTTGTTTCTCTGACTTGAATACTTTGTTCTTGAATGGCTTCAAGGGAACCAAAGTGGGCCTTGGCGAGCGCGTGGCAAGCCCTGCCACGGGACGCTGCTACTGCCCGTGCACAAGTCGGGATACTAAGGTACCCCTACTTTAGTACACCGACAGGAGCCCCCGGGCCTGGGCCACACACGGTGCCGAACGCTGTTGGGCCAGGCCCAAAACAGTGCACGGGCACACGCGGCCCACGGCGTGCCGCATCCCACTCTGTATCCGCCGCATCCCTCCCTAACGGCACGCGTCGATTGCGGCGTCGTGGGAGAGATCGTGGCCTATTTCTTTAATGGGAAAATGCGGAACGTCCCCCTCTTCCCCTTAAAAGCAGAGGAATCAGGGGCAGTTTCCCCCATTGCGTTCATTGCGTCTTCAACCTCCAGAGACCCCCGCCGCTCTCCTCCTCCCCAAAGGTCGAAAGAGAGCTGAGCTCCACCCTTCTTCTGCCGCCGCCAGCCTCCCCAGCGCCGCCGGCCCCCCTCGCCGCCCCCGCCATGGCCCCGAAGGGCGACAAGGCGAAAGCCGCGAAGACCGAACGGGCGGCGAAGCTTGCAGCAATGCGGAAGAGGATGGTGGTCTTCCCGCCGAGGCTCGGCGCGAGGGAGCTGAAGGACAAGTTTTACCTCTTCTGGTCGAGGGAGACGAAAGCTCACCCGCGCACCAGAGTTCTCCCCGCCGAAGCCTGCGACATGTTTCCGGGAGGTTACCCTTACTTTGCCCTGTTCTTCCATTGCGGACTCTGTCCTCCATACTCTGAGTTCTTCTGCGATGTCATGAATACGTATGGATTCCACCTCCTTGATTTTACCCCGAACGCAGTCCTGACCATGGCCGTTTTCGCACATCTGTGCAAGAACTTTGTCGGAGTCACCCCCAACGTAGCCCTCTTCCGCCATTTTTTCACACCTCGGGTAGAGTCTGGGTCTCCCCTGTCTGGTGGGATCTCTTGGATCTTTAGGCTCAATAAGAAAGAGTCGTACCTTATTGGAGAGCTCCGCGGCAAGTGGGAGGAGTGGAGGGCCGACTGGTGCTGGATCATGGAGGATGAACCCCAGCAGTTTACTTCCCCGCGCCGAGCTGCAATAGTGCGCGGCAAGGATTGGAGTGATCTAGCCCCGAAGGACGAGAAGCTGAAAATCGCCCTCACTAGGATTCTTCGCCTCCGGCAAGCCAATCTTACTTTAGGTGAGGTCGGGGCAGATTTCCTTCGCTGCCGCATCGCTCCCTTGCAGGAGAGGAAGAGGTCTGCTTGGGACTTCGGCAACGCGGCAGACTGTATGAGGCTACGCCCCGGCCTCAACTATAACTTCACTGTCCTGGAGCTCAAGGGGATGCTCCGTGAGCTGTTCAAGCACGACACCAAGCACCCGGAGTGGTTTTCCCCGTTGCGGGGGGTAGTTCCACTATGTAACAATTCGTCACTTAGTGCTATCTGCGCGGCGATGCCGCTGTGCGACTCCCACGGGGTTGACCCCACTTGGCTGGCGCCTTCAGACAAAACTGCACAAACCTTCTTCGACAACTTGGTTGAGCTGCCGATCAATCTCAATGAGAAGAAAGGTCTCACCCGCGAAACCACCGACCGGGATGTGGCGTATATCGCCAGCAGAATGGAGGAGGCAGCCGCAGCCGAGGCCGCGGGTGAGTTTGGGTACTCCTTGGATGAGGCGCATGCAGCGGATGCGGTGAGTCGGGCCGAGGAGGAAGAGATCCTCAAACTGCTGAAGCCTGCCGGGCAGCCTGCCGGGACGAGCGAGGCTGCCGGGCAGGGCACAGAGTCAAGTGAGCCCGCCGAGGAGGACGCCGAATCGGGCGACTCTTCAGAAGACTCAGGCGGGTCTCTGGGCCTCGAAGACTCCTCTTCATCCTCGGGGAATTCTCCGCCACCACCAAGTCCTCCGCCTCAGCCAAAGAAACGCCTCCGCAAGGCCACTGACACGGCGAGGCAGCCGGCGGTCCAGCAGCAGCCGCAGCGTCGCTCGACGCGCGCCACCACGACGAGCAAGGCCGTCAAGGGGGCGCCTTGCGCCTCAGCGGTAGGCGGAGGAGGATCTTCCCGAACTGGTTCTGGCGTTCCTTCCGCCCCTCGGGCTTCGACGACGACCGGAGCGGGGTCTTCCCAGACCACGGCTCCGGAGCCCGCCAAGCGCCCGAGGGAGCCTACTCCTCCAGCTCCTCGCGCCGGGACGCGCGAGGCGGACTTCGACTTCTCCGTCCTCAGTTCCGACGAGGAGGAGGAAGAGTAAGCACTTGCAGCTCTTATTTCTTTTGATTTTTGTTGCTCTTGTCTTGAATTTTCTTTGCCTGACTCTGATCTTGTTTATCTTCCATGACCTTGGCCCAGAGAGTGGCGAAAAGGACCAAGATTCCGGTGGTCGATCTCGAGGACGAGCCTGTCGCAGCGGCGGGGGATGCGCCAGCGACAAGCTTGCCGGACCAGCCTGCTGCTCCGTAGAGCAGCCCCCAGCGCAGCCCCCAGCGTAAGTCTTCTGTTCACTTCTCTGCTTGTCGGGCGCGCGTGAGCTTCTTATCCTTGCTAATGTCTTGTTTGTTTGCCGACTTGTGCAGAAGCAGAGCCGCAGCCTCAGGAGCGTCAAGAGACTGCTCCCGACGAGCCGCTCGTCTCAGCCTCCTCGCCAAGGAGGAGCTCCCCGGCGAGGGAGAATACCCCGCCAAGGGCGAGCACTCCGCCAAGGGCGAGTACCCCACCAAGTGCGAGTACCCCGCCAAGGGCGAGTACTCCGCCAAGGGCGAGCACCCCGCCCAGGGAAGGCGCCAGCGGCCCTCCGGCGGCGGGGGCTACCACCCCGCCGCCAAGGGAGGACCCCCCGGCGAGGAACCCCGTCGAAGAAGAGGCTCGCGCAGGTAACCCTTGTGCTTTTCTTCTCTTGACTTTTCCTTTTTGGATATTTGCTTGACAATTCTTCTTCCTTTCTTCTTCTGTCCTTGTTTTCAGACTCATCCGCCCCGGAACCGATGGAGACGGAGGCCACCGTCGATGAGACCGCCGCGGCCACTGATGCGGCAGCTGAGGAGGGGACCGACGACCACACTGACGGCCCTGAGGCCGCAGGAGCGCCGGACGCTGCGCCGGCCGCCGACCCTTCTGCTGCCGCGACCGAGCCGGGCGTCTATATGGAGGCCGCCAACGGGGTCTTCATCCAAGTCCCGTGGGCTTCTACGTCGAGGGCGCCCGCGGAGGGAGAGGTCTTCGATGGGGAAGTCCTGGCCTCCGCCGGGCTGAGGCTTGTCGACGCGCCCGGCAGCAGCAGCGAGCCCGAAGAGGAGCAGCTCCTGCGGAAGCTCCTGGCTCTGTACCGCGCCAGGCAGGCCAAGCTGGAGTCCCGGGAGGCCCTGGCTGCCAAGGCTGGCGTCGACCTAGAGAAGCGCGCCGAGGAGCTCCGTGCCGCCAACCAGGCGGCCCTTCGGTCTTTGGCGGAGGAGCGGGAGGAGCTTGCCGAGGCGCATCAGGCGTTCGTCCTCGAAAAGGCCGAGGCAGAGGAGCAGCAAAGGCTTGCCGCCAAAGATCTGTCTCGGCGGGAAGGAGAGCTGAGGCAGCGGAAGGTCGACCTCGATAGCCATGAGGACGACCTTACCGCACGCGAGCAGTCCCTTGGCGGGGCTCTGCAGGAGGCGAGGGACGCCGCTGCAGCTGCAGAGACCGCCAAGAGAGACTTGGAGGCGAGGTTGGCGCAGTTGGAGCTCAACTTGAAGACGAGCGAGGAGAAGGTTGCCGCGCTCACACTGGAGAGGGAGAAAGACGCCCACAGCCATTCGGAGCTGCAAGTCCGTCTCTCCGACAAAGGCAAGGAACTCAACGACGCCAAGGATTCTATGGCAGACTTGGAGCTGAAGCTGTCCACCCTCACCGCGTCTCTTGACAGCGCCAGGGACAGGGAGACGAAGCTGAAGGAAGATCTTCGGGCTGAGAGGGCACTGCTGGACAGCGCCGCCCTCACGCAGAACAACTTTAGGTAGACGGTGGAGCAGTGGACCGAGGGGCTCGTCGCCGCCGCCGCTGACATCGACAGGGAGATGGCGGCGCTGGGGACGGAGCACCTCGGATACTCCCCCGACGCGAACCTCCCTCACAGTGCCAAGCTGAGCTTATTCTTCAGGGGAATAGCGCCGGCCCTCGAGCAGCTCCGGGAGAGGATCCCCACGCAACTAGCGAATGAGGCGCGCAGGCTTTGCACGGGAGTCGTGGAGAGGGTGCTGACGAAGATAGTCTACCGCAACCCCGGGATCAATCTTGACAACGTCCTCCGGACCTTGCCACCCGACGCCGACCAGGAAGCGCTGAAGGTACTTGTCGCCCCCATCGTGGCCAAGGTGGGCAAGATCAGGAGAGTTGACGGCGACCGCGTAGACTAGGCTTTCTTCTTTCTGCTTCCCTTGTCGCTGCCAATTAAGTCATGGACAATAGTTTATTAGAACAGCGACAAGTCATCTTGTAATATAACTTTATTTTGGGCAGTTAATGCAGTGTTATTTCCTTTACTCAACCTCTTTACTTTGAGTGGTTTTACCCTACGCTTTTAGGAAACTTGCCGGCAAAGGGACCCTTGCCGCAAGCGCTGAGTGCGGAACTTCAGCAACCTGCTGGCAACGCCTCTACCGGCAAGAAACCTTGCCGCAGCTAGTCGCAGCACACTTAGGTTGTTGGGCGAACTCGAAAACGAAGTAAGGGCGCGACACTTGTCGCAGCTCACTTAAGCCGTTGAGCGTGCTCGAAACAAAGTAAGGGCGCGGCTAGCTACGGGTAGGTTCCTCCGCGCACAGGTTTTCCATACAAAGTGTAGTCGTTCAAGGAAGATAACCTAAAAGTTTCAAAAATTTGAATGCTCAAACTTTGGCAACTTAGCTTTTGTGTTGTTTGCTTCCCAGCAAGGCGAGTCTTTCTTGAACGGCACTTGGTCCATACCACTGTCTCCTCCCCCCCC
>LR738713.1:803913826-803957563 GCA_902687465.1 Secale cereale
CGGCAAACTTGTGTGCGAGGAATCCTTCTTCTGCTTGAGAAAAGAGAGGAAAAAAACGAAGGAAACATAGGCATGGAGCTTCGCGGCCCGTTATTGCTTACCGGGGGTGTGTGCTGCACAAAGTGTCATATGATACATGCAAGAAAAAATAAAAAAGGCATGAAATGACAAGTTGTGCAAAGCACAAAAGTTTTACTGATGCGCGGGGTCTGCGCCCGGCTTTGTACAAAGGTTTACATGCAACAGCGGCAAGACTTGTACAAAAGGTGGTTGCCGGAACGGATCACGGCAACCGCGCCTTATGGGTGAAACTTGCGAAGGTGCTCAATGTTCCAGGAGTTGCTCACCGGTAAGCCCTCTTCGGTCTCAAGGCGGACAACGCCGGGCCTTGTGACTTGTCTCACCCGATAAGGGCCTTCCCACTTCGGCGTCAACATGTTGGAATTCTTGGCGGACAGAACACGCCGAAGAACAAGGTCGCCTTCCTCGAGACTTCTAGCCTTGACTTTGCGGCTATGGTAGCGGTGCAAAGCTTGCTGGTATCGAGCAGCTCGTACAGCAGCCTGAAGACGGTTCTCCTCGAGGAGCAGTGCATCATCTTGCCGCAGCTGCTCTTGCTCGAGCTCATCGTAAGCGAGCACTCGAGGAGACCCGTATACGAGTTCCGTGGGGAGAACTGCCTCTGCTCCATAGACAAGAGCAAAGGGTGTCTGTCCGGTGGCTCGATTTGGTGTCGTCCTGATTGACCAAAGAGCCACCGGCAACTCCTCAATCCAGTTTCTTCCGCACTTATGCAGCCTGTCGAAAGTCCTTGTCTTGAGCCCGCGCAACACTTCAGCGTTTTCCCTCTCCGCTTGACCATTGCTCCTCGGGTGAGCAACAGAAGCGAAGCAAACCTTGGCTCCAAGGTCTTGGATGAACTGCATGAAGGTGCGGCTTGTGAACTGTGTGCCGTTGTCGGTGATGATCCTGTTAGGGATTCCGAAACGGCAAACAATTGACCTGAAGAACTTGACTGCTGACTGTGCGGTCACCTTTCTCACTGGTTCCACTTCCGGCCACTTTGTGAACTTGTCGATGGCGACGTACAAGTACTCAAAGCCCCCGACTGCTCGGGGAAAAGGGCCGAGGATGTCGAGCCCCCAGACCGAAAATGGCCAGGACAAAGGGATTGTCTGGAGAGCTTGAGCTGGCTGATGTATTTGCTTGGCATGGAACTGGCACGCTTCACACTTGGTTACTTGTGCAGTTGCATCTTGGAGGGCTTCTGGCCAAAAGAAACCTTGCCGGAACGCCTTCCCGGCAAGTGCTCTTGCGCCAATGTGGTGGCCACATATGCCCCCATGTATCTCTGCCAACAGCTTCTGTCCATCTTCCCCGGAAATGCACTTCAATCTGACACCATTGAGTCTTCTTCTGTACAGTTCATTGCCGACGAACTGGTACATACTTGACTACCTGGTTATTCTCTCTATCTCTTCTGGTTCTTCGGGAAGTTCTCCAGTTTGAAGAAAACGGACAATTCGCTGTGCCCATGCTGGAGCCTGAGGCTCAACAACAAGCACTAAAGGCATTAGTGCTGCTGCGGGAACGTCAGCTTCTACGGCAAGAACCTGCGGCTCTGCCGGAGTTGGACGCTCCCCGGCAAGCCTGCCGGGGCAAGACTTGTCGGGAACGCCTGCTTCAACTGTACGAACCCTAGGGTCCGCAGGAGCAGACTGTTCCTCAGCAACTTGGTCGTTGATCTTGAGGACCTTGGTGGCGGCTTCAGGAAGATCCGCCGGCAAGTAGTCGCCGGAGACCAACTTTCTCTTCTTGCTTCGCCCAACTGATGGTGTAACGGATGGTTGAGTCAGCTTGAGCACGAAGATCCCTGGTTCCACAGGTAGCTTCAGTGCAGCGCACTTTGACAGGCCGTCTGCGATATCATTTTGAGCTCTTGGAACGTGCTCCATCTGTATGCCTTCAAAGTGCTCTTCAAGCTTTCTCACTTCGTCGACGTAAGCTTCCATCAATGGGCTCTGGTAGCTCTTGTTCACTTGTCGGACGACCAACTGCGAATCTCCCCGCACAATCAGCTTCTTGATCCCAAGTTTGACTGCAATTCTGAGGCCGGCAAGAAAACCTTCATACTCTGCAGTATTGTTTGTCGCTTGCTCCTTGGGAAAGTGCATTTGGACAACGTACTTGAGGTGCTCTCCGGTGGGTGCGACAAGCAGCACACCAGCACCGGCGCCTTGCAGCGAGAAGGCTCCATCGAAGTACATTACCCATTCTTTGTTTGCTTCTTTGACGGGGATGCTAGTCTCGGGAACTTCTTCGTCTGGTGTTGGTGTCCATTCCTCTATGAACTCTGCCAATGCTCTGCTCTGGATAGTTGAAGTACTTTCAAACTTAAGACCAAAGCTTGACAGCTCCAGTGCCCACTCGACAATCCTGCCTGTTGCTTCTGGATTTTGCAATATCCTCTTCAGCGGAAAGCGAGTGACCACTGTTATCTCATGGGCTTGGAAATAATGGCGCAGCTTTCTCGAGGCCATGAGGAGGCCAAAAAGCAGCTTCTGCACCCCAGAGTGTCTTGACCTAGCCCCCTTCAAGAGGGAACTGACAAAATAAACCGGGCGCTGCACCATCTTCTTTCGCACTTCTTCTCGCATCTGCGCAGACTCTCCCTTGTCGGGGCCAGAGCTTGTCGGGGAAACCCCCTGCTTGTCGCTGGACGTGCTTGCAGGGGCTGTGGGCTCCTCATCTGCCTCCCTTTCCGCTACCAACGCAGCACTAACCACTTGATTGGTCGCTGCTAAGTATAGCAGCAACTTCTCTTGCGGCCTAGGTGCGACAAGTATTGGAGTGGAGGACAGGTACCCTTTCAAGTCTTGCAGCGCTGCCTCCGCTTCCGGAGTCCACTTGATTGGACCTGCCTTTTTCAAGATTTTGAAAAACGGCAGGGCGCGTTCTGCAGACTTAGAAATGAACCTGCTGAGGGCAGCAACACAACCAGCAAGCCTCCGTACATCCTTGACGCGCTTCGGAGCTTCGATCTGCTCGATGGCTCTGATCTTGTCGGGATTAGCTTCAATCCCCCTTTGGGACACAAAGAACCCGAGAAGCTTGCCGGAGGGGACTCCGAAGACGCACTTCTCGGGGTTGAGCTTGAGTTGTATCTTGCGCAGATTTGCAAAAGTTTCATCCAGGTCTTGGATCAGGGTATCCTTGTCCTTGCTCTTGACCACTATATCATCCATGTAAGCTTCTACATTCCTGTGTATCTGTGGCTCAAAAGCAGTGTGGACTACCCTTGCAAATGTTGAACCCGCATTCTTCAATCCAAAAGGCATGCGTATGAAGCAATAGGTGCCACATGGAGTAATGAATGCGCTCTTCTCTTCATCCTTTTCAGCCATGAATATCTGGTGGTATCCGGAGTATGCATCAAGGAATGAAAGCAACTCACATCCAGCCGTGGAGTCAACGATCTGGTCAATGCGCGGCAAGGGAAATGGATCTTTGGGACAAGCTTTATTCACATCAGTGAAGTCTATACAAAGCCTCCACTTCCCATTAGCTTTGCGCACGACAACAGGGTTGGCCAGCCACGTGGGATGAAGAACACCTCTAACAAGGCCTGCCGCTTCCAACTTCTTGATTTCTTCAGCAATAAACTCTTGGCGCTCCACCGCTTGCTTCCTGACCTTCTGCTTGACGGGCCGCGCGTGATGACAAACGACAAGCTTATGCTCAATTAGTTTCCTGGGAACGCCGGGGATGTCAGACGGTTGCCATGCAAACACGTCGACATTCGCCCGCAGGAAAGCAACGAGCGCGCTTTCCTATTTAGGATCGAGTGTGGCACTGATGGTGAAAGTACCACCAGTGCCGTCCTCCTTGGCGGACACCTTCTTGGTTGCAGGTGGAGCTGCCATTCCCTTCTTGCACTTGCCGGAGGAGCTCGATGGTGCGTCCTCGACGACAGCGCAGCACTCCGAAGAGGTGCGTTTGCCGGAGTGGGCCCCGGAGCTCTTGCCGGACTTGGTCTTGTTCTTCCCCCCGGGAGCTTCAGCGGCAAGTGTTTTGCTATCTGTAGCGGCTGCTGCGTCCCGGTAGATCTTGTCGGCGCAGATAAGCGCGTCCTTCTTGTCGCCGGGGACAGAGATGACGCTTATCGGCCCTGGCATCTTGAGCATGTTGTAGGCGTAGTGAGAGGCTGCCTTGAACTTGGCGAGCGCTGGACGGCCAAGTATCCCGTTGTATGGCAACGGGATATTGGCAACGTCAAAAGTGATCCTCTCAGTCCTAAAGTTCAGCTCTCCGCCAAAGGTTACTGGCAGTGTAATCTTCCCCTTCGGCTTGCTCCTTCCCGGGTTGATCCCTTGGAACGTGCCGGTTTCTTCAAGCTCGCTGTCGGGGATCTGCAGCTTCCGGACCACAGCAGAGGATATCAAGTTTAGGCCGGCCCCGCCGTCAACCAGCATCTTGGTGACCTTGAGGTTGCGGATGGTTGGCGAAACCAACATCGGCAAGCACCCGACCGCAGTTGTGCGGTCAGGGTGGTCCTCAATGTGGAAGATGATGGGCGTGCTGGACCACTTTAGGAGTTTGCACGTCTCGACGGGTGGCTCTGCTGCATTAACTTCCCGCACCCATTGTTTGAGTTGGCGGTGGGAAGTATGCAGAGAGGCACCCCCATCGACGCACAAAACTTCTGTGGCCTTCTGGAACTCCTGCTCGCTGTTGTCCTCGTCATCCATGTCCTCGTCGTCGTCTTCGTCTTTGTCCTTGTCGCGGCCACGTGGAGGTCTATCTCCTTGCTGCTGCTTGGCCTTGCCGCGGCGTCCTCCCCGGCCATTGAATGGCCGCTTCTTGCCGAACTCTCCTCCACCTCCCTGGGCCTTCTCCTTGTCGCGTCGCTCGTACTCAGCCTTCTGCTGCTCGACGAGGTACTCAACCCTTTTGTAGTTTTGGAGATCGTGGCCCTTGGTGCGGTGGATCTTACAGTATTGCTTGTCGGAGCCGTCCTGTTTGTCGGCGGCGGCTACAGTGGCAGCTTCCTTGCCGGAGCCACCAGCCTGAGCTTTCTTGGCGCCAGCCTCCTTGCCGGACTGCTCGACGGCCAGTACTTCCTTGTTCTTCTTCTTCTTATTGTTCCGCCGCCGGTTTTTCCTTGCCGGGGCGGCATCCTCACTGTCCGTTCCTCCTGCTGCAACATCCTCTCCGGGGAGTCTCCTCCCCTCTTCAGCGCATGCGCACTTGTCGGCCAGGGCATAAAGCTCGCTGACGTCTCGTATCTTGCACATCGCCATTTCCTCCCTCATCCGGCGGTTACGCACGTTCTGATGGAACGCGCTAATAACCGCGGCAGGGTGGACGTCCGGGATGTTGTGCTGGACGTGGCTGAATCTCTGGATGTATTTCCGCAGGGACTCTCCCTCCTTCTGGGAAAGTATGTGGAGATCACTTTCCTGGCCATGGGGCTTGCGGCCGCCCGTGAAGGCGCCGACAAACTGATGGCACAGGTCGGCCCAAGAAGAGATGGAGTTCTCCGGCAAGTGCATGAGCCAAGATCTGACATTTGGCTTGAGCACGAGCGGGAAGTAGTTCGCCAGTATCTTCTCGTCTCGTCCCCCGGTAGCCTGCACTGCAATGGTGTAGATGCTGAGGAACTCTGAGGGATGGGTTTTGCCGTCGTACTTCTTGGGTACATCGGGCTTGAAGTTGTTCGTGCTGGGCCACTGGACTTGCCACAACTCACGGGTGAACGCGGGGCAACCTGCCGCGTACGGCAAGTCGCCCGGTTCACCGGGCGCGTGCATGTCGACAGCGGTCCCAGCACGCTGGTCGGACTGTCGTCGCGCTTCTCTTCGACGCTCGATACGAGTCCGAGCGTCTTCTTGTCGCCTGTCGTCGAGGACTTGGCGCTGATCACGGCGAGCCCGTGGATCCGACGACGCCGTGGAGTCGTCGTCGACGTTGATCCGGCGAGTCAGCGGTTTTTGCTTCCGCGGCGGGGAGTGCACGGTAGTTGCACCCCCGGCGGTCTTGTCTCCATCAGCCCGCGCCTGGCTGACTTGCCGCGGCCGTGATGTTGCCGGCTGCTGCGGCGTGTCGTTGTTGGCGAAGGCAATGAGGCTTTGGATGGTGGCCCTCCAGTCTTCGGCCTTGTCTGCCGCTGGAGGGAAATCGAGGAGCAGCTGAGCTCTGGCTAGAGCTTTTGCTGGAGTGGAGGGAAGCGGTAGCGAGCGGTGCGAGGAGCGATATATGCTCGGACTTCTAACCACGTTAGAAGGAGCAGGTTCTTGCCCCGGCGACCGCGCCTTGCTCGTGCAAGTGCGTTGGCCTTGAGCGTCCCGCGTCCCGCCAACTTTTCTTTGGCCCAGCAAGCGGATGGTACCCTGCATACCACGCCGCTGCCGTTCCGGCACCTCCTGAGAGGGGCGCGGTGCGTGTACGGATACCGAGGTCTTGGAGTGCGCTCGGTCGTCCGTCTTATCCTTGGACTTGGCGGCGCCGTGAGTTTCCTCGCTGGCGTCCGTCCTTCCGCCAGCGTCTACCCCACCAACCGTTGGTTCTGGTGGTGGCGGGATCGACGCAGACGGGCCTCCTACCTCCGAAGCTTTCTTCTTCGGCGGCATGTCGATGAAGTTTATGAAGTCGGTGAAGTTGCTGAAGATTGCGCCCGCGTGAACGCCGGATCAGGTTCGCACAACCTCGACGCCCCCTACCTGGCGCGCCAGAGATGTCGGGGAAACTGATCGCCCACGAACACCTATGGGACCGGAGCCCCTTTTCGGTACGGCAAGGGAGCGGAGGGAGCACGAAGAGCAGGTCGAGGCGAGCACGCGGGCAGTTACCCAGGTTCGGGCCGCACGGATGCGTAAAACCCTACTCCTGCTTTAGTTTTGTATTGTGTTTTTGGCTCGGGAGCAAGAAGAGCTACAACACTGGTTGCTAGCTACACCGAGCGTGAGAGTGATCGAAAATCGGAACCTCTTCTACGTTGTGCATGGGCCTCCTTTTATAGGTCAAAGGGGTCACCGACAGGTGGCAACGCAGGTGAGGGTAAAAACGTAAAAATGGTGGTAGTTGTAGCAGTGGATGTACAGTGTTTTGTACCTAACCCTGACGGTGGGGGACAAGGGCATTGAATGCCCGTCACCGTCGCCCCAAATAGTGCAAAAAGCGTCCGTCCGGGCGTCTCCGTTCGCCACGACGGTAGCCTCGTCATCGTAGCTTGCCACCGTGTACCCCAGGCTGCCCAGCCGTCCGCCGCGTGCCCCTGGAGGGGCCCCAGGGCGACGCGTGGCCAGATGAGCTGGAGCGCAGGCACACAGTGAAAGCTTGCCGCGGCAAGCGCCTTGCCGTGGTCGCTACCTTGCCGCGCCCGGAAGCTTGTCGCTCTCCGGGCCTTGCCGGGGCGCGCGATGCGCCACGATAAGTCTTCTGAAATGCCATGCTTTGGCCTTCCTGGCAAGCTCCTCTTGCCAGGTTCTTGTGCTAAAGGGGTGGTTATGAGCCTGGAACGGCCTTCCCGGCAAGCTCCTCTTGCCGGGGTCTTGTTTCTCTGACTTGAATACTTTGTTCTTGAATGGCTTCAAGGGAACCAAAGTGGGCCTTGGCGAGCGCGTGGCAAGCCCTGCCACGGGACGCTGCTACTGCCCGTGCACAAGTCGGGATACTAAGGTACCCCTACTTTAGTACACCGACAGGTCCCATGATGTTCACTAGTGATGTCTCTCTCCCAAAAGAGGATAAAACAACAAAGCGAGGTAAACAAATTACAGCTGGGCAATTGACAGGATTATGTGCGCAAACCAATGCTAACTATGCTGCAAAGAAAGGTAGAGGCTCAAAAGCATGGGCGGTACGCCAAGTCAAGTAGACCGAAATCCATCTGCATCTACTACTAATCATCCACCTTGAGATATCTATCCAGAACATCTCGCTGGTATTAAGTTGCGAATCCCACCCAAAGTGTAAACTCAAAGCAACAGACAACTGCATTAAAAGAACTTTGCGTAAAGTAAACAATCCTTGCACCCGAAAGTACAAGCACCGTTGTTTTCTCCCTTGTGGCAACAGCACATCCCCTAGACTCATGTTTCTGTCACTCAAGCTAGTCATCAGGGGGCATGAACCCACAATCAAGCATAACGCTCCCTCTTGGAGTTACTACCTACTACTTTGCCAAAGCAATAAACAGCAACGGAGAACATGCAAGAATTACTCAAGAACAAAGATATAAAAGAGGTGAATCAAATATATTACTCAAACACAATCTGAACATAGTATCATAATCCATCAGATCCCAGCAAACTCCGCAAAGCAACAGCAGAAAGATTACATATGTGCCTCGATCATGTAGGGCAGCTCACGAGGTCTAAACCATGAAGAGCAAAGAGGGGAGGAGAACATCACATAGCTACTGATCATGGACCCATGGTCCAAGGTGGACTACTCACGACTCATCCGGGAAGCGTCCATGGTGGTGGAGAAGCTCCCGGTGGTGGTTCTCCCCTCCGTCATGGTGCCGGGAAGAGTTCTCCTGATGCTCCCGATCTTGGAAGCGCTGCGGCGGCGGAACAGAGGCGAGATCGCGAAAAAGGGTTCTGTCCTCGAGGGTTTCGGGACGAGAGGGATATATATGCGAAGGGGGGCAGCCAGAGGTGGAGCAGGGGCCCCAGGCGCCCCCCTGGCACGGCCAGGGGTGGGGCCGCGCCAGGTGGCCGCCTGGGCCTCCCCTGGCTCCCCTCTGGCCCATCTTTGGTTCTTCGCGAAGCTTCCTGTACGCTGATTTTTCCTATATTTTTCCTGGAATTTTTGGAGCACTTTTAATATGGGGGAAACCTGAAATAGAAAAACAGCAGAAAACAGGAACTGGCACTGTGGTGCACTGAGTTAATAGGTTAGTCCAAATATGATCAAAAGTGTATGGAAGTGCATCAATATCATAGCAATATCACACAAAAGAAGCATGGAGCAAGCAGAAATTATAGATACGTTTTGGACGTATCAACATCCCCAAGTTTAATTCCTGCTCGTCCTCGAGTAGGTAAATGATAACAAGCATAATTTCTGTGGTGACATGCTATCAACCATATAAGAACTTTTTAAGTAAAGCAATCAAGGCATGTAATTCAATTCAAGTCATAACAAGCAAGAGTCTATATTAGCATTGTAACAAGCAACATAAGAACATAAAGGTGCAAGAGCTCTCGCTGTCCGTGACTCGAATGTCTCCAAATGCTGTTTGCGTGCAAGAAAGGGGATAGGGATATACGAGAGAGTAAAACATCGTTTTTGTATTGTTGAGAACTTAATCTACTAAAGTTTCACACTTGGTCTTCTTTGGAATCTTATCTTGACTCATCCCCAGACCACTAGCCAGGTACAAGTCAAAATGATCCACTCCCTTTCAATATTTTGAGCACTCATGCAATGGATGAGCGTAAGCAAGAAAGTTGACACTTTGGATGGCAAAGAGAGAAAAATGATGAAGGGGGAAGACAAAAAAGGTGTGAAAGGCTCACATCAATGAGGACAATCATAGGCGAGAGAAAGCCAAATGATAGATATGATGCGAGGAGTAGGGATTGCCATGCAACGGATGCACATATGAGCTACGGTAAGCTCTCCAATGGAACTAGTGGGGGTGCATCCAACTTGCTCGCTCAAGAAGACCTAGAGCTCTTTTGAGGAGGCTCGTCATTGGAATATACAAGCCAAGTTCTATAGTGTGAAGGTCCCCACATAGCTATATGCATGAATGATAATCTCTATGGAGTACAAGGTATAAGATGAAGTACGAGTGTGGATCTCTCAAAAGGAATAGTAGTGTGCCCCCTTCTCTCTTTTTATTTCTTTTTCTCTTTTTTCTCTTTTTTTTATTTTTTGTGGCCTCAATGGCTCTTTCTATTTAACTCTCATTTGTCCTCTTTGGGATCTTTTGATTTTGTCCTCTTTGGGATCTTTTCCTCACTTTAGGGGCAACACTCTATGTATTACAAGAAGTATAGAAGATCTTTCACACTTTACAAAAGTACTCAACATAAAGAAAATGAAACTATCATGATGTATGCAAATGTATGCCTCTGCCGGTGTAGCAGGATATGCAATGATACTAGCGCGTCATGTAGCAATGATTAGGGCAAGCCCCAACTAGCATGCGGCTCATCGATCAAGCAAAAGGCATGTATGACATGAAGATCAAGTCATGAGAAGATGGATGTTGCATGGCAATGTATCTCGGAAAGGCTATGGAAATGCCTTGATAGGTAGGTATGGTGGCTGTTTTGAGGAAGGATATAATGAGGCTTATGATGACAGAGCGTATCGTGCCAAGGATTTGGATGCACCGGCGAAGTATGCGCCAACTCTCGAGGTGAGAAAGGGCAATGCACGGTACCGAAGAGGCTAGAAAAATATGGCTAGGTGGAAGTGTCAACTTTCGAATACTCACATTAGTCCGAAGAACTCATGCACTTATTATCGTTAACTCTCAATCTAATTAGGAGTTTCACAAAGAGACAAGTACCCCGAGGAGGAGTGTATGTGGGTTTGGTTATCCTTGCGCATCCTCGACTCATGGTACGTGAGTGTACTCTAATATTCGATCCCTCCAAAGATTAGTGATCCATCTAGTAACTAAAGTTCTCAACTATTTTGTAGGTTTTCGAAAATAAACACGGATTGCCCAAAATACGACATCTATCACTAATAGGCTAAAGCTCTTGACACCAAAAGTTCAGACATTACTCATGGCAATACCTCAAAACTATTGCAAGTTACTACTAAAATTAAATAGCAACCTCAATTACCTACTTTAAGTTAAGACACACAACTCAGTGCAACAGGCAAACTCTCTTAACAAGATAAACATGAAAACTCAAGAGAGTTCAGCAACCAACTAAACAAAAGCTCTTTAAAAAGAAAAGCATGAAAACTAAGAGCTAAACATGACAGCAGCTATGGAAAGACAAAGAACACACACAGCAAAGATAAGCATGAAAATCCTATGTTGTGTTCTAGGTTGAAGTGGAGCGTGTTTCTCTCCCACACAAAGAAAGCTGGGTTCTAACTTGTTATGAACAGCAAGCAAAGCTAAAGAAAACTAAAAAAAGAAACCAAGAGCGAGACGCTCCAGGCATAGCACATAATGCATGAAGTGATAAAATTATAGTGGAATGAAAGACGAACTGATAATTGTTGATGGAGAAGGGGATGCATGGGGGCATCCCCAAGCTTAGACGCTTGAGTCTTCTTGAATATTTCTTGGGGGTGCACGGGGGCATCCCCAAGCTTGAGCGTTTGACCCTCCTGAATCTTCTTTTATCATCTTCCCTCGCACACTTGAAAAATCCCTTCATACATAACTCATCATAATCTGATTAGCGAGGTTAGTACCCACAATAAAATAATTTTTCCCTACTGGAAATAAAGATAATCTTGAAGCGCTACTGTTTCTCAAGATTGCCAAAAGGTTTTTGCAAAGAAAAAGCAAGCTCAAGGTTTGCAAAACGAATAAAAGGCAAAACAGGACAGAATCTGTGAAAAACAGACCAGCAGGTAGTAAATAATTTTTTCGGGAACTTCTGCAACTCAAATCAAAAAACTCAGAACAGACGCTCAAAAGCCAATTGTATAGAGCACGCTGTCAAAAAAATTCAGATCAAAAAGATGATCTGGTGATTTTATTCGAATTTTTCTGTCCAAGGACAGAATCTGTTTTCTGGACAGCACGTCACAACTTTTGAACTTTCTTGCAATCGGAGGCTAAACTTGGCACAAAGCTGAAAAGAAAAGATACAATGATGATGCTACTGTAGTAACAAACATCAAGACACAACAAAAGCAAAATAAAACCTAATTCATTGTGGGCTGCCTCCCAAAAGCGCTTTCTTTTATGCCTTTAAGCTAGGCATGATGCAAAAAGGAGGAATCAAAAGTCATCATAATAATCGGAGTTATAAATTGCTTCAAATGGTTCCTCAACAAGTTCATCCTTATTCCTTCTAGGAAAGGGGTACGTACCATTTGCCTTCCCGCGTAGGCGGATTTGTCCCTTACCTATATCAATGAAGCCTTTTACGGCTCGGAGGAAGTCCCTTCCAAGCACTATATTTCCTTGGTTTGGCTTCATGATGAAGAAATCAACCATTGCAATCCCTTTAAGGAATGTAACTGGTACATCTTTTATTCTTCCCTGGATCTCAGAAATATCTCCATTAGCATGTTCATGATAAGATGATAATTTGTCCATGTTAAATTTTAAAGAATCATGAACAATTTTTGGCATAGTAGAAACCATAGATCCAGTATCACAATAAGCAAGGAAGTCTTGATTAGAGATGCTAATCCTAACAAAAGGCTCCCAATCATTGTCTATTTCCAAAATATCTCTCTTATTGGGTTTGGGTTTCTCTACCTTCATCAAGTCTAGAGCATCCATTCTCTTCTCAATAGTAGCAAGTCTATCTATGACAGTATCAAAACAATGATCATAAACAAAGTAACTAGATAGACCATGTATAATTTCAAGAGCTCTAGCTTCATCACACTCTAGGAAATCTCCTTCAGCTATAATATCAAGAAAGTGTTTACACCATTTAAAAAGACCATGGTAAAAATTTCTAAGCACAATTTTTATAGGTATCCAAGGCATAATTCTCCTATGTGCATCAGAAATTCTGTCCCATGCCTTCTTCATATTTTCTCCATCCCTTTGATGGAAATCTAGAACTTCTGATTCCCTCAAAGCACCAAGTCCTAACATGCTTGACTAAACAGAAAGGACTAGTAATAGAAAAGCAAATATTTTTTTTGTGATTTTTTATAAAGGACACTAAAGCAAAAATTGAAAGGTAAACTAACAAGACTAAAAAGCAAAGATAAAAGATAGCGTGCAACTCCCCTATCTTGAAGAGTGGAGTCCTTGGCAACGGCGCCAGAAACTTGCTTGATGGCTTCTCTCCCCTCGTTGGTTACCCCAAGTGGAAGGTTGAGATGTAGCGTAGCGGCAAATTTCCCTTGGCAAAGATACCAAGGATCGAATCCCGTGAGACTCCGAGGGTCGACAAGTAGGTGTCAACGGCGCCAGAAACTTAGCGGTTGACGGGACCTGCACACAGATACAGATAACTTTGCTCCCAACGAGTACAGAGAGGTTGTCAATCCCTCCGGCCTTGTTGTTTACAAAGGATCAAACACAAGATATAATAATGATAGCTATGACTGCAACTAGGAAATAAAAACAGGAAGTAAATAGAAGGTGTGATCAGCGGTGGTAATATGGACCGGGGTCCCATGATGTTCACTAGTGATGTCTCTCTCCCAAAAGACGATAAAATAGCAAAGCGAGGTAAACAAATTACAGCTGGGCAATTGACAGGATTATGTTGCGCAAACCAATGCTAACTATGCTGCAAAGAAAGGTAGAGGCTCAAAAGCATGGGCGGTACGCCAAGGCAAGTAGACCGAAATCCATCTGCATCTACTACTAATCATCCACCTTGATATATCTATCCAGAACATCTCGCTGGTATTAAGTTGCAAATCCCACCCAAAGTGTAAACTCAAAGCAACAGACAACTGCATTAAAAGAACTTTGCGTAAAGTAAACAATCCTTGCACCCGCAAGTACAAGCACCGTTGTTTTCTCCCTTGTGGCAACAGCACATCCCCTAGACTCATGTTTCTGTCACTCAAGCTAGTCATCAGGGGGCATGAACCCACAATCAAGCATAACGCTCCCTCTTGGAGTTACTACCTAGTACTTGGCCAAAGCAATAAACAGCAACGGAGAACATGCAAGAATTACTCAAGAACAAAGATATAAAAGAGGTGAATCAAATATTTTACTCAAACACAATCTGAACATAGTCTCATAATTCATCAGATCCCAGCAAACTCAGCAAAGCAACAGCAGAAAGATTACATATGTGCCTCGATCATGTAGGGCAGCTCACGAGGTCTAAACCATGAAGAGCAAAGAGGGGAGGAGAACATCACATAGCTACTGATCATGGACCCATGGTCCAAGGTGGACTACTCACGACAAATCCGGGAAGCGTCCATGGTGGTGGAGAAGCTCCCGGTGGTGGTTCTCCCCTCCGGCAGGGTGCCGGGAAGAGTTCTCCTGATGCTCCCGATCTTGGAAGCGCTGCGGCGGCGGAACAGAGGCGAGATCGCGAAAAAAGGGTTCTGTCCTCGAGGGTTTCGGGACGAGAGGGATATATATGCGAAGGGGGGCAGCCAGAGGCGGAGCAGGGGCCCCAGGCGCCCCCCTGGCGCGGCCAGGGGTGGGGCCGCGCCAGGTGGCCGCCTGGGCCTCCCCTGGCTCCCCTCTGGCCCATCTTTGGTTCTTCGCGAAGCTTCCTATACGCTGATTTTTCCTATATTTTTCCTGGAATTTTTGGAGCACTTTTAATATGGGGGAAACCTGAAATAGAAAAACAGCAGAAAACAGGAACTGGCACTGTGGTGCACTGAGTTAATAGGTCAGTCCAAATATGATCAAAAGTGTATGGAAGTGCATCAATATCATAGCAATATCACACAAAAGAAGCATGGAGCAAGCAGAAATTATAGATACCTTTTGGACGTATCATAGAGTCATGCTCGTCTCCGAAGGTAAATTCCAGATCGATTTTTCCAACTGGATAAGCCGATTTACCGGGCACCACCCCATGGAACACTGTGTTGGACTGTCGGGGCTTCTTATCTGTCAACACCATACGTCGAAAACTTTCATAGTACAGGATGTTGATGCTACTGCCTCCTTCCATAAGTACCTTGGTGAACTTATAACCACCCACCTGTGGTGCCACCACCAGAGCCAACTGACCCGGATTGTCAACCCGGGGTGGGTGATCTTCCCTGCTTCATATAATGGGTTGTTCAGACCAACGCAGAAAACATGGTATCGCTGGTTCAACAGAATGCACTGCCCTCTTCAGAACCTTTTGATCCCTTTTGCATAAACTTGTGGTGAAGACGTGATACTGCCCACTGCTCAGCTCCTTCAGATTATTCTGATATCCGGACTGCTACTGCTGTTGACGCTGTTGATTCCCTTGGTTGTTGTATCCACCCTGACCATGTTGCTGGTAGTTGATGCTGATTGTTGCCACTGTGGTTACTGTTACCGCCGTGGTATCCTGAACCGGATCCACCACCCTGATAACCCGGACCTTGGAAACCGGAACCTGATCCGCCGGGGGGCCCGTGATCATATTTGGTCTGTTTCATAAACTCTTGCATAATAAAAAAGTCTTTCCAGAGATGTGTAGCTGGGTTTTCCACTGTACCGTGCCTTGGGCAAGGCATGTTCAACTGGCGCTCTAGATTAATAGGTGGCCTCCCGTTGTGTGGGGGCGGTTTACCCTTGCGGCGTTGCCCGTTGTCCTGAGCGTTGGTATTGGCCACAAAGTTTGAGCTGCCCTCCGCTTTACGCTTGCCATTGTACCCTTGGCCCGCCGGATTGGCTTGCAGCGGTTTACCGTTCTTTCTCGCCTTCCCAGCCTTGTCTCCATCTGCCTCCGGATACTTGGTATTATCAGAGTCTCCATATTTTACCAAAGCACCCATGAGTGTTCCCATGTCGTTGCAATCACGCTTGAGCCGTCCCAACTTCTGCCTCGAAGGCTCAAACCGGCAATTGCCTTCCAAGGTTACTATCGCTATACTTGGATTGATGCTATTGGAAGAGTGCAAGATTTCGGACACTCGATGCACCCAACTGCTCGTGGACTCTTGATCTCCTTGAACACAGGCAGCTAAATCGACCATAGACATCGGCTGCTTACATGTGTCCTTGTAGTTATTGATAAACCGGCGCCGCAGTTCCCCCCATGATCCAATGGAGTTAGGTGGCAAACCCTTTAGCCATGTCCGGGCCGTGCCCTCGAGCATCATGGTGAAGTATTTAGCACACGCTTCCTCATCCACATCAAGCATCTCCATAGCCATCTCGTAACTCTCGACCCACGCCTCGGGGGCGAGATCCGCTGTGTAGTTGGGCACCTTGCGCGGACCCTTGAAATCTTTGTGCAGCTTCACGTTCCGTAAAGCGGGGATAAGACACTGCACTCCCAAGGAGCTGGACATGATTCCTGTTTCAACTGTAGTGGCGGGATGAACCCGCATCGTCTGTCGGGCGTCGTTTTGGGCAGTACGCCTGGCCTGATCCGCCACCTCTTACGCGTGTGCTCTTGCTCCTGCTAGATCATCCTGCCTCTGGCGATGCCGTCTCCGTGCGCTGTTGGATACAGCCGGTTCGTCCAGGTGCCTCGTATAACTCCGGCTCTTGCGAGGGGTTGAATGAATCCTCTCCCGGCTATAAGAATAAGCTTGTTGCTGGGTTAGTTCCGTGTCCAACAACTCCTTGGCCCGTCGTGCCTCCACTGCTATGGGGGACGTCCCTTCAATGGGAAGGGCGGCCAGCCGTGAAGCGGCGGCGACGATGTTATCCAATGGATTAGAATAATGACCGGGAGGGGTGGTCACGTGCTGGGCCGGCACAACTTGGCGATCCGGCTCTGCGGCTGGTGGCTGAACCGAAGCGCCCGTCCCCGGCGCTCCTCCCCGGTTTACCTCTGGATGGTTACTAGTTCTTGCGCCTGGCGTGCTAAAGAGATTCCTTGCCTCATAAACCGACAGCAAACAAGATCGTTGTCTTCTCCACATTACCTCCCGTGTGGCGTTCTGGTCTAACCTGAGCCGAAAAGCTTGAGAATCCAGCTCTGCCTGTCTTGTAGCCATCCTAGCTTTTTCCGCAGCCAGATCCAACTTAGCTTGCTCAATCCGGGTCTTCACCTGAGCGATCTCTGCATCGTGCTGCTCCTTGTCGGCCTGGGCTACTTCTGCTGTTGCGAGTGCTGTCAAAGTGTCAACTAAGGTGGATATGATGTCAGAGGGTGATGGGGGAAGGTCTCCAGCCCTAGCTCCCATTGCCTCAGAAGTTAATTCCCCAGTCGTTGAGGGCTGCTGCATGGGTTGCGATCCGGCCATGAAAACAGCAACCCTGTTTGGCGGATCAAAGGGGTCCGGAATACTATTGCCATCGGAACAACCCTCAGATCGGCCGTCCTACAACAGATACAAAGATTCGGTCTCTCCGGACGAGGATTCGTCGACAGAATAGACAACTGTCTCGCCACTAGACTCCGATCCATCCTCCTCTTGTACTCCATGCACTGCCCCAACGAAGACGTGCTTCACGGCGGGCTGAGTCCAGGTTGATCTCGCACGCTGAGCCGGCTCGGCGATGTTGGGGAAGATGTCCGACTCAGGGCCCGGCTCGCCGATCTTGCCGATGAAGACGTGGATGCCGCCGAAGGGGACCCGGTATCCGTATTCGATTGAATCGGCCTCGGGGCCCCAGCCTGCGTCGTCGATGTAGATCCGTCTGCGACGACTCTTGGTCATTCGGCCTACTGCGTAGCCCTTGAGTCCTTCAAATCTGCCCTTCAAGAACTCGAAACCATCGTGCGATAGCCCCACGGTGGGCGCCAACTATCGTGGATTTAGCACGACAGATGTCCTAGCAAAAGGACTTAGTCGTGAGGCCATCGCTCGGGTTAGCTTGAAGGGGTTAAAGCGGACGAAAGACACAGGGGTTTTATACTAGTTCGGCCCCTTCGATGAAGGTAAAAGCCTACGTCTAGTTTGGTGTAGTATTACTTATGCTTCGATGACCAGGGAGTGAATCTGCTTTGCCTGTGTATCGAGCTATTGTTTCTTGTCCTGAACCATCGCCGGGTCGTCCCTTTATATAAGAGGCGACGCCCGGTCCGGTTTACAAAGTCCTGAGGCCGGCTCATAAACGTGTCCGCCTCGGTCTCTATTCTTTCTATCTTACATCCCAAGTTACATGGTATGACGGTTTACAAATGATAGGCCTCATACATGGGCCCTAAGCCTCCATGGGCTATAACCTTCTAATACATACTCCACTGAGCTTTTGATAATATAATATTAATAACGTAAACCGGACCCTCCTAGCTGGTTTATACCTGATGGTAATATCCCTGACACATGGGTTCTCCATTCATCAAGAGAGCTAATGTCAATTAACCTCTTCTCACCGGCAAGCTTAAAATCATAATTGAGCTCTTTGATAGCCCAATATGCCTTATGTTCTAGCTCAAGAGGTAAGTGACATGCTTTTCCGTAAACCATTTTATATGGAGACATACCCATAGGATTTTTGTATGCAATTCTATAGGCCCATAATGCATCATCAAGTTTCTTGGACCAATTCTTTCTAGACCTATTAACTGTCTTTTGCAAAATTAATTTCAGTTCTCTATTGCTTAATTCTACTTGACCACTAGTCTGTGGGTGATAAAGGGATGCAATTCTATGGTTAACATCATACTTTGCAAGCATTTTACGGAAAGCACCATGAATAAAGTGTGAACCACCATCAGTCATTAAGTATCTAGGGACTCCAAACCTCGGGAAAATAACTTCTTTAAGCATCTTAATAGAAGTGTTGTGATCAACACTACTAGTTGGAATAGCCTACCCATTTAGTAACTATAATGCCCGAGATGTAACACTTTCCCTATATGGCAATATATAAACTTGGCTTCATCAATTCCTTTCCGGGCTCTTCTTTCTTTTCGGGTTTCTCGTTTTGTCGTGTGCGTGTGTGCATTTCATCCATGTTATGTTGTCATGTGCATTGCATTGCATTTGTGTTTTCACTTGCATCCGGTCCCACTCGTCTCTTCCCGTTGTCCGTTTCGAGTTCCGATGCTCTCACACGTGCCCGTGGCGTCCCTGAGTCCTTTTTTCATGTGTGGCCGTGTAACGTTTCCGGAATGGCGTCAGACTTGTCGTGCGATGTAGTTTTGGTACGTGTAGGCCGCCTGTCAAGTTTCGTCGCATTTGGAGTTCGTTTGGTACTCTAACGGTTAACCTAGTGGGCTAAAAGAACCTCTTCTTTGAGGCCCAAGACCCCCTCCACAACAGCCCAATAACCCAGCACAACCCTTCCCATCATCTCGGTCGTCGAATTGTGATCGCGTGGCCGAAAACCGCTCCCCATTTGGAGTCTCCTAGCTCCTTGTGCCTATAAAAACATCCCCCATGCCATTTTCGTCCAAAAAACCCTAGCTCTCTTCCCTCCACCGCCGCCGGACACGTCCGGGCCGAGCCGGACGCGTCCGCCGCCGCCACCGCACTGATCTGTGCCTGACACGTGGCACTGCCGCCGTCCGCACCGCGCCGGCCCGACGCCGGCCCGCCGCCGCCGCCATCCGGGCCGCGCGCCTCCCGCGCCGCTCCCCTCCGTCCCCGCCGACTCCGGTGGCCGGGCCGCCGCCTCCTCCGCGCCGGATCTCCGCCCGGCCGGCGAGCTCGCACCGCGCCGGCCACGCCCCCAGTCACCGCCGCCCGAGCCGCAAGCTCCTCCGGCCCCGACGCCGCCGCTCCGGGCCTCGCCGCCGGGCCCTCGCCGTCGGGTCCCCACCAGCCATCTCCACCGCTTCCCCGCCGGCTAGCCGCGCCGCTCCCGCCGGAGTCGAGGCCGCCGCCCCGTCGTCCGTTTCCGATCTGAGCCGCCGACTGCCCGAACCCTAGCGGGTCCCGCGCCCGATCCGCGGACCCGCCTCGGCCGCGACCCGCTCCGCGCCCGTTCGCCCGCGTTGACCCGACCCGCTTGCGCCCGATCCGCGTTGACCAGATCTGAGGTGATTTTTGCCTCTAAGTCCTTTTTGCATTTTGTTGTCTGCTGGCTTATTGTGATGGCGATAACTTTTTGTGTGCATGTCAGGTTTGTGCATATGATATATCAAAATGACCGTGGTGATGTGTACTACATTTTGTTTCATTGTGTCATGCTTGTTTGAGTCCATCTAGATGTCTTAATCTTTGTGACAAGAGTGCTACATGATATAAACTGCTGCTACTTGTTATTTTCATGCCATGTTTGAGATGTGATAACTTGGTGCATGTTTATCCAAATGAAGCAAATGATATGTCAAAATGTTCATCATGAGATGCGCTACATGTTGGTTGCTATAACATGCATGTTAGAGTTCATATTGCCATGTTTATCTCTGTTGCAAAAGTGCAATTGGCTGTTAGGTTTTGTAACTTGTTACGAGATGCCTAGTTGAGCAGCTCGTTGCTATTGATGTGTTTGTCCCCATGTCGCATGCTCATATGTTTTAGATTCCCCATCATGTGTTCTTTGCTGTGGTGCAAACCATTTGCCATGTTATGCTTTAAGATGAATTAAACATGCTCGCAAACATGCCATGATAATGTTACTGTTTTAACACAGTGAAATTTCACAAAGTCTGGAATCTGTCATATCCTGATGCCATGTTTGTTTGATGTCCTAGGCAAATCCATGTTAGTTTTGGGGTGGCCATTGATCATTCCTTGCTGTATATGTTGTTGTCTATCCATCCATGCCCTCACTTGCTCATTTGGGTTGATGTAGCTTATTTAATTATTGCTCCCAAGTTGCTATAAAATATTACTGTCAGGTTTTTATTGTCATGATCAAAATGTTGTAGCTTGTTGCTATTGATCCATGCCTCCTATGGAGTTTCTCCAATGGAGTTGTTTGCTGTAGGATATGTCTACTTCATGTCCATGCTTCTTGTCACCATGTTTGAGTGCTTTAGAGTATATATTTCTTGCTGCAAAGTTGCTATGTGGCAGTTAATTACAGCTTTGCATTGTTTCTTGTTTCAGGTGTATCTTTTAGTCCGTTGCTCCGTTTTGAGCGTGCCCTACATAAAATTTGTGTGATTTTACAAGTAGATTTATAATATAATCTTGTTAACATGTTTGGAGTATGTTTGCTTGATGTTTGGGTGCATCTTGCACTGTTGCCATGCTTATCTTGTTTTGATCATATCTTCTAGACCGTAGCTCCGTTTAAAACAAACTTTATATGAAACTTGACTAATATTTCGTGTAGATTATCATGGTGCATGTTAACTTGCTGTTTAACAACTTTAACTTAAGGTTTGATCAGATCTGGACTAATTTCAAACTATGCATATGAGGACTTACCAGATTTGCCTTAAGTAGTTTCCGGCCTCATTTAAACTTGTTGTTCTTATGTTGTTTCCCTGTGCTTCCTACCTTGCCATGTTTTGCATCCTTTATAGATCTGTCTTGCATCCTACTTGCTTGAGCATATTGTCTTGTTCTTGTGATTGTTCTGGTGTGCTTCCTATGTTGTCATGTAATGCATCCAAAGTGCATCTGATGTGCATCCTAAGTGCATCATATGTGCATCCTGTAGATTGTGCATTGCACCTTGTTTGATTTTGTGCCTCGTGTGTTCTTGTGTTGAGTAGAGCCGGAAGCCGAGACCGAGACCGAGAACGAGGTTACTACTGAAGTTGAGAACGAGGAGCCGTCTTACGATCCCATCGACGACTCGACAGGCAAGATGACCCGACCCAGATATCATTACTATCTTTGCCTATTGCTAGAAGTCTCGCTCTTTAGTTTATTGCCTCGATGCCCATGTTCGTTTGTCAGCCTCCTATTGTAACCATGAATCTGTTAACCACCCAACCTATGCAAACCTTTGTTTGGCTACGTAGGCTTCGCTCAGCCCCTCTTATAGCATTGCTAGTTGCAGGAGAAGATTTGAAGATTCTTGCTTCATGTTGAAGTTATGTTGGGATATCACACTATATATCTATTAAATGAAATCATCTATACATTGGTAATGGGTGGAAGGCTGAGCCTCTTGCTCGGTGATTTGTTCCACTCATGCCACCTAGGAACCGTATAAACCGGTGTTATGTTCCTTGATTTTGCGTTCCTCACACGGTTGGGGTTATGGGACCCCCTCGATAAACCACTTAGCGCTAAGTATTTTCCAGCAAGTCCCAACATTGGTACTATTTGCCTAATAACTAAAACTTGCATAGGGCTTTGCAAACCCGAGTTCTTAATCAACAACCCCCGGGCCAGTGCTCCACATGAGTGTTGGTCCGAACTGAGCGGACTGCGGGGCCACCACGAGGAAACTCGAGGATTGGTATATACCTGTAGGACGTCTCATCCGGTCGTGGCCTGAGACTAGATACGCGCGGCTACTGTCAGGGTGTCGGCACGCAGGGAGGATTTGCTGGATTAGTCTTACCTTAGTCGGAGTATCTTGAGCACGGGATTCCGAGAATACTCGGGCCTTCCCACCATGGAGTTGCGACTCCATGGATCGTGGGCTTGTAATGGGCCAAGTTGGAACACCCCTGCATGGTTTTGAACTTTCGAAAGCCGTGCCCGCGGTTATGTGGCAGATGGGAATTTGTTAATATCCGGTTGTAGAAAACTTGACACCATGTTCAGAACACACTACCAGCGTGAGTAACCGTGACGGTCATTTTCCGAAAGGGGTTCGGGAAGTGAACACGGTGGGGTTATGTTTGACGTGCTTAGATAGGATCACTTCGTGATCACCTTGTCGCTCGTGGCACTTCTCTTCTCGCTCTAAAATCGTAAGCTAGTGCTAGTGCAGCTGCAACCTTTTATTCGTTCTTCAGCCTTGTTCCACACCCAAGGCTTAGATAGTTCTGCTACCCAGGAACGGGATTGCTGAGTCCTTCGTGGCTCACAGATTTCTACACCACACCAGATGTAGGTACTCAGGTGAACTACTCAGGTGACGGCACAGAGCTGTACTGGGAGTATGATGAAGAACGTAGCCGATACTATGTGCACTATCCCGATGATCAGTGGTTTCTACTAGGGGTGATTCGGACCTGTGGCTTTATGTATTTGGTATCTTTCATTTGGATCTTCACCCGTAGTCGGGTTGTGATGTTATTTGGATGATGTTTTGCTTATGTAATGTATTGTTTGACGTGGCGAGTGTAAGCGAACTATCGTTTTGCAATTTCATCCCTATTTTTACATGAGTCGTGCAAAGATACCGAACTTGAGATCATTCTAGAATGGGCTTATACCTTTAAGTCGTGCCTCGACACGTAGGAGGTATAGTCCCATCCTGGGCATTACAAGTTGGTATTCAGAGCCTTCTCTGACCTAGAAGCCCCCACTGATTGATCGAATCGTTGACGGCTGAGTCTAGGCACACACTTAAAATGTTTTGAGTCCTATATATATATATATATATATATATATATATATATATATATATATATATATATATATATATATATATATATATATATATCGGAGAGTAGGATTTCTTTTGCTCCTCATCTCTTTTCACTCTGGTGAGGTCTCCTGACGATTACTCTTGTCTCTTCTGCGCTCAAAATTTCACCAATTTCTTTTAGGAATCTCGCGAGTATTGTTTGGATTGTTCCGATGTCTTTGTGACGAGAACATTGTTCTCGATGCCTCCTGTCATTTAGGGGTTGTGGCAGTGTCCGGGGAGTTGAGCTCCGAGGTGTTGTCGTCACAAATATATCGCATCAGTTCTGGAATACTTAAGACGGCCGACATCGAAAACTCTCCTATGCGGTTAGCGGCAAGATAACCCCGACATCACCCAGTACTGGGGAGGTAGTTCGGGAGTATTGCCATAGCTTGTATAGTAGATGCGTTTCGAAGGTCCGAGGTAGACGGTTTCCGGAAATAACTGGTTATGTGTTGAAGGATGCATACAGCTGGATGTAGGATTAGAGTTGAGTGCGCGATGCTTCCCCTGTATCCCCAACACCTGATTGCATAACTGGAAACTTTCAGAAATTAATAGGTGGGTTCATCTAGTAGCTCGTAGGCATTCTTCCAACGAATGCATGATATGGAGTTTGGGGTTCTACATTGAGTGAAGTAGTTTTATGGGCGTTGTTCCGATCGGGAGTTGCATCTTAAAGGGTCCTTGGCTATGCTGATCCGGGGATTGCAAAACCCTTTTGTAACACGTTCCATAAGCTTTCAGCACGAATATGTCGAACGAAGCTTCTATCTTGTATTTGTTCTATCTGCTCCTTGTTGTTTTTATTTACCTTTTGTCTCCCAAGTGGCTTCTCGTGAAGATTCTTGTTACTATTAAACTGTGGATTACATTCGTTCATTCTTGTTCGAATGTTCTTGTGAAGACTATGTTGCATTTCTAGCCGTTGATTCAGCTTATATATATTCTTTCAATCAATGGCTAATAGTTGTCATCTCATTCAGGATGGCTCCTAAAAAGGTTCCCAACGCTAACCCAGAGGGGGAAGAGGTTCCTGATCGTCCTCCTTCCCCTCCTCCTCCGTCTGAGGCCTGGAGAGCAATTATGCAAGCGACGAACCAGAACACCCAGATGCTTATGCAAATGATGCAGAACATTCAAGCAAATCAGGGTGCTCATGGGAACCAAGGCCAAGGCAATTTGTTCAACCAACCTCACTTTGCTACACTCAACCAGTTCCTGGCAAACCAACCAAAGGCATCCAGTTACTGTGTGGACCCTCTAGATGCTGAAGACTAGATAACAGATATCAAGAAGCATTTCGAGTGCAGTAACGTCAGGCCCGAGGACTATGTGAAGTTTGCCGCCTTCCAACTCAAGGACCAAGCCGCTGATTGGTGGCAGCAGTACAAAGATTCCAGAGAAGGGTGTGTAATCTCCTGGGATGACTTCTGCAAGGACTTTCGTTCACCACATTCCAACAAGTGTCATCGAGGGTATGCGTGAGCAATTCCGCAACCTGAAGCATGCCTTAATGACTGTCTACCAATATAATGTCAAGTTCCAGAACCTTGCCCGCTATGCCAAGCAAGACATCCCAGATGCCAAGAGCAAGATCTATCAGTTCCGAGGTGGTCTGAAGGATGAACTCCAACTAGCTCTCACCCTGTTCGAGCCTGATGAGTTTGATCAATTCTATAACATGGCACTTAAGCAAGAGGCAGCCCAGCTCAAGATGGAAGCTTCGAATAAGAGGATCAGAGGCGCTGTTCACTCCTCCTCTTCTTCTCAAGTGGTCACAAAGCAACAAAAGTTTTGGCTTCCACCTCCTCCAGTGATCCGACCTCCCAACAACAATAACAAGAATTCTGGTGGCCGTGGTTTCTCCCACCCACACAACCAAGGCAATCAGTCCAAGTCGCAGTACCAAGCTCCAAGACCAAGTGTTCCTCCTCCTCGTCCACTTTCTGAGGTCACTTGCTACAAATGTGGTCTGAAGGGTCATTATTCCAACAAGTGCACAAACCAGAGGCGCCTTCCGCCTCCTCCACCTGTCAGCACTGCTATTGTCAAGCACAATCCCAAGCAAGCAAGAGTGAATCTGATGAATGCAGCTCAAGCAGAGAATTCTTAAGATGTGATACTTGGTAACCTTCCAGTCAATCTTAAACCTACTAAAGTGTTGTTTGATTCTGGTGCATCACATTCCTTCATGTCATTTCCATTTGCATACAAGCTCAATGTGGGCATAGTGGCCTTGCCAAAGGAGTTACAAATTATTTCTCCGGGCAAATGCACGACTTCTAGATTGTATGCTCCGGATGTATCTATTTGCATGGGTGATTACCGCTTTCTGGCTTCTCCGGTTGTTCTCGGCAACTCAGATATTGATCTTATTCTTGGGATGGATTGGCTTTCTCAGCATGATGCTCACATTGATTGTGCAAATAAGGAAGTCAAGATTACTCATCCTAACGAAGACGTGATTATCTCCGCCTCTCGAGAAAACACAATCAGGCTATTCTCTCTCAATGACAAGGGCGAGATTAATGCCATCTCTCAAATTCCGATGGTCAATGAATACGAAGATGTTTTCTCTGAAGAGCTTCCAGGCATGCCTCCTCATCGTCAAGTTGAATTCGTCATTGAACTCGAGCCTGGTACTGAGCCAGCATGCCGGCGTCCGTACAAGCTTTCCCCTAAAGAGTTGAAGGAGTTGAAGAAACAGCTCAATGAGCAAGAGCTTATGGGTCTAATCAGGCCTAGCACTTCTCCTTGGGGCTGTGGTGTCTTATTTGTCAAGAAGAAGGATGGCACGGAGCGCCTTTGTGTTGATTACCGGCCATTGAACAAGAAGACAATAAAGAACAAGTATCCGCTCCCCAACATCAATGAATTGTTCGAGCAGCTCAAAGGAGCTTAAGTTTTCTCAAAGCTCGATCTCCGGATGGGTTATCACCAGATCCGCATCTGCGAAGAAGATATTCACAAGACTGCATTCAAAACAAGCTACGGCTCCTATGAATATACAGTCATGTCTTTTGGCCTCGCTAATGCTCCACCCACCTTCTTGAGAATGATGCACTACATTTTCAACCCCTACACCAACGAATTTGTGCTTGTGTATCTGGATGACATCTTGGTATTCTCCAAGAATGAAGAGGATCACGAAAAGCACCTCCGTCTGGTTCTTGACAGACTCCGTGAACATAAATTCTATGCCAAGTTCTCCAAGTGCGAATTCTGGCTCGATAAGGTCTTGTATCTGGGCCATATCATCTCCGCTGACGGTATTGCGGTCAACCCCAAGAAAGTTGAAGCGATTGTCAACTGGGAACCTCCTTAGAATGTCAAGCAACTCCGAAGCTTCCTTGGTCTTGCTAGTTATTGCAGAAGGTTCGTTGAGAACTTCACCAAGATTGCCAAGCCTCTCTCCAACTTGCTGCAGAAGAATGTCAAGTACAGCTGGTCTCTGGATTGTGATGTGGCATTCAAAACTCTCAAAGAAAAGCTCATCTCTGCTCCAGTTCTTACCCCTCCAGATGAGTCCAAGCCCGATGAAGTATGCTGTGATGCTTCTCTTCAAGGACTTGGTGGTGTGCTAATGCAGGACAAGAAGATTGTGGCATACACTTCTCGTCAATTGAAGCCAAGTGAGAAGAACTACCCCACACATGATCTCAAGCTAGCAGCTGTGGTACACGCCTTGATCACGTGGAGACACCTTCTATTGGGCAGAAAAGTCGACATCTTCACCGATCCCAAGAGCTTGAAGTACATCTTCACACAGCCGAACCTGAACCTCCGCCAGACTCGTTGGGTTGATATGATCCAAGAATATGATCCAAGCATTGAATACACACCTGGCAAGGCCAATGTCATTGCAGATGCCTTGAGCAGAAAGGCATATTGCAACAGTCTCCTTATCAAGCCGTTTCAGCCTGAGCTTTGTGAAGCATTCAGGAAGCTCAACCTCCAAGTTGTTCTGCAAGGCTTTCTTGCAAATCTTCAAGTTGCTCCTACCTTGGAAGATCAGATCCGTGAGGCCCAACTCAGTGATGCTATGGTGCAGAAAGTGAAACATGGTATTGCAAAGGGTACTCCCAAATACAAGTGCTATCGCGTTGATGAGAGAGATACCTTGTTCTTTGAGGACAGACTTGTGGTTCCCAAGGGTGATCTCAGGAAGCTCATAATGAACGAAGCACATGACTCCCTCCTCTCGATTCATCCTGGAAGTTCCAAGATGTACCAAGACCTCAAGAAATCTTACTGGTGGACTCGCATGAAAAGGGAGATTGCCCAATTCGTGAATGAATGTGATGTCTGCAGAAGAGTGAAGGCAGAGCATCAACGTCCAGCCGGTCTTCTCCAACCTCTTCCTATTCCCGAGTGGAAATTCGACCACATTGAAATGGATTTCGTCACTGGGTTCCCCAAGTCCAAGAAGGGGAATGATTCTATCTTTGTGGTGATTGACAAGCTTACCAAAGTAGCTCACTTCCTTCCAGTCAAAGAATCCATCAATGCAGCTCAACTGGTAGAGTTGTACACTTCCAGAATTGTGTCCCTACATGGCATTCCTCAAGTTATCTCCTCAGACCGTGGAAGTTTGTCCACATCCAAGTTCTGGGACTCCTTTCAGTCTACCATGGGCACTAAGATCCGTTTCAGCACTGCATTTCACCCTCAGACTACTGGTCAAGTCGAGAGAGTGAACCAGATACTAGAAGACATGCTCAGAGCTTGTGTCATCTCTTTTGATATGAAGTGGGAAGATTGTCTTCCGTTTGCCGAGTTCTCTTAAAACAACAGCTTCCAAGCAAGTGCCGGCAAAGCTCCGTTTGAAATCCTCTATGGCAGAAAGTGTCGTACTCCTCTCAACTGGTCCGAGACTGGTGAACGTCAACTTCTTGGCAATGACTTGATATCAGAAGCCGAAGAAATGTGTAAAGTCATACATGACAATCACAAGGCCGCTCAGTCGCGTCAGAAGAGTTACTATGATGGCAAGCATCGTGATTTGGCCTTCAACATTGTGGACCATGTCTATCTTCGTGTTTCTCCTATGAAAGGAACCCAAAGATTCGGTATCAAAGGCAAGCTTGCTCCAAGATACGTGGGCCCTTTCAAGATCCTTGGCAAAAGAGGCGATCTAGCCTATCAACTTGAGCTCCCTTCCAACTTTGCAAATGTTCATGATGTGTTTCATGTGTCTTAACTCCGCAAGTGCTTCAAGACACCTGAACGCACTATTTCGTTTGAGGAGATTGATCTTCAACAAGACTTGTCTTATCGTGAGCACCCCGTTGCTATTCTTGAAGAGACCGAGCGCAAGACCCGCAACAAGTCAATCAAGTTCTTGAAAGTTAAGTGGTCACACCATACCGACCGAGAAGCTACGTGGCAACGAGAAGATCACCTTCGTTCCGAGTACCCTTCCTTCTTCTAGTCCTAGATCTCGGGACGATATCTTTTCGTAGTAGAGGAGAGTTTGTAATGCCCCAGATGTAACACTTTCCCTATATTGCAATATATAAACTTTGGCTTCATCAATTCCTTTCCGGGCTCTTCTTTCTTTTCGGGTTTCTCATTTTGTCGTGTGCGTGTGTGCATTTCATCCATGTCATGTTGTCATGTGCATTGCATTACATTTGTGTTGTCACTTGCATCCGGTCCCACTCGTCTCTTCCCGTTGTCCGTTTCGAGTTCCGATGCTCTCACACGTGCCCGTGGCGTCCCTGAGTCCTTCTTTCGTGTGTGGCCATGTAACGTTTCCGGAATGGCGTGAGACTTGTCGTGCGATGTAGTTTTGGTACGTGTAGACCGCCTGTCAAGTTTCGTCGCGTTTGGAGTTCGTTTGGTACTCTAACAGTTAACCTAGTGGGCTAAAAGAACCTCTTCTTTGAGGCCCAAGACCCCCTCCACAACAGCCCACTAACCCAGCACAACCCTTCCCATCATCTCGGTCGTCGAATTGTGATCGCGTGGCCGAAAACCGCTCCCCATTTGGAGTCTCCTAGCTCCTTGTGCCTATAAAAACGTCCCCCATGCCATTTTTGTCCAAAAAACCCTAGCTCTCTTCCCTCCACCGCCGCCGGACACGTCCGGGCCGAGCCGGACGCGTCCGCCACCGCCACCACACCTATCTATGCCTGACACGTGGCTCCGCCGCCATCCGCACCGCGCCGGCCCGCAGGCCCGGCGCGGGCCCGCCGCCCTCGCCATCCGGGCCGCGCGCCTCCCGCGCTGCGCCCCTCCCTCCCCGCCGCCTCCTCCACGCCGGATCTCTGCCGCCGGCGAGCTCCGCCCGGCCGGCGAGCTCGCACCGCGCCGGCCACGCCCCAGTCACCCCGCCCGAGCCGCAAGCTCCTCCGGCCCCGACGCCGCCGCTCCGGGCCTCGCTGTCGGGTCCCCGTCGGCCATCTCCACCGCTTCCCCGCCGGCTAGCCCCGCCACTCCCGCCGGAGTCGAGGCCGCCACCCCGTCATCCATTTCCGATCTAAGCCACCGACTGCCCGAACCCTAGCGGGTCCCGCGCCCGATCCGCAGACCCGCTTCGGCCGCGACCCGATCCGCGCCCGTTCGCCCGCGTTGACCCGACCCGCTTGCGCCCGATCCGCATTGACCAGATCTGAGGTGATTTTTGCCTCTAAGTCCTTTTTGCATTTTGTTGTCTAATGGCTTATTGTGATGGTGATAACTTTTTGTGTGCATGTCCGATTTGTGCATATGATATGTCAAAATGACCGTGGTGATGTGTACTACGTTTTGTTTCATTGTGTCATGCTTGTTTGAGTCCATCTAGATGTCTTAATCTTCGTGACAAGAGTGCTACATGGTATAAACTGCTGCTACTTGTTATTTTCATGCCATGTTTGAGATGTGATAACTTGGTGCATGTTTATCCAAATGAAGCAAATGATATGTCAAAATGTTCATCATGAGATGCTCTACATGTTGGTTGCTATAGCATGCATGTTAGAGTTCATATTGCCATGTTTATCTCTGTTGCAAAAGTGCAAGTGGTTGTTAGGTTTTGTAACTTGTTACGAGATGCCTAGTTGAGGAGCTCGTTGCTATTGATGTGTTTGTCCCCATGTCGCATGCTCACATGTTTTAGATTCCCCATCATGTGTTCTTTGCTGCGGTGCAAACCATTTGCCATGTTATGCTTTAAGATGACCTAAACATGCTTGCAAACATGCCATGATTATGTTACTGTTTTAACACTTAGTGAAATTTCACTAAGTCTGGAATCTGTCATATCCTGATGCCAAGTTTGTTTGATGTCCTAGGCAAATCCATGTTAGTTTTAGGGTGGCCATTGATCATTACTTGCTGTATATGTTGTTGTCTATCCATCCATGCCCTCACTTTCTCATTTGGGTTGCTGTATCTTATTTAATTCTTGCTCCCAAGTTGCTATAAAATATTACTGTCAGGTTTTTAGTGTCATGATCAAAATGTTGTAGCTTGTTGCTATTGATCCATGCCTCCTATGGAGTTGCTCCAATGGAGTTGTTTGCTGTAGGATATGTCTACTTCATGTCCATGCTTCTTGTCACCATGTTTGAGTGTTGTAGAGTATATATTTCTTGCTCCAAAGTTGCTATGTGGCTGTTAATTACAGCTTTGCATTGTTTCTTGTTTCAGGTGTATCTTTTAGTCCGTTGCTCCGTTTTGAGCGTGCCCTACATGAAACTTGTGTGATTTTGTATGTAAATTCATAATATCATCTTGTTAACTTGTTTGGAGTATGTTTTCTTGATGTTTGGGTGCATCTTGCACCGTTGCCATGCTTATCTTGTTTTGATCATATCTTCTAGACCATAGCTCCGTTTAAAACAAACTTTATATGAAACTTGACTAGAATTTCGTGTAGATTATCATGGTGCATGTTAACATGCTGTTTAACTACTTTAACTTAAGGTTTGATCAGATCTGGACTAATTTCAAACTATGCATATGAGGACTTGATGGCTTCTCGCCCCTCGTTGGTTACCCCAAGTGGAAGGTTTGAGATGTAGCGTAACGGCAAGTTTCCCTTGGCAAAGATACCAAGGATCGAATCCCGTGAGACTCCGAGGGTCGACAAGTAGGTGTCAACGGCTAACGGCGCCAGAAACTTAGCGGTTGACAGGACCTGCACACAGATACAAATAACTTTGCTCCCAACGAGTACAGAGAGGTTGTCAATCCCTCCGGCCTTGCTGTTTACAAAGGATCAAACACAAGAGATAATAATGATAGCTATGACTACAACTAGGAAATAGAAACAGGAAGTAAATATATGGTGTGATAAGTGGTGGTAATATGGACCGGGGTCCCATGATGTTCACTAGTGATGTCTCTCTCCCAAAAGACGATAAAACAGCTAAGCGAGGTAAACAAATTACAGCTGGGCAATTGACATGATTATGTGCGCAAACCAATGCTAACTATGCTGCAAAGAAAGGTAGAGGCTCAAAAGCATGGGCGGTACGCCAAGGCAAGTAGACCGAAATCCATCTGCATCTACTACTAATCATCCACCTTGAGATATCTATCCAGAACATCTCGCTGGTATTAAGTTGCGAGTCCCACCCAAAGTGTAAACTCAAAGCAACGGACAACTGCATTAAAAGAACTTTGCGTAAAGTAAACTATCCTTGCACCCGCAAGTACAAGCACCGTTGTTTTCCCCCTTGTGGCAACAGCACATCCCCTAGACTCATGTTTCTGTCACTCAAGCTAGTCATCAGGGGGCATGAACCCACAATCAAGCATAACGTTCCCTCTTGGAGTTACTACCTACTACTTGGCCAAAGCAATAAACAGCAACGGAGAACATGCAAGAATTACTCAAGAACTAAAATATAAAAGAGGTGAATCAAATATATTACTCACACACAATCTGAACATAATCTCATAATCCATCGGATCCCAGCAAACTCAGCAGAGCAACAGCATAAAGATTACATATGTGCCTCGATCATGTAGGGCAGCTCACGAGGTCTAATCCATGAAGAACAAAGAGGGGAGGAGAACATCACATAGCTACTGGTCATGGACCCATGGTCCAAGGGGGACTACTCACAACTCATCCGGGAAGCGTCCATGGTGGTGGAGAAGCTCCCGGTGGTGGTTCTCCCCTCCGGCAGGGTGCCGGGAAGAGTTCTCATGATGCTCCCGATCTTGGAAGCACTGTGGCGGCGGAACAGAGGCGAGATCGTGAAAAAGGGTTCCGTCCTCGAGGGTTTCGGGACGCGAGGAATATATATGCAAAGGGGGGTCACCAGAGGCGGAGAGGGGGCCCCAGGCGCCCCCTTGGGGCGGCCAGGGGTGGGGCCGCCTGGCCCACCCCTGGCTCCCCTCTGGCCCCACTTTGGTTTTTCTTGAAGCTTCCTGTACGCTGATTTTTTCTGTATTTTTCCCGGAATTTTTGGAGCACTTTTAATATGGGGGAAATCTGAAATAGAAAAACAGCAAAAAACAGGAACTGGCACTGTGGTGCACTGAGTTAATAGGTTAGTCCAAATATGATCAAAAGTGTATGGAAGTGCATAAATATCATAGCAATATCACACAAAAGAAGCATGGAGCAAGCAGAAATTATAGATACGTTTTGGACGTATCAACATCCCCAAGCTTAATTCCTGCTCGTCCTCGAGTAGGTAAATAATAACAAGCATGATTTCTGTGGTGACATGCTACCAACCATATAAGAACTTGTTAAGTAAAGCAATCAAGGCATGTAATTCAATTCAAGTTATAACAAGCAAGAGTCTATATTAGCATTGTAACAAGTAACATAAGAACATAAAGGTGCAAGAGCTCTCGCTGTCCGTGACTCGAATGTCTCCAAATGGTGTTTGCGTGCAAGAAAGGGGATAGGGATATACGAGAGAGTAAAACATAGTTTTTGTATTGTTGAGAACTTAATCTACTAAAGTTTCACACTTGGTCTTCTTTGGAATCTTATCTTGACTCATCCCCAGACCAACAGCCAGGTACAAGTCAAAATGATCCACTCCCTTTTGATATTTTGAGCACTCATGCAATGGATGAGCGTAAGCAAGAAAGTCGACACTTAGGATGGCAAAGAGAGAAAAATGATGGAGGGGGAAGACAAAAATGGTGTGAAAGGCTCACATCAATGAGGACAATCATCGGCGAGAGAAAGCCAAATGATAGATATGATGTGAGGAGTAGGGATTGCCATGCAACGGATGCACATATGAGCTAAGGTAAGCTCTCCAATGGAACTAGTGGGGGTGCATCCAACTTGCTTGCTCAAGAAGACCTAGAGCTCTTTTGAGGAGGCTCATCACTGGAATATACAAGCCAAGTTCTATAGTGTAAAGGTCCCCACATAGCTATATGCATGAATGATAATCTCTATGGAGTACAAGGTATAAGATGGAGTACGAGTGTGGATCTCTCAAAAGAAATAGTAGTGTGCCCCCTTCTCTCTTTTTATTTCTTTTTCTCTTTTTTTATTTTTTTTTATTTTTTTGTGGCCTCAATGGCTCTTTCTATTTAACTCTCATTTGTCCTCTTTGGGATCTTTTGATTTTGTCCTCTTTGGGATCTTTTGATTTGTCCTCTTTGGGATATTTTCCTCACTTTAGGGGCAACACTCTATGTATTACAAGAAGTATAGAAGATCTTTCACACTTTACAAAAGTACTCAACATAAAGAAAATGAAACTATCATGATGTATGCAAATGTATGCCTCTGTCAGTGTAGTAGGAAATGCAATGATACTAGCGCGTCATGTAGCAATGATTAGGGCGAGGCCCAACTAGCATGCGGCTCATCGATCAAGCATAAAGCATGTATGACATGAAGATCAAGTCATGAGAAGATGGATGTTGCATGGCAATGTATCTCGGAAAGGCTATGGAAATGCCTTGATAGGTAGGTATGGTGGCTGTTTTGAAGAAGGATATAATGAGGCTTATGATGACAGAGCGTATCGTGCCAAGGATTTGGATGCACCGGCGAAGTATGCGCCAACTCTCAAGGTGAGAAAGAGCAATGCACGGTACCGAAGAGGCTAGAAAAATATGGATAGGTGGAAGTGTCAACTTTCGAATACTCACATTAGTCCGAAGAACTCATGCACTTATTATCGGTAACTCTCAATCTAATTAGGAGTTTCACAAAGAGACAAGTACCCCGAGGAGGAGTGTATGGGGGTTTGGTTATCCTTGCGCATCCTCGGCTTATGGTACGTGAGTGTACTCTAATATTCGATCCCTCCAAAGATTAGTGATCCATTTAGTAGCTAAAGTTCTCAACTATTTTGTATGTTTTCGAAAATAAACACGGATTGCCCAAAATACGACATCTATCACTAATAGGCTAAAGCTCTTGACACCAAAAGTTCAGACATTACTCATGGCAATACCTCAAAACTATTGCAAGTTACTACTAAAATTAAATAGCAACCTCAATTACCTACTTTAAGTTAAGACACACAACTCAGTGCAACAGGCAAACTCTCTTAACAAGATAATCATGAAAACTCAAGAGAGTTCAACAACCAACTAAGCAAAAGCTCTTTAAAAAGAAAAGCATGAAAACTAAGAGCTAAACATGACAGCAGCTATGGAAAGACAAAGAACACACACAACAAAGATAAGCATGAATATCCTATGTTGTGTTCTAGGTTGAAGTGGATCGTGTTTCTCTCCCACACAAAGAAAGCTGGGTTCTAACTTGTTATGAACAGCAAGCAAAGCTAAAGAAAACTAAAAAGGAAACTAAGAGCAAGACGCTCCAAGCATAGCACATAACGCATGAAGTGATTAAAATATAGTGGAACGAAAGACGAACTGATAATTGTTGATGAAGAAGGGGATGCACGGGGGCATCCCCAAGCTTAGACGCTTGAGTCTTCTTGAATATTTCTTGGGGGTGCACGGGGGCATCCCCAAGCTTGAGCGTTTGACCCTCCTGAATCTTCTTTTATCATCTTCCCTCGCACACTTGAAAACTCCCTTCATACATAACTCATCATAATCTGATTAGCGAGGTTAGTACCCATAATAAAATAATTTTTTCCCTACTGGAAATAAGGATAATCTTGAAGAGCTACTGTTTCTCAAGATTGCCAAAAGGTTTTTGCAAAGAAAAAGAAAGCTCAAGGTTTGCAAAACGAAGAAAAGGCAAAACAGGACAGAATCTGTGAAAAACAGACCAGCAGGTAGTAAATAATTTTTTCGGGGCACTTCTGCAACTCAAATCGAAAAACTCAGAACAGACGCTCAAAAGCCAATTGTATAGACCACGCTGTCAAAAAAATTCAGATGAAAAAGATGATCTGGTGATTTTATACGAATTTTTCTGTCCAAGGACAGAATCTGTTTTCTGGACAGCACGTCACAACTTTTGCACTTTCTTGCAATTAGAGGCTAAACTTGGCACAAAGCTGAAAAGAAAAGATACAATGATGATGCTACTGTAGTAACAAACATCAAGACACAACAAAAGCAAAATAAAACTTTATTCGTTGTGGGCTGCCTCCCAAAAGCGCTTTCTTTTATGCCTTTAAGCTAGGCATAATGCAAAGAGAGAAGATCAAGTTTTATCAAGAGTAAGAGAATAGCTAGCCCGTGTAACGGACTCAAAAGGTAACTTAATCTTCTTTATAGGGAAGTGTTCTATCCTTTTCTTAAGAGGAAATTGGAATTTTATATTCCCCTCTTTCATGTCAATGATAGCACCAACGGTGCGAAGAAAAGGACGTCCCAATATAATTGGACATGAAGGTTCATATTCAATATCCATAATAGTAAAATCAACGGGAACACAATTGTCATTGACAATGATAAGAACATCGTCGATCTTCCCCAAGGGTTTCTTTACGGAAGAATCAACAAGACGAACACCAAAAGAACAAGGATCAAAAGGTTTCAATTTAAGCATATCATACATTCTTTTGGGCATAACGGAGGTACTAGCTCCAACATCACATAAAGCATAGCAAGAGAAGTTATTCAACTTAATTTTAATCATAGGATCCCAACCATCTTCTAGCTTTCTAGGTATGGAGGCTTCTACCCTAAGCTTTTCCTCCCTAGCTTTGATGAGAGCATTAGTGATATGCTCTGTGAAGGCAAGGTTAAGTGTGCTAGTGTGGGGATCTCTAGACATCTTGTGAAGAAAACTAGTTACTTCAGAAAGGGTGCAATTATCAAAATCAAGGTCACTACTATCAAGTAAAGTGGTATGGTGTCCTTTAGGCTCACTTGTTTGGTAGCTTCTATGGCCATGGGAGTTTCTTCTTTTACGGTTGAGGTCATAGCATCACCATTAATAGGTCCAATGGGACTAGGAGTGCATTGGGTGCTAAGAGTTTGGATATCCTCAACAACTTGGATAGTAGCAACAGTGTGGTGGGTAGGAAGGCTCTTAATTCTATCTTCTTCCTCCTTTTCTCTAGCCCATCTCTCTTTAAGTTTAGCCATCATCCTAATGTTTTCATTAATTTGCACTTGAATAGCATTCATAGGAGTGGTCTTCCTCTCCTCAAGAGGAGAAGTTCTAATTTTAAGCAACTCTACCTCATGGGCTAAATTGTCTACCTTCGAAGAGAGACTATCTAGTTTGGCTAGTTTTTCTTCTACACTCTTATTGAAGGTCTTTTGGGTAGTGATAAAGTCTTTAAGCATAATCTCTAGTTCAGAAGTGGAGTTCTTGGTGCTAGGATAAGCATTGTTGTTCCCATAGGAATTAGAGGGGAACGGTCTAGGGTTGCTACCAAAATTACTCCTATAAGCATTGTTATTGAAATTGTTTCTAGAGATAAACTTCACATCTACTTGATCTTGAGCAATCAAAGAATTTAAAGGAACATCATGAGGATCAATAGGAGATTTCTTGGAAAGTAGAGACATGATCAAGTCAACTTTTTCATTTAGGGAGGAAATCTCCTCGACAGAGTTTACCTTCCTACCTGTTGGAGCGCGTTCGGTGTGCCATTGGGAATAATTGGTCATCATCTCGTCGAGAAGCTTCGTGGCAGCACCAAGTGTAGTTGACATAAAGGTTCCTCCCGCGGCCGAATCTAACAAGTTCCGCGAGGTAAAGTTCAAGCCTGCATAAAAAGTTTGGATAACCATCCAAGTAGTCAAACCATGAGTAGGGCAGTTCTTGACAAGAGATTTCATGCGTTCCCAAGATTGGGCAACGTGTTCATTATCCAATTGTTTAAAATTCATTATGTTACTCCTTAGTTGGATAATTTTAGCAGGGGTATAGTACTTCCCAATAAAGGCATCCTTGCACTTGTCCCAAGAATCTATACTATTCCTAGGCAAGGATTGAAACCAGATTTTAGCTCCTCCTCTCAAGGAGAAAGGAAAAAGCTTAAGCTTAACAATATCACCATCTACTTCTTTGTACTTTTGCATATCACAGATCTCAACAAAATTATTTAAGTGCAAAGCAGCATCATCTCCAGCACCGGAGAATTGATCTTTCATAACTAGGTTCAGTAAAGCAGGTTTAATCTCATAAGAAGGTGCTGAAGTGGCAGGTGTAGCAATAGGCGTTCAGATAAAGTCATTGTTGTTATGACTAGTGAAGTCACACAACTTGGTGTTCTCGGTGGAACCCATAGCAGCAGCAAGCAAGATAACAATTTTTGTGATTTTTGGTAAGGGACACTAAAGCAAAAACTGAAAGGTAAACTAATAAGACTAAAAAGCAAAGATAAAAGATAGCGTGCAACTCCCCTATCTTGAAGAGTGGAGTCCCCGGCAACGGCGCCAGAAACTTTGCTTGATGGCTTCTCGCCCCTCGTTGGTTACCCCAAGTGGAAGGTTTGAGATGTAGCGTAACGGCAAGTTTCCCTTGGCAAAGATACCAAGGATCGAATCCCGTGAGACTCCGAGGGTCGACAAGTAGGTGTCAACGGCTAACGGCGCCAGAAACTTAGCGGTTGACAGGACCTGCACACAGATACAAATAACTTTGCTCCCAACGAGTACAGAGAGGTTGTCAATCCCTCCGGCCTTGCTGTTTACAAAGGATCGAACACAAGAGATAATAATGATAGCTATGACTGCAACTAGGAAATAGAAACAGGAAGTAAATATAAGGTGTGATCAGTGGTGGTAATATGGACCAGGGTCCCATGATGTTCACTAGTGATGTCTCTCTCCCAAAAGACGATAAAACAGCTAAGCGAGGTAAACAAATTACAGCAGGGCAATTGACAGGATTATGTGCGCAAACCAATGCTAACTATGCTGCAAAGAAAGGTAGAGGCTCAAAAGCATGGGCGGTACGCCAAGGCAAGTAGACCGAAATCCATCTGCATCTACTACTAATCATCCACCTTGAGATATCTATCCAGAACATCTCACTGGTATTAAGTTGCGAGTCCCACCCAAAGTGTAAACTCAAAGCAACGGACAACTGCATTAAAAGAACTTTGCGTAAAGTAAACTATCCTTGCACACGCAAGTACAAGCACCGTTGTTTTCCCCCTTGTGGCAACATCACATCCCCTAGACTCATGTTTCTGTCACTCAAGCTAGTCATCAGGGGGCATGAACCCACAATCAAGCATAACGTTTCCTCTTGGAGTTACTACCTACTACTTGGCCAAAGCAATAAACAGCAACGGAGAACATGCAAGAATTACTCAAGAACTAAAATATAAAAGAGGTGAATCAAATATATTACACACACACAATCTGAACATAATCTCATAATCCATCGGATCCCAGCAAACTCAGCAGAGCAACAGCACAAAGATTACATATGTGCCTCGATCATGTAGGGCAGCTCACGAGGTCTAATCCATGAAGAACAAAGACACATAGCTACTGGTCATGGACCCATGGTCCAAGGGGGACTACTCACAACTCATCCGGGAAGCGTCCATGGTGGTGGAGAAGCTCCCGGTGGTGGTTCTCCCCTCCGGCAGGGTGCCGGGAAGAGTTCTCCTGATGCTCCTGATCTTGGAAGCGTTGCGGCGGCGGAACAGAGGCGAGATCGTGAAAAAGGGTTTCGTCCTCGAGGGTTTCGGGACGCGAGGAATATATATGCAAAGGGGGGTCACCAGAGGCGGAGAGGGGGCCCCAGGCGCCCCCTGGGGCGGCCAGGGGTGGGGCCGCCCCGGGTGGCCGCCTGGGCCACCCCCGGCTCCCCTCTGGCCCCACTTTGGTTTTTCTCGAAGCTTCCCGTACGCTGATTTTTTCTGTATTTTTCCCGGAATTTTTGGAGCACTTTTAATATGGGGGAAATCTGAAATAGAAAAACAGCAGAAAACGGGAACTGGCACTGTGGTGCACTGAGTTAATAGGTTAGTCCAAATATGATAAAAAGTGTATGGAAGTGCATAAATATCATAGCAATATCACACAAAAGAAGCATGGAGCAAGCAGAAATTATAGATACGTTTTGGACGTATCAGGACTTACCGGATTTGCCTTAAGTAGTTTCCGGCCTCATTTAAACTTGTTGTTCTTATGTTGTTTCCCTGTGCTTCCTACCTTGCCATGTTTTGCATCCTATATAGATCTGTCTTGCATCCTACTTGCTTGAGCATATTGTCTTGTTCTTGTGATTGTTCTGGTGTGCTTCCTATGTTGTCATGTAATGCATCCTAAGTGCATCTTCTGTGCATCCTAAGTGCATCATACGTGCATCCTGTAGATTGTGCATTGCACCTTGTTTGATTTCGTGCCTTGTGTGTTCTTGTGTTGAGTAGAGCCGGAAGCCGAGACCGAGACTGAGAACGAGGTTACTACCGAGGTTGAGAACGAGGAGCCGTCTTACGATCCCATCGACGACTCGACAGGCAAGATGACCTGACCCAGATATCATTACTATCTTTGCCTATTGCTAGAAGTCTCGCTCTTTAGTTTATTGCCTCGATGCCCATGTTTGTTTGTCAGCCTCCTATTGTAACAATGAATCTGTTAACCACCCAACCTATGCAAACCTTTGTTTGGCTACGTAGGCTTCGCTCAGCCCCTCTTATAGCATTGCTAGTTGCAGGAGAAGATTTGAAGATTCTTGCTTCATGTTGAAGTTATGTTGGGCTATCACACTATATATCTATTAAATGAAATCATCTATATATTGGTAATGGGTGGAAGGCTGAGCCTCTTGCTCGGTGATTTGTTCCACTCATGCCGCCTAGGAACCGTATAAACCGGTGTTATGTTCCTTGATTTTGTGTTCCTCACACGGTTGGGGTTATGGGACTCCCTCGATAAAACACTTAGCGCTAAGTCTTTTCCAGCAAGTCCCAACATTGGTACTATTTGCCTTATAACTAAAACTTGCATAGGGCTTTGCAAACCCGAGTTCTTAATCAACAACCCTCGGGCCAGTGCTCCACATGAGTGTTGGTCCGAACCGAGCGGACTGCGCGGCCACCACGAGGAAACTCGAGGATTGGTATATACCTGTAGGACGTCTCATCCGGTCGTGGCCTGAGACTAGATACGCGCGGCTACTGTCAGGGTGTCGGCACGCCGGGAGGATTTGCTGGATTAGTCTTACCTTAGTCGGAGTATGTTGAGCACAGGATTCCGAGAATACTCGAGCCTTCCCACCTTGGAGTTGCGACTCCGCGTATCGTGGGCTTGTAATGGGCCAAGTTGGAACACCCCTGCAGGGTTTTGAACTTTCGAAAGCCGTGCCCACGGTTATGTGGCAGATGGGAATTTGTTAATATCCGGTTGTAGAAAACTTGACACCATGTTCAGAACACACTACCAGCCTGAGTAACCGTGACGGTCATTTTCCGAAAGGGGTTCGGGAAGTGAACACGGTGGGGTTATGTTTGACGTGCTTAGATAGGATCACTTCGTGATCACCTTGTCGCTCGTGGCACTTCTCTTCTCGCTCTAAACACGTAAGCTAGTGCTAGTGCAGCTGCAACCTTTTATTCTTTCTTCAGCCTTGTTCCACACCCAAGGCTTAGATAGTTCTGCTACCCGGGAACGGGATTGCTGAGTCCTCCGTGGCTCACATATTTCTACACCACACCAGATGTAGGTACTCAGGTGAACTACTCAGGTGACGGCACAGAGCTGTACTGGGAGTACGATGAAGAACGTAGCCGATACTATGTGCACTATCCCGATGATCAATAGTGGTTTCTACTAGGGGCGATTCGGACCTGTGGCTTCATGTATTTGGTATCTTTCATTTGGATCTTCACCCGTAGTCGGGTTGTGATGTTATTTGGATGATGTTTTGCTTATGTAATGTATTGTGTGACGTGGCGAGTGTAAGCCAACTATCCTTTTGCAATTTCATCCCTATTTTTACATGAGTCATGCAAAGATACCGAACTTGAGATCATTCCAGAATGGGCTTATACCTTTAAGTAGTGCCTCAACACGTAGGAGGTATAGTCCCATCCTGGGCATTACAGTAACGTAATCAACAACAACTAAAATATGTGTATACCCATTAGAGGAAGGAAACGGTCCCATATAATCAAAGCCCAAGACATCAAATGATTCAATAACAAGTGAATAATTCATAGGCATTTCTTGTCGTCTACTGATATTACCAATTCTTTGAAATTCATCACAAGATAAGACAAACTTACGGGCATCCTTGAAGAGAGTAGGCCAATAAAAACTGGATTGCAATACCTTATGTGCAGTTCTATCTCCAGCATGGTGTCCTCCATAAGCTTCGGAGTGGCACTTGCATAGGATCTGTTCCTGTTCATGCTCGGGTAAACAACGTCTAATAATACCATCTACTCCTTCTTTATAAAGATGTGGGTCATCCCAGAAGTAATGTCTCAAATCATATAAGAACTATTTCTTTTGCTGGTATTTGAAGCTAGGAGGTATAAACTTAGCAACAATGTAATTAGCATAATCAGCATACCATGGAGAAGTACGAGAAGTATTTATGACAGCTAATTGTTTATCAGGAAAGCTATCATCAATAGGTTGTGGGTCATCAAGTATATTCTCTATCCTAGACAAGTTATCTGCAACGGGGTTCTCAGCTCCCTTTCTATCAATAATATGCAAGTCAAATTCTTGCAGCAAGAGAACCCATCTAATAAGTCTAGGTTTAGCATCTTTCTTTTCCATAAGGTATTTGATAGCAGCATGATCAATATGAATAGTTACTTTAGAATCAACAATATAAGGTCTAAACTTATCACAAGCAAACACAACTGCTAAAAATTTCTTCTCAGTAGTAGCATAATTTCTGTGGGCACTGTCTAGGGTTTACTAGCATATTGGATAACATTCAATTTCTTATCAACTCTTTGTCCTAGAAAAGCACCTACAACGTAATCACTAGCATCACACATAATCTCAAAGGTTAAATTCCAATCAGGAGGCTGGATAATAGGTGCACAGATCAATGCTTTCTTAAGTATTTCAAATGCTTCTAAGCAATCATCATCAAAGACAAAAGGAATATCTTTTTGTAAGAGATTAGCCAGAGGCCTGTAGATTTTGGAGAAGTCCTTAATGAACCTCCTATAAAACTCAGCATGACCAAAGAAACTTCGTATACCTTTGATGTCCTTGGGACACGACATCTTTTCAATAGCATCAACTTTAGCTTTGTCGACTTCAATCCCTCTTTCAGAAATTTTATGTCCCAAGACAATGCCTTCATTAACCACTACTAGGAAAAGGCCTACTAATGCCGCACCAGTTTTTCCTACTAATGGAGCACTACTGGTGCGCCATTAGTACCACGCCACTAGTATTTTTTACTAATGGCGCACCACTGGTGCGCCATTAGTATAGCCTAGGGTGCGCCATTAGTATAGCCCAGGGTGCGCCATTAGTATCTGGTATACTAATGGCGCACCACATGGAAGTGCGCCATTAGTAACAATTTTTTTTTCAAAAAAAAATTCAAATTATTTTTTTCGTTTTTTCCTTAATCTCTGGTCACTATGGCTTAATCTCTGGTCAATATGCTTAATCTCAAGTCAAATCGCACTCTACGATCAAACTTCCCAGAAGGCCACCCATCCTCACACTACTCCAGCCCGAGCACGCTTAACTTCGCAGTTCTATCCAACCCCAGCACCAGCTCACTTCACACGCACTTGTTGATATATCTATCATATCATTCCTATTAAACCTTCTTGATGTCTAGGGACTTTGTTCATGTTCATGAGTATGATAAAATTTTGAAAAAATATTTCAAACTTCCCGGTCATATTACGTATCATATTTGAAAAAAAAATTGAAAAAAAAAATTGAAATCAATTTTTTTTCTGTTACTAGTGGCGCACCTAGCAAACAGTGCGCCACTGTAAGTTTGAAATTTTTTCCATTTTTTTCCCTCAAGATCTTAAAAGCCCCATAACTATTTTTCTATTAGGTTTTTGGGGATTTTGAAAATGTTTACGTGGTTCCCCCTATTAAATTTGGATGTAACTTTTCGAGTAGATGATTTTTCATATAAAAAACTTTTTAATCCGAGTTCGTATGCAAAAGTTATGCGCATTTTACAAATTCTAGAGATATTTTGGAAAGTAAGTCGAAATTCATATGTGGAAATTTCCCAACAAGTAGACCACATATGACATGGGAAACTTATTTTCTTTTATTTTTTTGACATTTCCATCATTTTCTTTTTTAAAACTGGAAAAGGCGGTCCACGG
>LR738713.1:803957640-804047699 GCA_902687465.1 Secale cereale
CGCCATTACTAGCACCACTCCCACAGTGCGCCATTACTAGTTTTGAAAAAAATTGAAAAAAATACTAGTGGCGCACCGTGGATGTGGTGCGCCATTACTAGTTGAACTAGTAATGGCGCACTATCCACTGGTGCGCCATTAGTAGTTTTGAAAAAAAAATCGAAAAAAAAAATAAAAAAATTTGAAAAAAATTTTACTGCTGGCGCACCGTGGATGTGGTGCGCCATTACTAGTTGAACTAGTAATGGCGCACTATCCACTGGTGCGCCATTAGTAGTTTTGAAAAAATAAATAAAAAAAATTTGAAAAAAAAATTAAAAAAATTTGAAAAAAATATTACTGGTGGCGCACCGTGGATGTGGTGCGCCATTACTAGTTTAACTACTAATGGCGCACTATCCACTGGTGCGCCATTAGTAGTTTTGAAAAAAAAATGTTACTAATGGCGCACCGTGGATGTGGTGCGCCATTAGTATTTGGACACTAATGGCGCACCAACACATGGTGCGCCATTAGTATATACTAATGGCGCACCGCATGTCTGGTGCGCCATTGGTGTCCATCCCATCTATAGCCCTTTTCCTAATAGTGAACCATAAAGTGGCACTTCTCCCAATTCAAGACAAGATTAGTGTCTTCACATCTCTGCAAAACTCGATCAAGGTTGCTCAAGCAATCACCAAAGAAGTTCCGTAAACGGAGAAATCATCCATGAAAACCTCAACAATCTTTTCACAAAAATCAGAGAATATAGCCATCATGCATCTTTGAAAGGTAGCAGGTGCATTACATAAACCAAAAGGCATACGTCTATAAGCAAAGGTACCGAAAGGATAAGTAAAAGTGGTCTTTTCTTTATCCCCTTTTGACACAGGTATTTGAGAGAAATCAGAATAGCCATCTAAAAAGCAAAAATGAGTATGTTTGGATAACCTTTCTAGCATTTTATCAATAAAAGGAAAAGGGTAATGATCTTTCTTAGTAGCTTTATTTAATTTGCGGAAATCAATTACCATCATATAACCTGTAACAATTCTTTGTGGGGTCAATTCATCTTTATCATTAGGAACAACATTCATGCCTTCCTTCTTAGGGACACAATGGACATGACTTACCCACTAGCTCTTAGCAACTGGGTAGATAATACCTGCCTCTAGAAGCTTTAGTACTTCCTCCCTTACCACTTTTTCATCTTAGGATTTAACCATCATTGATGATCAATAACTGGTTTAGCGTTTTCTTCCAAATTTATCTTATCTTGGCATAAAGTGGGACTAATGCCCTTAAGATCATCCAGAGTATATCCAATAGCAGCACGGTGCTTCTTCAGAGTTTTCAATAATTTTTCTTCTTCCTGCTCTGAAAGGTAATCACTAATAATAACAGGATATATCTTCTTTTCATCAAGATAAACATACTTAAGATTATGAGGTAAAGGTTTAAGTTCAAACACGGGATCTCCCTTGGCTGGAGGAGGATCCCCTAGAATTTCAACAGGCAAGTTGTTTTTCAATACGGGTCCCTGCTTAAAGAACATTTCATCTATTTCCCTTCTTTCATTCGTATACATATCATTTTCATGGTCTAGCCGATATTGTTCTAAGGGATCATTAGGAGGCACAACAATATAAGCAAGACCAATAATTTCATCCTTACTAGGTAATTCTTTATCAAGGGGTTGTCTATGAAATTTAGCAAAGTTAAAATCATGAGACATATCCCCTAAACCAACAGTAACAATATCTTTCACACAGTCTATCTTAGCATTAACAGTATTCAAGAAGGGTCTACCAAATATAATGGGAAAAAATCATCTTGTGGGGAACTAAGAATAAGAAAATCACCAAGGTATTTAACTTTCCCACACAAGACTTCAACATCTCTAACAATTCCAATTGTTGAAATAGTGTCTCTATTATCAAGTTTAATAGTAACATCAATCCCTTCTAACTCAACAGGTGCAATATCATGCATAATTTCTTGATATAAGGAATGAGGGATTATACTTGCACTAGCACCTACGTCACATAAACCAGGATAGCAATGGTCTCCTATTTTAACAGAGATAACAGGCAAGCCTACAACAAGTCTATGTTTACTCCTAGCATCGGGTTTGGCTATTCTAGCAGCTTCCTCTTGGAGGTAAATAACATGTCCATCTAAATTGTCAACCAAGAGTTCTTTAACCATAGCAACACTAGGTTCAACTTTAATTTTCTCAGAGGGTGTAGGTGTTCTAGTACTACTCTTACGAACCACAGTTGAAGCTTTAGCATGATCCTTAATTCTAACAGGGAAAGGTGGTTTCTTAATATAAGCAGTAGGAACAATAGGATCAACATTATAAGTGATAGTCTTTTCTTCAACTTTAATAGGTTCAACTACTTTTACTTCAATGGGAGTATGGTATTTAAACCACTTTTCCTTGGGAAGATCAACATGAGTAGTAAATGATTCACAGAAAGAAGCAACTATCTCAAAGTCAAATCCATATTTAGTGCTAAACTCACGGAAAACATCGGTATCCATAAAAGCTTTAACACAATCAAACTTAGGGGTCATACCTGACTCCTTACCTTCATCGAGATCCCAATCTTCAGAGTTGCGTTTAATTCTTTCCAATAAATCCCATTTGAATTCAATAGTCTTCATCATAAAAGAACCAGAACAAGAAGTATCGAGCATGGAACGATTATTGAGAGAAAGTCGAGCATAAAATTTTTGAATATCATTTCTCTTGAGAGCTCATGATTGGGGCATGAATATAACATTCACTTAATCCTCCCCCAAGCTTGAGCGATGCTTTCTCCTTCGCGAGTCCAAAAATTATAAATATAATTACGATCACGATGAACCTGGTGCATATGGTAGAATTTCTGATGAAATTCCAACTTCAGACGATTATAGTTCCATGATCCAATATCATCACATAGCCTAAACCATGTCAATGCATCTCCCTTCAAAGATAAAGGGAATACCTTCTTCTTGATAACATCCTCGGGCATACCTGCAAGCTTAAATAATCCACAAACTTCATCCACATAGATTAGATGTAAATCGGGATAGTATTCCGTCTCCTGTAAAAGGATTATCTAGCAGTTTCTCTATCATACCCGAAGGAATTTCAAAGCAGACATTTTCAGTAGGTGCAGTAGGTTAAGGAGCAACTATTTGCTCTTCTGGTCGGGATGAAGATACCTCGAACAAGCCCTTCAAAGGATGATGAGCCATAGTAACAAGTGACAGTAAATTTCAGCACACTATATAATTTTTTCCTTACCAAATTCCAGTTACCAAAGGCGCTTCACTCCCCGGCAACGGCGCCAGAATAGAGTCTTGATGACCCACAAGTGTAGGGGATCTATCATAGTCCTTTCGATAAGTAAGAGTGTCGAACCCAACGAGGAGCAGGAGGAAGTGATGGGCCGTTTTCAGTAAGGTATTTTCTACAAGCACTGAAATTATAGGTAACAGATAGTTTTGTGATAAGGTAATTGGTAGCAAGTGACAAAAGATAAAAGTAACTAAGGTGCAGCAAGATGGCCTAGTCCTTTTTGTAGCAAAGGACAAGCCTGGAAAAACTCTTATATGGAGGAAAGCGCTCCCGAGGACACATGGGAATTATCGTCAAGCTAGTTTTCATCACGATCATCTGATTCGCGTTTGGTACTTTGATAATTTGGTATGTGGGTGGACCGGTGCTTGGGTGCTGTCCTTACTTGGACAAGCCTCCCACTTATGATTAACCTCTAATGAAAGCATCCGCAACTACAAAAGAAGTATTAAGGTAAACCTAACCATAGCATGAAACAAGTGGATCCAAATCAGCCCCTTACAAAGCAACACATAAACTAGGGTTTAAGCTTCTGCCACTCTAGCAACCCATCATCTACTTATTACTTCTCAATGCCTTCCTCTAGGCCCAAATAATGGTGAAGTGTCATGTAGTCGACGTTCACATGACACCACTAGAGGAGAGACAACATACATCTCATCAAAATATCGAACGAATACCAAATTCACATGACAACTTATAGCAAGACTTCTCCCATGTCCTCAGGAACAAAAGTAACTACTCACAAGACATAATATTGTTCATGATCAGTGGGGGTAATAATATGCATAATGATCTGAACATATGATCTTCCACCAAGTAAACCAACTAGCATCAACTATAAGGAGTAATCAACACTACTAGTAACCCACATGTACCAATCTGAGGTTTAGGTACACAGATTGGATACAAGAGATGAACTAGAGTTTCAGAGGAGATGGTGCTAGTGAAGATGTCGATGAAGATAACCCTCCCCAAGATGAGAGAGTTGTTGGTGATGACGGCGGTGACGATTTCCCCCTCCCGGAGGAAAGTATCCCCGGCAAAACGGCTCTACTAGAGCCCTAGATTGGTTTCCGCCAAGGTTACACCTCGAGACGGCAGTGTCTAGTCCCGAAAGCATCCCTCTTATTTTTTCCAGGTCAAAACACCTCATATACGAGAAGATGAGCAGGTGGTGGCCCCCCCTGGTGATCCCCACCCTCGTGGACAGGTGGTGGCCCCCCTAGTGATCCTCTTTCACCAGATATGTTTTATATGTTCTGAAACGATGTCTTGTGGAGTTTCGGAGCTTTTTTAGTTGTGCAGAATAGGTTTCCAGAGTTTGCTTCTTTTCCAGCCCAGAATTCCAACTGCCGACATTCTCCCTCTTCATGTAAACCTTGTAAAATAAGAGAGAAAAGGCATAAGTATTGTGACATAATGTGTAATAACAGCCCATAGTGCAATAAATATCAACATAAAAGCATGATGCAAAATGGACGTATCAGTACCACATGCAAAATATACCAGTACATGAACGAGTGACAACAAGCCTAGGATTTGAGGAGAACCCAAACTAGGAAGTATACAGCCCAACCCAACAACAAAATTAAACAGAAAAAAACGAACGGCGGAGACCCCCCCCCCCACGTCGCCCTCCTCTGGCGACCTGGGGGGAACCCTAGCCGCCACCGCTAGTAGGCGCCCACGTCGCACTCCCCCGCGCCGCCGCTGCCGGAAGGCCGACCGTCGAAGCCGCGTCGGACCCAAGGAAGGTGGCGGCGGGGCGGATTTGACCCCCTCGCGCTCCGACACCACCCCACGCCACGACGCCACCCTCCCCCCTGCGGCAGTCGCCTTCTTCCGGCCCGGCCCGGCGGGGCCACGGGTGCGCCCTGGGCGAGCTGGCCGGCCGGATCCGGCGTCTCTCGCCGGCCTTCCCCCCACTTGGCTCCGGGCGTGCTGCCCCTCCCCCATCACCGTGCTCTTCTTGTGCCGTCGCGGGCGCCCCCCGCCCCTCCCCAGCTGATGTACGTCTCCTACCGGCCAGTCCGGCGGCGCAGCCATCCCCTCCCCCCTGGCGGCGCAGCCCAAGCTGCCGCTGGTGCTACTGCCGGCCGCGTTTGTGTGTGGGATTTGCACCGGTTTTGTGGGGTGCATGCGGCCTACTTCGGCCTACCTCGCATTGGCACCCTCTCCTTCGCCCCTCCTCCCCCTCGAATCATGGTGACGACACTCGTGCAGCGGTGGTGAGGCTTCAGTGGTAGCGGCTAGCGCTGTGCACCTCGCGGCGGGTGTTTGTTGACGTTGCTTCGGCCCCGGCGGCCTCGTACCTACGTTCTCCGGTGTCCTGTCTTGCCGGCGTTCTCTGTCGGGTGGCTTCGGCTATGGCAACCAGTGGCTGCGTTCCTTCCATCTCACTTGGTTTCTTGTTGACTCGACGACTCCGGCCACGGCAGCTTGGATCTGCGCCCTCCAGTCCTAGCTTGTCGGCGTTGCTGGCCCCCATTGCCTCCCCTCACGATGGTCATGTCTTCATTACCAACCCTAATCTGTATGCCTAAAAGCTCCCCCGATCTCACTACAAAAAATATGTCAACTTGCGACCATCACTATTGGTCACTTAAAGGTCTTTGTTTTTCATTTGCGACCTTTTTGTGACCAAAAACTGAAGGTCAAAAGCTGGCGGTCGTAAACAGAAATTAATGACCTTCTCTGTGATATGTAAAAGGTCGTTGGTTCTTCGACCAAAATTTTGGTCACTAGCAGCCTCCCCAAGCCACGTAGGATCCAGCGTGGCAAGCTGACGTGGATAAGAATCAACCCGGTCCGATTAGGTGTCTATATGGGCCGAGCCCATTAATTCAGCCCATTTGTTGTTGTTTTTCTTTTAATTTGGGTAAGCTACACGGGCCAGGCCCTATAATTCGGCCTTTTTATTTTTGGGTTGTGGCCCGTTTTTTCTTTTTTCAAATGGGTCCCAATTGTTAGGTTCTGATAAGTGGGTCCCAAATTTCCGATTCTGGTTTGTGGGTCCTTGTTGTCATGGTCATGCTCCTCAGATTTTAATATGCCAATAATTAAACAACCAATATTTAAATCAAAATAGACAAAAAACAAGTGTAATACTTCAAATAACAAGAAGCAACAATCTGTTACATCAACACATGTACAAATGCGTTCACGGTATAACAAGCTCTACAGGTGTACAATATGTCATATGAGCCAAGTTCGTGCTTCAATTTTTTCCAATATGATCAGCATCAAGGGCTTCATTACTCCTTGAACTAGCTCCAATGAGCTAGAACTATGCTTCTTCCGACTTCTTTGTCTTGATGCTCACGACGAAACATGAAACGCTAGCATCCGCACGTTATAGAACAAAATTGTTAGGTACAAAATAAAAGCAAATCTAACAGTATATATCTAACAATAGTTACAAAATAATGAAGGCCAATCCATGTGCATATATACTAGCATGCATATATACCAGCAGAACACATAAACCCATCCATCAAAATCTTGTTTCTGAACATCGGCATCAAATCAACACAAACACTGAATTAACATGCACAAAAGGAAAAGGCTAATACAGGGCAGATATATAGGTATCAAAACAAACAAGAAAGAAAATACAATCTATTTTAAGTACTTCAGGTTTGAGCCATTTTTGATACTACAATCATTACATAACAGCCAACATTTCAATCCATGGACACCACATGACAGAAAAAGGTACTAAGGTACTTGCTACTTAAAACCACGGCAAGGTACAGAGCACATGCAGGCCAACAATAAATTGGTACCAAATCCAAATATCAAAGTATGAAATGAAGTTAATGAGAAATTTTGGAATCAATTTAACAATTGATAGTAATGTTTGCCTTGGACACATCCAGAACTAAAATTATACATACACACCCAAATTCCGATGGCCAATGCCTCGGTACAGTGAACACTATGCATGGTACATAGTAAAGGTTTCTAACAACCAGAACTGAAAGCATTCACTCCATCAAGCATATCTACAATGATGCAGCACACAAGAAAAGAGAGATACACAACGGGGTAGCAACGACATAAAAATAACCGCTTAACAAACAACACGAACATGAATAAATCACATAACTAAGTACAACCAAGTATCTTCCCTCAAAAGTATCCCAGCTGAGAGCAAACATTTATTCGACATTTCTGCCATTTTGATACATGCATGACAAAGAGTGGCGCTATGTTCTTACCACGACACAAGCAAGAGATGACCCTAGATGATGCACTGCTTCTCCAGGTCGCACTCACGGCTCAACCAACTCTGCGGTATGGACTATGCCCCTCCTTGCTCCGTCCGGACGGTGGGGTGCAGACTCGGAAGCCCTACACATTGCAACTTACGTCAATGTAGCAGCAATACAAGGAACTGATATCAAGCAGAGCACAAATTGAGAGAAAGTTGCGGTCCAGGAGCTGACCTTCCAAGGGAGCATCATGGTGCATCGTGGTGCCTTCATCTGGAGTCACGGGTCAGGTTGTGGGTTGATGCTTTGCTTCCCCATATAGCACACCAGGTTCTCCTAAGATAGCGAACTGAAAACACAAAACATGATTAGGGAGTTGGTACATAAGAAAAGAAATTCATGCACGAATGGCATATCAACTAAAAAAATCAGGCATCACATATTATTAGAATTGCATATTAGATGGCTGCAAGGTAAGTGTTTCTTCATATAAAGTAACTAGAATTAGCACCCAATATCTAGATAGCATATGGTGGAGAAACTAGTTTCAGCTTATCCAGAAATACCAGCGTTGTGCACACCTGGATAAAATCGAAGAATCCAAGAACTAGACACTTGGAGCAAGCAACTGATGTAGTAACAAGCTTTGATGGTGCTAAATGCAACAGGTTTGCATAACCTGATTCACAAGGCTTTCAGTAAATCGAGTGCCGAGCTCATGGACAACTAGGAACAGAAGGGGGGAGTCGGCCGTATCTCACAACAAGGTTGGAAGGTTGTCCTTTAAGAGGTGAACGGTGGCGAGCTCATCGACCTACAGCTTATGTGGCATGGCGATGACACAGACGTGTGGGTTGGTGCCCACGAGGAAGCCCACGATGAGCGCCACAACGAGGGATCCACCGGCGGACGCCATAGGCCACAGTGTGGAGAGAGGGTCTAGGGCGGCTGCTAGTCTGCACGCAACTGCGAGCAGGAGCATAATCAATGAGAAACATGGCAAAATTGATAAATAATAGAAAGCTTCAGGCTAAAGACAACATTTACAAAGGCACTGAATATGAAATCTTCTTCAATAGGACATAACACAGATAGCTCAGTGGACGAGGATGTAAAAAAAATAGACTGGTATATTTGAGGACAAACAACCACAACCTGAAATAAGCCTGCAAAAGACAGCATGTACACTTGGATTTACGGCTGTACACATGGAACTAGTTAAAATGGTGTACAAGAGTTGATGATCCTAAGATCCTACCTACCCTGCACTCAAATGCAAAACTTTTAGTAGTAACAGCCATGGAGCTAGCTGCATTCATTAAACTCCAGCTCCAACTACACTATTCAGACTTTAAGCTTGAAGCTAACTAGTGAGCACCAGCTCTACTAAAAACAATAACATTTAATCTAGTACAAAGCACAAACTCTACTAAGGGGAAACAAACAACTTTCCAACAGCCGGATCAAATATATTACAATCAAGTGCTAGTTACTAGATTTGCTTTGTAATTGGGCTATAACCAGATCACAATACATACATACATACATACATACATACATACATACATACATACATACATACATACATACATACATACATACATACATTCAAGAAAGATCACATCACAATGAACTTTCTCGTTGGACCAGAGCATACATCCCTTTATCAACTACTCCTAGTTATCATTCTACAATGAACGAAGACAGAGGACAAACCTGAGGTGGGTAAATGACTTCCTTATCGATGGGGTCTGCTGGCTCATGGTGAAGCTGGCTGGAGGTGTCGGTGGCGCCGTGCAGACGAGCAGAGGGACGTGTCGGCGGCTCCGTGCAGACGAGCAGAGGAACGCGTTGGTGTGGTTCATCCCGTCCTCCATCTCTCAATTCCCTATGCAACAGGGAAAGGATGGATGGTGGCCCGCGTCGAGAGGAGAAATGCAGCGCGCGTCGGCGGGAGGGGTGGCAATGGCGCGTGTCGAGATGGACGGTGGCGGCCGCGTGGGTGGGAGAGGTGGCAGTGGGGTGGCGGCGGCTTGATCTGTGAGGGGAGGGGCAGGGGCCGGCGGTGATGTGGAGATCCGGACCGGAGACGAGATGGTGGAACACCGTGGCGGTATGGTGCTCCCGTCGGCTCGGAACCCCATCGTCCTGTTGGAGAAGGTTGCGCCGCCGGGCACGGGAAAGAGGGACGCCGCATCGAGTAGCGCCGCCCGCTGCGAGACTCCTGGGTCGGCCATGGCAGCAGGGGCGGATCTGGATGGCGGTGGGAAGCAGGGGCGCGATGTGGGAAGCGAGCTGGGATCAAAGCAGGGGCGGATATGGATCGCGGAGAAATGGCGCCATGGGTGGTGGCTGGATCAGAGATCGGGGAGAAGGAGAGAGAGGGAGATGGCGATGGAGGTGGCAGCGGCAGGGGGTCGAGCTCCACCGGAGGGAGGTGGCCGACGCGCGCATGAGGGAAGGAGGAGAGGGGAGGCGACGGGGTTCGCCATGGGAGGGAGCGGGGAGGCGTGCGAGGGCCGGAGAGCGAGGGAAGAAAGAAATGAGGCGGGGGTGGATGGAAAATGTCCACGAGGACTAGGGTTTCAGCTTAGATGGGCTTGGGGTGAGGACTGTCGTTGGATCCGCAAGAATCCGATGGTGTTCCATCCACGATCCGCGTGAAACGCCCACGAACCAATCAAAATGCAGTACACGCATACGATGTCATGACCATCTAAATTGGTCGTAGTTAACTACAAAATTGGTCGTAGTTAACTAAAAATTCATTTTCCATTTTTTGAGTGCCCAAAATGAGTTTTTTCGTGAAGGACCTACCATGTATTTGTTGCAAAATTGGACCAAATACTTATTTAAAAATATTAGCCCATGTTTAATGCACAATTGACCAAATGGTTGGTTGTAAAAAGTTTCGATCCACCTCTGGTGAAAAAGACAAATTTCTGCCAATCCGGATGGAAGCGGGTCAAGTTTGAACTGCATCTCCCTTATAGTTTCCTCTTTATTTTTTCCAAAAATCAATTCTAGGTACATAAGTATCTATTTAATCAGATAAACACCAAAAAAATTGCAAGATTCAACCAGTAGCTAGGAATGGTCATGCCCGCCGTTTTGACCGCATTTTGAAACGGGCATAAAAAATTAAAAAAAAATTGGAAAGCCTTCGCATTGTCTCATTATATGTGACCAAGTTACCAGCAAAAATTATAAACTTGTAATACGGCGATTATTTAAAAAAATGTTCTCAGATACGAGCTATCAAGTGTGAAGATGCATGGCTTTCAACCCAAATGCTCAATCTTAAGGCCACATTCATGGCATAGTTTGTTCAAATGATGTCATATTGTGCACAAGGGTGCATCTTGGAATGACAACAATGTTGCCTAAGGAAGTTATCATTTTCTTTGCACGAAAAAATCATTTTCCATTTTTTGAGTGCCCAAAATGAGCTTTTTTGTGAAGGACCTACCAAATATTTGTTACAAAATTGTACCAAATCAATTATATAAAATACTAGGACATATTTAATGCATAATTGACCAAATGGTTGGGTGTTAAAAGCTTTGATCCACCTCTCGTGAAAAAAGACAAATTTTCGTCGATTCAGTAGGAAGTGGGTCAAATTTGAACTGCAGCTGCCTCATAGTTTGCTCTTTATTTTTTACAAAAATAATTTCTAGGTACATAAGTATCTATTTAATCATAGAAACACCAAAAAAATCAAAGATTCGACAACTAGCCACGAATGGTCATGCCCGCCGTTTTGACCGCATTTTGAAACGGACATTAAAAATAAAAAAATAAAAATTTGGAAAACCTTCGCATTGTGTCATTATATATCACCAAGTTGCTAGGAAAAATAATAAAGTTGTAATACGGCAATTATTTTAAAAAAGTGTTCTCATAAATGAGCTATCATGCGGGGAGATTCATGGCTTTCAAGCCAAATGATCAATCTTATGGCCACATTCATGGCATAGTTTGTTCAATGATCTGATATTGTGCACAAGGGTGCATATTGGAATGTCAAACAATGTGGCCTAAGGAAATTTTCATTTCTTTGGACGAAAAAATCATTTTCCATTTTTCGAGTGCCCCAAATGAGGTTTTTTTGTGAAGAACCTAACAAATAATTGTTGCAAAATTGGACCAAATCATTTTTCTAAGATACTAGGACATATTTAATGCATAAATGACCAAATGGTTGGGTGCAAAAAGTTTTGACCCACCTCTGGTGAAAAAGACAAATTTTCGTCGTTTCATGTGGAAGCGGGTCAAATTTGAACTGTGGTTGCCTCATAGTTTTCTATTTTTTTCCAAAAATTATTTCTAGGTACAAAATTATCTATTTAATCAGAGAAATACCAAAAAAATCTAAGATTCAACCACTAGCTAGGAACGGTCATTCCCGCCGTTTTGACCGCATTTTGAAATGGGCATAAAAAATTCAAAAAAATATAAAAAATTGGAAAACCATCTCATTGTGTCATTATATGTGACCAAGTTACCAGGAAAAATAATGAACTTGTAATACGTCAATTCTTTTTAAAAAGTGTTCTCGGAAATGAGCTATCATGTGTGAAGATTCATGGCTTTCAAGTCAAATGATCAACCTTATGGCCACATTCATGGCATAGTTTGTTGAAATAATCTCATATTGTGCACAAGGGTGCATATTAGAATGGCAAACAATGTTGCCTAAGAAGTTTTCATTTTCTTTCTACGAAAAATTCATTTTCCATTTTTTCGAGTGCCCAAAATGAGTTTTTTTGTGAAGGACCTACCATATATTTATTGCAAATTTATACCAAATCATTTTTATAAAATACTAGGACATATTTAATGCACAATTGACCAAATGGTTGGGTGTCAAAAGTCTTGATCCACCTCTGGTGAAAAAGACAAATTTCCGCCGATTCAGTAGGAAGCGGGTCAAATTTGAACTGCGGCTGCCTTGTAGTTTGCTATTTATTTTTTCCAAAAATCATTTATAGGTACAAAAGTGTCTATTTAATCAGAGAAACACCAAAAAAATCAAAGATTCAACCACTAGCTATGAATGGTCATGCCCGCCGTTTTGACCGCATTTTGAAATGGGCATAACAAATTCAAAAAAAATCAAAAAATTGGAAAACCTTCGCATCGTGTCATTATATGTGACCAAGTTGTCAAGAAAAATAATAAACTTGTAATACGGCAATTATTTTAGAAAAATGTTCTCAGAAACGAGCTATCATGTGTGAAGATTCATGGCTTTCCAGCCAAATGATCAATCTTATGTCCACATTCATGGCATAGTTTGTTCAAATGATCTCATATTATGCACACAGGGGCATCTTGGAATGGCAAACAATATTGGCTAAGGAAGTTTTCATTTTCTTTGGACGAAAAATTCATTTCCAATGTTTTGAGTGCCTGAAATGTGTTTTTTTGAAGGACCTACCATATATCGGTTGCAAATTTGTACCAAATCATTTTTATAAAATACTAGGACATATTTAATGCACAGTTGACAAAAATTTTGGGTGTCCAATGATTTTATCCACCTCTGGTCAAAAAGACAAATTTCCGCTGATCCAGTTGGAAACGGGTCAAATTTGAACTGTAGTTGCCTTGTAGTTTGCTCTTTATTTTTTCCAAAAATCATTTCTAGGTACATAAGTATCTATTTAAGCAGAAATACATGGTTTGGTGGCGATACGTTGAGGTTTGGATGGTGGCCGAGGGCTCCAACTCCAAAGCGCGTAAACTCGCATGCCCACCGCGTGATCGTGGCGTTGCCATGCGTTCTGGGTGGCCTAGACATGTCTAGTGGGTTGGGCACTCCCCAGGTAAGTGCTAGGAAGAAAATGACAACAGAAGACTCTCACGAGGAGGCTGAACTATGCGCAAATATGAATTAGCAGACAAGTGTTTGATTAGCGGTACGGGAAATGCACATGGCCAATGGGCTTCCGTTTTTGCTGAGGATGATCATCTACTAGGTAGACTATCTTGGACATTTTTCAGCTCAAATGGAGGAGGTTAGATGGCACTTGCTTTGCAAAGTACCACATCAGGCGGAAATATGGATGTTGAAGCTGGGCTCAAATGAATAAATGTATTGAGCTAAAATTTTATGGAGTATCGTCATTTGGGCATAGGAAAGGGCTGTAAAATTTGTATACCATTTGGATAATCCTAGCTTGTACTTCCTTCACAAAGCTTCTCTCTGGATAGAAACTTTGGAAATTTACTGAGGAAGGTTTAATAGGAAAATGGAATTGAATATTGGCATGTGGCAATGATTTGGATATGGAAGATTGACCAAAAAGTTTGATGGCAATAGGAGTGGTATAGATAGCACTTGCTTTGCAATGTGCCACGACAGAAAACAAAAAATTAAAGCTGGGCTCACATAGATGATTTGATTGAGCTGCAATTTGGAGGAGGGTGATAATTTGAGCATATAAAGGCATTGTATAAATTTCATGCCATTTGGATATGCATAGCTAGTACTTCCTTCACAAAGCTTCTAGCTGAACAAAAACTTTGGAAATTTGCTGAGGAACATTTACTACGCAAATGGAGCTGAATTTTCTCATGAGGCAATGATTTGGATAGGAAAGAGTGCCCAAATTTTTTGAGGGCAATCAAGAATATAAAAATAGCACTTCCTTCACAAAGTGCTATTCTGAACAGAATAGGAAAATGAATATTATTGAATTATTTTTGAACTATGAAAGGAAGGTTTTCTACATATTTGACGAATATATGACCCAAAGAATTTATGAGATTTTTTTGGGAATTTTGGGAATGGCAGAAATATAGGTTGCTTCACAACCTAGGGCAAAAATTGACACATGTACATGACACATAGGCAAAACTGATGAGGTGGCGCCTAGACATAGCAATCCACCACAGCTTACAAGGTTATGACCATCTATATTGGTCATGATAAGCTTGAAATAAGGCAGTGAACCAGTGATGTCTGCTTTATGACCATTTCGTGTAAGGAGATTATGACCTTTCTGACCAAAATGATCGTTATAGTTTAGGGTTTGGAGCCCCCCGAACAGCTTTTGACCAATTGGTCTCAAATGGTCATAGCTTTATGACCAATTCTCCCAGGGTCACTGACAGAAGGTCATAAATTGACATATTTCTTGTAGTGTCTGCCGGAACCGTTTCTCACAGGTTCGGAGGCGGTGCCACCCACCGATGGCAGGTGCAGCCCGACCACCCCACTTTGGCTTGTTATGGTCAGTGTTGGCTTCCTCGCCTTCAATACCATATTCGGCGGCTATGGGATTGCTCTACTCAGGCCAGGGAGAAATCCCTGCTTGGCTTACCGGTGCTAGCAGCGGCGGCGCCCGCGGGTGTCGTTTTTCCTTCTTGGAGGCGCTGCCATTGCCTTCATCTGTGCCCCTCTTCGAGCTTAGGGGAAACCCTAGGCCCGGCTGCTCAGGACCGGATGGCGAAGACGTGTCGGCGTCATGTTTCTTCTTGAAGGCGCCATCTTGCTTGCTCGTGGTGTCCCCGGTGTTGTCTTTGGTGATGTCGGGACTCATTGTTGGTTCGGCTTTGTCGGTTCGGGCTTGGTTGGTTTAGCTGTGTTGTTTCCCCCCTTTTCGGGCCGAGCATCCCTTGTCTGTCTGCTTCGGGCACCATGTTCACGCATGTCTATGTTTATGTAATGTGGTGTACCCCCGATGTACTCATTCTACTCCTTCTATCAATGAAATGATACACAAGCTTTGCGTATTCGCGAAAAAACAGTGCAACAACATCACCACAAGTGGACATTGAACTGTAGAGCTTAGTTAAACCAAACTGTCACAACCAGAGGACAAAGTACTCCATTAGGTAATTTATAATTGGAGCCATAGCAACACGAAACAAATTTGGATAATCACAATGATCACCAACAGTAATTAACAAGCCATTACATCATAATAGTGCCAAACCATAATCCTAATTACCCGTGGCTCGATGGCCACGACACAGAGAATCTGTATGCGCCAAGTGAATAAGAGGAGCTCACCATGCCGGTTATGTAGCCGAGGCCGGACTCAGCGGGTGTCGGGGTTGCGCCGTGCGCCGTCCCGCCGGCGAGATAGGCCACTGGCCTTCCGACGTGGACAGGCCATTGGAACGACCGAGGAGGAGGTAGACGAAGCCATGGAGAGTATGATCGGCGCCACAGCGTCAGCGTGGCCATCACCGATGACCACATCGAGCCGTGGTGCTCGGGAACAGAGGCCCATGAGGCGGAGCATCATGGGAGTACGCGGGCGTTGTCGGTGAAGAGCCCCAGAAGGCACGGGCGACGCCCTAGCGTTCGGGGAGAGGCCGTGCACCGGAGGCAGCCGCGGCAAGGGATAGCCAGAGCAGAGCGAGTAGGAGGCATGAGAAGAATCATCGAGGAGGAGAAGGTAGGTCGGAGCAAGAGTTAGCCATGGGTATGCTGAACTGCACTGTAGACTGCTGGCATAGGTCGGCGGTAAAGCAGCAGCAGAGGGGACCATTAGAGAGAGGTGTCGTGTGACAGATTTTTTTAGGTAATCGCGACGGATAGAGAGAGCTGTACGGGAGAGACGAGATTTTTTTAGCAACGAGAGAGGGGAGAGATGAGTGCGGGGACCTGCAGCAGAGTACGCGCGACGATAGCTAACAAACCAAATCTACTTTTATGACATACAACCAGCACACAGTTTTAAGAAATACCAACTAAGACAAGAAAAATACTCCCCCCCCCCCCGTCACCTCCCTGGCGGCTCGAGGACAACCCTAGCCGCCGCACCTTACCCCGTCGCCACCCCTCCCTCGCCGCGCCGCCGCTAGAGGCCCAGCCGGTGAGGAGCGCGCTGGTGCCTATGAAGGTGGCGGCGAGGCCTTTCCATCGGCGCGGTGGCCTCCTGCCGCCGGCCAGGCCTCCCTTGCGATTCAGCCTTCGCCGGCGGCAGTTTCTCTCGCCGGCGCGGATCCAGCCGTCCCGCCCCTCCCCTCATCGCCTACCTCCCTTCCGTCTGTCGGCTGCTGCCCGTGCTTGGCCCCGATGAAGCTCTTCCCTTCCCGATCTCTGCCACATCTGGCCGAGCTGGAGGCAGGGGCCTCCTCGGTTGCCTCTGGCCCTCCGACCTCTCATGTGGTGGCGTCGCAGCGGCGACCGACTTCTCCAAGCTTCGGTCATGACTTCGGGACTACACCCTCGTTTGGTTACCGGTGGTGCTCCCCAGCGGCGGCTGCTTGATACGTCCATTTTGCATCATGCTTATATGTTGATATTTATTGCATTATGGGCTGTTATTACATGTTTTTTCACAATAATTATGCCTTTTCTCTCTTCTTTTACAAGGTTTACATGAAGAGGGAGAAAGCCGGCAGTTGGAATTCTGGGCTGGAAAAGGAGCAAACTCTGAAAACCTATTCTGCAAAACTCCAAAAGCCCCGAAACTTAACAGAACTCCGTTACAGAAAATATAAAAAATATCTGGCGGAAGAAGATCACGAGGGGGGCCACCTGCTATCCACGAGGGTGGGGGGGCGCTCCCCCCGAAGGCCCCCTGATGCACATCTTCTCCTATATGAGGTGTTTTGACCTGAAAAAAAATCATAAGGAGGCTTTCGGGACCAGACGCCACCGTCTCGAGGCGGAAACCAATCTAGGGCTCCGGCAGAGCTGTTCTGTCGGGGATACTTCCCACCGGGAGGGGGAAATTGTCACCGCCGTCATCACCAACAACTCTCCCATCTTGGGGAGAGCTATCTTCATCAACATCTTCACCAGCACCATCTCCTCTCAAACCCTAGTTCATCTCTTGTATCCAATCTTTGTACCCAAACCTCATATTGGTACCTATGGGTTGCTAGTAGTGTTGATTACTCCTTGTAGTTGATGCTAGTTGGTTTATTTGGTGGAAGATCATATGTTCAGATTTATTATGCATATTAATACCCCTCTGATCATGAAAAATATTATTTCTTGTGAGTAGTTAATTTTGTTCCTGAGGACATGGGAGAAGTCTTGCTATTAGTAGTCATGTGAATTTGGTCTTCGTTCGATATTTTGATGAGATGTATGTTGTCTCTCCTCTAGTGGTGTCATGTGAACGTCGACTACATGACACTTCACCATTATTTGGGCCTAGAGGAAGGCATTGGGAAGTAATAAGTAGATGATGGGTTGCTAGAGTGACAGAAGCTTAAACCCTAGCTTAAACCCTAGTTTATCCATATGTTCCATGCTATGGTTAGGTTTACCTTAATACTTCTTTTGTAGTTGCGGATAGTTGCATTAGAGGTTAATCATAAGTGGGAGGCTTGTCCAAGTAAGGACAGCACCCAAGCATCGGTCCACCCATATACCTAATTATCAAAGTACCGAACGCAAATCAGATGATCGTGATGAAATCTAGCTTGACGATAATTCCCATGTGTCCTCGGGAGCGCTTTCCTTTATATAAGAGTTTGTCCAGGCTTGTCCTTTGCTACAAAAAGGATTAGGCCACCTTGCTGCACCTTATTTACTTTTACCTTTTGTCACTTGCCACCAATTACCTTATCACAAAACTATCTGTTACCTATAATTTCAGTGCTTGCAGAAAATACCTTACTGAAAACTGCCTATCATTTCCTTCTGCTCCTCGTTGGGTTCGACACTCTTACTTATCGAAAGGACTACGATAGATCCCCTACACTTGTGGGTCATCAAGACTCTTTTCTGGCGCCGTTTCCGGGGAGTGAAGTGCCTTTGGTAAGTGGAATTTGGTAAGGAAAAATTTATATAGTGTGCTGAAATTTATTGTCACTTGTTACTATGGCTCATAATCCTTTGAGGGGCTTGTTCGAGGTATCTTCACCCCGAACAGAAGAGCAAAGAGTTGCTCCTAAACCTACTGCACCTACTGAAAATGTTTGCTTTGAGATTCCTTCGGGTATGATAGAGAAACTGCTTGAAAATCCTTTTACAGGAGACGGAACACTGCATCCCGATTTACACCTAATCTATGTGGATGAAGTTTGTGGATTATTTAAGCTTGCAGGTATGCCCAAGGATGTTATCAAGAAGAAGGTCTTCCCTTTATCTTTGAAGGGAGATGTGTTGACATGGTTTAGGCTATGTGATGATATTGGATCATGGATCTATAATCGTGTGAAGTTGGAATTTCATCAGAAGTTCTACCCTATGCACCAAGTTCATCATGATTGTAATTATATCTATAATTTTTGGCCTCGCGAAGGAGAAAGCATCGCTCAAGCTTGGGGGAGGCTTAAGTCAATGTAATATTCATGCCCCAATCATGAGCTCTCCAGAGAAATGATTATGCAAAAAATTTATGCTCGGCTTTCTCTCAATAATCGCTCCATGCTCGATACTTCTTGTTCTGGTTCTTTTATGATGAAGACTGTGGAATTCAAATGGGATTTATTGGAAAGAATTAAATGCAACTCTGAAGATTGGGATCTCGATGAAGGTAAGGAGTCAGGTATGACCCCTAAGTTTGATTGTGTTAAAGCTTTTATGGATACCGATGTTTTTCGTGAGTTTAGCATTAAATATGGACTTGACTCTGAGATAGTAGCTTTTTTCTGTGAATCATTTGCTACTCATGTTGATCTCCCCAAGGAGAAGTAGTTTAATTACCATCCCCCTATTGAAGTAAAAGTAGTTTAACCTGTTAAAGTTAAAGAAAATACTATCACTTATAATGTTGATCCAATTATTCCTACTGCTTATATTGAGAAACCACCCTTTCCTTTTAGAATAAAGGATCATGCTAAAGCTTCAACTGTGGTTCGTAAGAGTAATACTAGAACACCTACACCTCCTGAGCAAATTAAAGTTGAACCTAGTGTTGCCATGGTTAAAGATCTCTTGGTAGAAGATTTAAATGGACATGTTATTTACCTCCAAGAGGAGTCTGCTAGAATAGCCAAACCCAATGCTAGGAATAAACATAGACCTATTGTAGGCTTGCCTGTCATCTCTGTTAAAATAGGAGATCATTGCTATCATGGTTTATGTGATGTGGGTGCTAGTGCGAGTATTATCCCTATTACCTTATATCGAGAAATTATGCATGATATCGCACCTATTGAGTTAGAAGGGATTGATGTTACTATTAAGCTTGCTAATAGAGACACTATTTCACCAGTTGGGATTGTTAGAGATGTCGAAGTTTTGTGGGGAAAGTTAAATACCCTGCTGAATTTCTTATTCTTACTTCCCCACAAGATGAATTTCGTCCCCTTATATTTGGTAGACCCTTCTTGAATATTGTTAATGCTAAGATAGACTACGTGAAAGATATTGTTACTGTTGGTTTGGGGGATATGTCTCATGATTTTAACTTTGCTAAATTCCGTAGACAACCCCTTGATAAAGAACTACCTAGTAAGGATGAAATTATTGGTCTTGCTTCTATTGTTGTGCCTCCTAATGATCCCTTAGAACAATACTTGCTAGATCATGAAAATGATATGCATATGAATGAGAGAAGGGAAATAGATGAAATATTCTTTAATCGGGGACCCGTATTGAAAAACAACTTGCCTGTTGAAATCCTAGGGGATCCTCCTCCATCCAAGGGTGATCCCGTGTTTGAACTTAAACATTTACCTGATAATCTTAAGTATGTTTATCTTGATGAAAAGAAGATATATCCTGTTATTATTAGTGCTAATCTTTCAGAGCAAGAAGAAGAAAAATTATTGAAAACTCTAAAGAAGCACCGTGTTGCTATTTGATATACTCTGGATGATCTTAAGGGCATTAGCCCCACCTTATGCCAACACAAGATAAAATTGGAAGAAAATGCTAAACCGGTTATTGATCATCAGCGATGGTTAAATCCTAAGATGAAAGAAGTGGTAAGGAAGGAAATACTAAAGCTTCTAGAGGCAGGTATTATCTATCCAGTTGCTGATAGCCAGTGGGTAAGTCATGTCCATTGTGTCCCTAAGAAGGGTGGTATGACTGTTGTTCCTAATTATAAAGATGAATTGATCCCGCAAAGAATAGTTACAGGTTATAGGATGGTAATCGATTTCCGTAAGTTAAATAAAGCTACTAAGAAAGATCATTACCCCTTGCCATTAATTGATCAAATGCTAGAAAGGTTATCCAAACATACTCATTTTTGTTTTCTAGATGGTTATTCTTGTTTCTCTCAAATACATGTGTCAAAAGGGGATCAAGAAAAGACTACTTTTACTTGTCCTTTCGGTACCTTTGCTTATAGATGTATGCCTTTTGGTTTATGTAATGCACCTGCTATCTTTTAAAGATACATGATGGCTATATTCCCTGATTTTTGTGAAAAGATTGTTGAGGTTTTCATGGATGATTTCTCCGTTTACGGAACTTCTTTTGATGATTGCTTAATCAACCTTGATCGAGTTTTGCAGAGATGTGAAGACACTAATCTTGTCTTGAATTGGGAGCAGTGCCATTTTATGGTTAATGAAGGCATTGTCTTGGGACATAAAATTTCTGAAAGAGGTATTGAAGTTGACAAAGCTAAACTTGATGCTATTGAAAAGATGCCATGCCCTAAGGACATCAAAGGTATACAAAGTTTCCTTGGTCATGCCGGGTTTTATAGGAGGTTCATTAAGGACTTCTCCAAAATCTCCAGGCCTCTGACTAATCTCTTACAAAAAGATATCCCTTTTGTCTTTGATGATGATTGTCCAGAAGCATTTGAAATACTTAAGAAAACATTGATCTCTGCACCTATTGTCCAGCCTCCTGACTGGAATTTACCTTTTGAGATTATGTGCGATGCTAGCGATTATGCTGTAGGTGATGTCTTAGGGCAAAGAGTTGATAAGAAATTGAATGTTATCCAGTATTCTAGTAAAACTATAGTGCCCAGAAAAATTATGCTTCTATTGAGAAAGAATGTTTGGCGGTTGTATTTGCTTGTGATAAGTTTAGACCCTATATTGTTGATTCTAAATTAACTATCAAATACCTTATGGAAAAGAAAGATGCTAAACCTAGACTTATTAGATGGGTTCTCTTGCTGCAAGAATTTGACTTGCATATTATTGATAGAAAGGGAGCTGAGAACCCCGTTGCAGACAACTTGTCTAGGTTAGAGAATATACTTGATGACCCACAACCTATTGATGATAGCTTTCCTGATGAAAAATTAGTTGTCATAAATACTTCTCGTACTGCTCAATGGTATGTTGATTATGCTAATTATATTGTTGCTAAGTTTATACCTCCTAGCTTCACATACCAGCAAAAGACAAATTTCTTCTATGATTTGAGACATTACTTCTGGGATGACCCACATCTTTATAAAGAAGGAGTAGATGGTATTATTAGACGTTGTGTACCTGAGCATGAACAGGAACAAATCCTACGCAAGTGCCACTCCGAAGCTTATGGAGGACACCATGCGGGAGATAGAACTGCACATAAGGTATTACAATCCGATTTTTATTGGCCTACTCTCTTCAAGGATGCTCGTAAGTTTGTCTTATCTTGTGATGAATGTCAAAGAATTGGTACTATCAGTAGACGTCAAGAAATGCCTATGAATTATTCACTTATTATTGAACCATTTGATGTTTGGGGCTTTAATTATATGGGACCGTTTCCTTCCTCTAATGGGTACACACATATTTTAGTTGTTGTTGATTACGTTACTAAGTGGGTAGAAGCTATTCCAACTAGTGGTGCTGATCATAACACCTCTATTAAGATGCTTAAAGAAGTTATTTTCCTGAGGTTTGGAGTCCCTAGATATCTATTGACTGATGGTGGTTCACACTTTATTCATGGTGCTTTCCGTAAAATGCTTGCAAAGTATGATGTCAACCATAGAATTGCATCCCCTTATCACCCATGGACTAGTGGTCAAGTAGAACTAAGTAATAGAGAGCTGAAGTTAATTTTGCAAAAGACAGTTAATAGGTCTAGGAAGAATTGGTCCAAGAAACTTGATGATGCATTATGGGCCTATAGAACTGCATACAAAAATCCTATGGGTATGTCTCCATATAAGATGGTATATGGAAAATCTTGTCACTTACCTCTTGAGCTAGAACATAAGGCATATTGGGCTATTAAAGAGCTCAATTACGATTTCAAACTTGCCGGTGAGAAGATATTATTTGACATTAGCTCTCTTGATGAATGGAGAACCCAGGCCTATGAGAATGCCAAGCTGTTTAAAGAAAAAGTTAAAAGATGGCATGACAAAAGGATACAAAAGCGTGAGTTTAACGTAGGTGATTATGTATTGCTATACAACTCTCGTTTAAGATTTTTTGCAGGAAAACTTCTCTCTAAGTGGGAAGGACCTTACGTTACCGAGGAGGTCTATCGTTTCGGTGCTATAAAAATTAACAACTTCGAAGGCACAAATCCGAAGGTGGTGAACGGTCAAAGAATCAAACAGTATATCTCAAGTAACCCTATAAATGTTGAAACCAATGTTATTGAAACCGTAACCCCGGAGGAATACATAAGGGATACTTTCCAGAACGATTCAGCCTCTGAAAAGGAAGAGGTATGTTGTACGGTAAGTAAACCGACTCCAAAATAGCTCTAAAGGCAATTTTTCTCCGTTATGGAATATTTAGAAAAATAGGAAAATAAATAGTAGTCCGAAAGAGACACGAGCCGTCCACGAGGGTGGAGGGCGTGCCCCCCTTCCCTGGGCACGCCGCCCTGCCTTGTGGGTAGCTCGTGTGCCTCCCAGACTAAGATTTCTTGTATGTTACTCCTTTTGGTCGGTAAAAATTCATTATATATACTCCCGAAGGTTTTGACCTCTGTATCACGCAAAAATCCTCTATTTTCATTTCGAACTGCTGTTTTTGACAGATCTCGATCATTATGGCGTCCTCCAACATCCCCAAGGACAAGTTCTTCGAGAAGGTCATCAACCCCTACTTTGCTGAGGTGCTAGATCACCCTAAAACCATGGAGTAGCATGAGGGGGTGCTGCACATCCGTGATGTTGAAGGGCCGAGGAGGACCGGAAGCATGGAGACAAGACTCGAAGCAATGGAGTAGCAAGTTTTCAAGTGCCAAGGTATGGTGGAACGAGGACTCAACGCCAACAACATGATGATCTCGGAGCTCGCCAACAACCTCAAGCTGGACTCAAGGATCTTCGGGGAAGCTATCTCCAATCTTCAAGAGAAGATCGATCACCTCCAAGCCCAGATCTATGACATGCAAAACCAAAACTGTGAGTATGAATATAGATTCAAGAAGATGAGTTTGGCTACAGATTTGAGTATCCCGGAGACTCGATCATCCTTCTACGATGGTGAGCCCATGCCTTGGAAGGTGAACAACAAGCCTACATCATCAACAACTCCTACATCACCACCCCCGAAGAAGGAGACATAATCATATGGGTATGGGCACTCACCTTGGCAACTGCCAAGCTTGGGGGAGTGACCCCGGTATCGTATCACCATCACTCCTATCTTTACCGTTATTCTTAGTTCGATCCTTTTGGTAGTATCTTGATCTAGTAGAATAAAGTTAGCATGATCTAGTTGTGAGCTTTTGCCTTATGATCTTTACCCTTTGTAATCGAGTCCGTGAGCTATATAATAAAGATTAGTGTTGACTCAAGGGCTTGATTTCCTCACTTGGGTCATGACAAAAATAAAGAAAACATAAAGAGTATCCAAGAGATCATATTGATCTTATGGGAAGTAATGACTTCACATATAAAGAGTATGATGAATAAAAGTTGTTGAGAGTTGACAAACATAGTTTTGGTCATCATTGCAATTAATAGGAAGTAATAAAAGAAGAGAGGCTTCACATACAAATATACTATCTTGGACATCTTTTATGATTGTGAGCACTCATTAAAATATGACATGCTAAAGAGTTGATGTTGGACAAGGAAGACAACATAATGGGTTATGTTTTCTCATATCCGAAATAAAGTATATTGTCATGGATCATCCAACATGTTGGGCTTGCCTTTCCCCCTCATGCTAGCCAAAACTCCTCGCACCAAGTAGAGATACTACTTGTGCTTCCATACATCCTTAAACCTAGTTTTGCCATGAGAGTCCACCATACCTACCTATGGATTGAGAAAGATCCTTCCAAGTAAGTTGTCATGTTGCAAACTCGCTAAAATATGTATGATTTATTAGTGTGGAGGAAATTAGCTTTATACGATCTTGTGATATGGAAGTAATAAAAGCGATAGACTGCATAATAAAGGTCCTTATCACAAGTGGCAATATAAAGTGATGTTCTTCTGTGCTAAGACTTTGTGCATCCAACTATAAAAACACATGACAACCTCTGCTTCCCTCTGCGAAGGACCTATCTATTATTCTTGCCTTATAAGAGTTAAGGTGAAATTCACCCTTCCTTTTTACATTTTATCCTTTGGCAAACACATTGTGTTGGAAAGATCCTGACAAATATACCCACTTGGATGTAAGTTTTCATGGTCTATTACTATTGACATTACCCTTGAGGTAAAAGGTTGGGAGACAACACCATAAGCCCCTATCTTTCTCTGTGTCCGATTAAGACTCCATAAACATAAGTATTGCGTGAGTGTGAGAAATTGTGAAAGACTATATGATAGTTGAGTATGTAGGCTTGCTGAAAAGCTCTTACATTGACTCTTTCCGATGTTACGATAAATTGCAATTGCTTCAATGACCAAGATCAAAGTTTGTTAGTTTTCAATGAAGTTTATGATTCATGCTTGATATTGTGGATGAATTATTGCTTTAGCACAAGAATCATATGATAATATATATATGTTGCTGCTATGAGAATGATCATGATGCCCACATGTACGTATTTTATTTTTATCGACACCTCTATCTCTAAACATGTGGAAATATTTTTCGATTTCGGCTTTCGCTTGAGGACAAGCGAGGTCTAAGCTTGGGGGAGTTGATACGTCCATTTTGCATCATGCTTATATGTTGATATTTATTGCATTATGGGCTGTTATTACATGTTTTGTCACAATACTTATGCCTTTTCTCTCTTATTTTACAAGGTTTACATGAAGAGGGAGAGAGCCGGCAGCTGGAATTCTGGGCTGGAAAAGGAGCAAACTCTGGAAACCTATTCTGCACAACTCCAAAAGCCCCGAAACTTCACAGAACTCAGTTTCAGAAAATATAAAAAATATCTGGCGGAAGAAGATCACGAGGGGGGCCACCTGCTGTCCATGGGGGTGGCGGGCGCCCCCCCCTATAGGGCGCGCACCCTTGTCTCGTGGGCCCCCCGAAGCCCCCCCGATGCCCATCTTCTCCTATATGAGGTGTTTTAACCTAGAAAAAAATCATAAGGAGAGTTTCGGGACCAGACGCCGCCGTCTCGAGGCGGAACCGAGGCGGAAACCAATCTAGGGCTCCGGCAGAGCTATTCTGCCGGGGATACTTCCCTCCGGGAGGGGGAAATCGTCATCACCTACAACTCTCCCATCTTGGGGAGAGCTATCTTCATCAACATCTTCACCAGCACGATCTCCTCTCAAACCCTAGTTCATCTCTTGTATCCAATCTTGTACCCAAACCTCAGATTGGTACCTGTGGGTTGCTAGTAGTGTTGATTACTCGTAGTTGATGCTAGTTAGTTTATTTGGTGGAAGATCATATGTCCAGGTCCATTATGCATATTAATACCCCTCTGATCATGAACAATATTATGTCTTGTGAGTAGTTACTTTTGTTCCTGAGGACATGGGAGAAGTCTTGCTATTAGTAGTCATGTGAATTTGGTCTTCGTTCGATATTTTGATGAGATGTATGTTGTCTCTCCTCTAGTGGTATCATGTGAACGTCGACTACATGACACTTCACCATTATTTGGGCCTAGAGGAAGGCATTGGGAAGTAATAAGTAGATGATGGGTTGCTAGAGTGACAGAAGCGTAAACCCTAGTTTATGCGTTGCTTCGTAAGGGGCTGATTTGGATCCATATGTTTCATGCTATGGTTAGGTTTACCTTAATACTTCTTTTGTAGTTGCGGATGCTTGCATTAGAGGTTAATCATAAGTGGGAGGCTTGTCCTAGTAAGGACAGCACCCAAGCACCGGTCCACCCACATACCAAATTATCAAAGTACCGAACGCAAATCAGACGATCGTGATGAAAACTAGCTTGACGATAATTCCCATGTGTCCTCGGGAGCGCTTTCCTTTATATAAGAGTTTGTCCAGGCTTGTCCTTTGCTACAAAAAGGATTAGGCCACCTTGCTGCACCTTATTTACTTTACCTTTTGTCACTTGCTACCAATTACCTTATCACAAAACTATCTGTTACCTATAATTTCAGTGCTTGCAGAAAATACCTTACTGAAACTGCCTATCATTTCCTTCTGCTCCTCGTTGGGTTCGACACTCTTACTTATTGAAAGGACTACTATAGATCTCCTACACTTGTGAGTCATCACTGCTCTCGCGGCGCGCTGGCCTGGCGGCAAGGTGGCATTTGAGACCCACGGTGGGCGTTCTCCCGAGGGCGGCTCTGGCTACGGCAGCCCTGGACCGTGTTCTCCGGTTCTCTCGGCTTGCTTGTGTCCGCGGCCAGCGTTTCTCCAGTCCCCGGTGCTTTAGAGGCTATGCTCTCCATCCTCTTCGGTTTGCCGGTGTCCTGACCGCCGCGGCTCCGACGGTCTGGATCTGTGTCTCTCCAATTTTGGTCTTGTCGGCATCGCTGGCGCTGTCGCTTTCCCCCGTGTTGGCCTCCTACGCTTCGCAGCCTCCCCAACCCCAACCCTGGTCACCTCCTGCCTCATCCATGCGCCATGTCCTAGGTTCAGGTGTCCGGCGACGTTGTTGTCTTCGTGTTGCATCGGGCGTGGCTCCTCTTCTTGTGGTGTCAGCTTCGACCAACGTTTCTTTTCCATGACTCGTTATCATGATCTGGTGGCTATGGGATTGCTCAGATTCGGGCTGGGGCGAAATCCCCGCTTTGCTTGCCGATGCTGGCAGCGGCGACGCTTGCGAGCGTTGTTCCCTCCTTGGAGGCGCTGCAATGGCCCCTTGTTGTGCCCCTCTTCGAGCTGCATGGGAAACCCTAGGTCCGATTCCTCGGATCGAACGGTGACGGCATCACAGTGTCGTCCTCCTTCTTGAAGGCGCCGTCTTGTTGGCTCGCGGTGTCCCGAGTGTTTGTTTTTGGAGATGTTGGACGTCTAGTTGGTTCGGGTTGCCGCTCAAGGCGTGGTTTTTCAGGGCGCTATGTACGACTTCCACGGTGCTTCTCCCATGTCTTCTAGCCCAACTAGGCCGGGTCCTGCTGCCCACTTCCCGATCTCCCGACGCTATTGGTGGGGGTACGTTGATCCGATTGAGCCTGGAGCAGTGGATGCGGGGCGGATGTTCTCGTGAGGTTGCGATGCGGTCTGAGTTCCTATGTCCTACCTCCTCGCCTTCTTTGGCTAGAGGTCGGATTAGGGGGGTTTAGCTGTGTTCTTTCTTGTTTTGGGCCAAGCATCCCATGTCTTGCTGCTCTGGGCACCATGTTCACGCCGTCTTGCATCCGTGTCATGTGATGTATCCTCTCTTGTATTACTTCTCTTTCTTCTATCAATGAAATGAAATGCAAGCTTTCCGTATTCACGAAAAAATGAAATACCAACTCATACGGACATACTGTAGGCAAGGAAAACGACTTTGTATGAGTACTGTAGCCAATGCATTTTTTAAAACGAATATTTTTCAAATTTCAAATTGTTTTTTGGAAGCATGAACACTTTGAAAATATATTTGTCAAACCTTTTAAACATTGTATGTTTTTCGGAAGACAGAAATATTTTTTAAAAAACTGAGCATTTTTTGATTTGTGTGAACATTTTTTTTAAATTGCAAACATTGTTTTGATTGTGCGAACATTTTTCAGAAAGACGAACATTGTTTTGATTGTACGAACATTTTTCAGAAACACGACATTTATTTGAAAGCACGAACAATTTTTAGAAAGACGAACATTATATGAATTGTTTTCCAGATTTACGATTTTTTTTAAAACACGAACATTTTCTGAAAATTTGGGAACATTTATGGAAGCACGAATGTTTTCAAATTTGTGAACAATGTTTTGAACACACGGACATTTTTTTGAAGACCCAATCATATTTTCAATTTGGAGAAAAAAAATGAATTCTGAAATTTGTTCGTATGAGTTGGAAATGGAAAGGAAAGAAAAGAAAAAAGAAACACGAAACAGAAAAGATGAATATGGAAATAAAGGAAAATAAACAGAAAGTAAAAAAGTAAGAGAAAAAACCTAAAAGAAAACCTGACTCTAAAAACAACATAAAAAATAAAACTGTTTAGGGGAACCTTCTGGAAGGTTCCCAAAACCGGGAGAAAACCACCCACGCGCAAACGTCAAATGGGCCCCGGCCTAGTAAGCTCTTATTGTCGCTCGCCTCTGCGAACCTCGGTCAATTTGACGCAGAATGCGTCAAATAGGAAATCCCATGACTGGGTGCGTGAGCTTTGGTTTGCCAGAGCATACATATGTGCGTCTGTGCGTTGGCCCAAACCCACAGCTAGTTTAGGTACCGTGTACTCCTACGTATGTATCTCACTACTATGTGTTTGTGTTAGTGTGCGTTTGTGCACCTCTAAAAAAACATTATTAATCCACGTGTGTTCTAAAATTAGTCATCTATATCCGCACATGTATTCCCTAGTATAGTACATGTGCATGTAAAATTTCCTCGCACATTAATTAAAAACTACAATTCAACTTAAATTGTATATAAAATAGACAAGAAGAAAATTTCGCATTTAAAAGTATTTTATAAAATCTTAGAAATCAAAGATTATAGTTATTTTAATTATAATTAATATCCTTTTATCTTAATAAAATTAATAAACAAGAATAAACAATGCACATAAAATCATGAAATGAAAACCAAACCATAATACAAAATCTAAAGAACTTTATAAGAAAAAACATGTTTCTTTATTTGTTGCCTAAATAAGTAATTATTATTCTTAATAAATAAAATAATATTATCTTATATATAAAGTATTTAGGCCTAGTGATTGTAGGAAAATAATAAAGGACAATTCACTCGTAGCTCTAAGTACAATCTTCATATTAACATACCTTATCGGTTGTTTCTAGAATTATATATAGGATTGAAGTGTTTGCTAGGTTTTGGTTGAGTGTGAAATAAAGAATACAGAGTTAAAGAAACACTTAGGTATAAAATATAATAAAACTTGAGTGTTTCATCTTGCTTGAATAAATTATTTCTTAACTAAATATTAAGTTGTACTTTATAACCTCTAAAGAACATACCCTTCCTTAACATAAACAACTATGCCATATATGCATGCCTTAACTACATTTAGCAAGTTAACCAAGTCAAATGATCCACGCATGGATCATGCTAACTAGAACCATACTACTTGTAAGCCTATATCGATTAAACTAAGTAACCATATTTGAATAAACAAACCAACATATACAACCTTCACACAAGTTGTTCAAAACCTATCACTACGAACGCTATCAGCAGACATTCCAGCGTCGTAGTGATAGCGTTGACCACGGAGCCTAGAATGGGATGGGCGAGTGAATAACCTTTCCTCATACTGATGTGCCCTCGCACGGGTTATCGTCGTGGGGCGTAAATCCGTGAGCCACTCCAGGGAGTTGTATATCCCATCGGCAATCTGTGTCGTTAAGACCCTTTCAATAGGGGGCATCAATCCTCTATCAGTAGAGGGGTGTAACCTCATCGGTCACGAGGCTGTAAAATCCCTGCCTCTTGGTGATTTTGGGCAAAAGAGGGAATACCTCCCGAGCCAGGGGCAGGGGCATTGGTAAACATGAATGAGAGAAAGACTTGGATCTTAGACATAGCCATATGTCATGGATGTGCAAGGTTATAGACCTGACGAAATGGATAAGTTAATCGCTCGTGGATAAAGTAACGCACCTCTGCAGAGTGTATTGAATTATGGCTTGTCACTCCTTGATCTAGGACAGATCTGCAAACGTGGTAGGAAAGGAGTCTGTTGGAGATTCTAGCAACCCGTGAAGTATGACGACCAAATGTTTTAAATAAAACTTGATTCTATAATATATTTTTCAAAAACATTGTTGAGGCCTATTTGGAATCAGTAGTAGTTGTAGTGCACATCCATCTCACAATATCTATGAACTTGTTGAGTACCTCGTGTAATCATCGTTTGTATTTTAAAACCCTTAGAGTCCACACGGAGGAGAACCAGAGGGTTCTGCTGCAAAGGAGGAGTATTATTCTACGAGAGACAGGCTTGTCAAGCAGAGCTGAGAGAGTCAAACTACGTCATCACTAGAGGACCTCAAGAGATGGAATCAAGATCAGAGTCCACCAAGATATAGTTATGAGTCCCAACATTAGTTTAGACGTAGCTCTAGAGCTATGAGCTTGTAGCTAGGCAATGTTGGATCTTATTGCAAGTTTATTTGGCTTTTGTATAGGCTTGTGCTTTGGTCCTTGTAAGTGGAACCTTATACACTTTTGGTATGTAATTAGTTTCTTTAATGAAATGGCTCATTCTGTACTACTATTGTACTACTCTGATGGGTGTGCTATTGGGGAAATTCTATTTCCCTAACGATATACCAAGACTAGCACACTACAAACTACAGTTGTGTGCGAGGGTCGCCGCACCGTCGCGCGTGGATGCCCTGCCCGTGTCGACATCATCAGGTCCTGTCTCAACGATCGTTCTTGTTGCTACATATGGTCGTAATATCAGACAACAACTTCACTCGCACCATGTCGACAGAAATATCTTTGAATATCTCACAAATTCGGATCGAAAACAATCAGTTCTCTGTATCCATCATAACATCCGTGTGTCGGTTGTTGGTGATGTTGGTCTAAAATAAGTGGCTATCGGGAGAGCTACCAGTCAACATAACCAAGCTACACACACTTCATGTGTTGTCATGTCACGCCCAATATGTGATTCTATCCTCGAGGAACTCGGAAGTCCCACCAATGATTGAAGCGCATATCAAAGGCGCTTAGCAAGGTGGATACCATTACATCATACCATGTACTGAATAGATGAAAATACAAATAAACTCTTAAACTCGCCACAAACTACAACATGAATACATAACAAACATCATACATAAGAGTAGGATCCGACTACGGGTGAAATGAAATGAAAGAGAAGAACGACGTCCACCCTGCTAATCCCAGGCTGCCGACCAAGAACCCGTCATATGATCAAAGAAGAAGAAGAAGAAGAAGAAGAAGAAGAAGAAGAAGAACTCCGAACAAAACAAGCATCGCTCTCACGTCAAAAGATTGCATTATCTATACCTGCACATGTTGTTGTTGTAATCTGCGAGCCATGAGGACTCAGCAATCCCATTACCATGGATGTCAAAACTAGAAAATTTTAATGGGTATGGAATGGTTAAGTGGTGAGGTTGTAGCAAACACTAAGCATTTATATTGACAAGATGGCTCGTTGTTCAAATAAAAAAGTTGTCCCATGGACTCGTTGATAGTTGTTTTGCCATCGATTTTTGTATTGGTTGACCTTATAGATGCATGCGTTGAGTGCATCATGTGGGAGCAAGATGAGTACACGAACGGAGAAGGTCAGGAATTTGGTGCACTCAGCCTTGTGATGCTACTGGTGCATCGGATGTCGTATCACCATTTAAGATATTTGCAAAAATCAGGGGGGAGGGGGGATCTAGCATATTGACAAGGCACCAATGTATCTGTCATAAAATTCCATATCAACGATACAAACATTATATATTTGACATCAATGTGAAAATGGGTCAAACTTATACGATTACTATTTAATTTTAAATTTGTCATTTTTGCTTTTCAAACAACGTTTTGAATTTTGATTTGAAAGTGTGACAAATATACATTGAGGTTGTGTGGACGCGCTAAATTGTTTCTTATTTAGAAACATTTTAAAATGTGCTACATGAGAGTGGGTCTCACCTGGAGAGATTAGATGCTTTGTGATTTGTGAATGCCACGTGTCATCCATCAGAGTGGGTCTCACGTGCATTATATGAGACCTGGTCTCATATAATTTTTTTCCCCTGCACAGCCCACATCAGCGTCGAGGTCTTTTGGGTCCGTGGGACGAGCCTTCCGTGCATTAAGCGTCAAATTGTCGATCAAACGCAGATACCAGGCAGAGGTAGCGTGAAAATGGGTCGGACCATTTAGACTATAGACTATCCGGTTTTGGGAACCTTCAGGTTCCTAGTCGGTTCATGACAGAGGTTAAAAAATATTCCTTTTCCAAAATTTGTTCATGAATGAAAAAAAAAATCGTTTTCAAAAATTGTTCTAAATTAAAGAATGTTCTCTTTTCCAAAAAAAATTCACAAATTCAAAAACATATATTCTTATTTGATTTTTTTGCATTTTATAAAGGTTAGCATTTTCAAAAACAGAAATTTCAAAAATGTCCAGGCTTTCAACAAACATTCACTTTCTAAAAATATATTTTTGGGTTCTAAAAATATTTGAAATGTAAATAAAGAACTAAAAACCGCTCTCTATAGTACTGAGTTGCTACAAGATAGTGTGCTACAGTATCCAACTGCTATAGTGTAATAGTACATTTTTTCTTTGGAACCTCTTATCTGGCTGACGTTCGCCGGGAGGGGGTGGCATTTGTGAAAGTGGGCTACTTTGGTCAAGCGATCCACTACTACCCAGATTGTCATCCTTCCATAAAATGCGATGTCGGAAACTGCTACCTCCAATACAAATAAACTGCCAGAAAAAATTTGTGAAATACCTTGCTCTCTCGTGAACGTTAGACAGATAAGATTTCTGTTTCTTTTGAGGCAAGTTTTTAAAGGGATATAACAAGCTTTATAAATCAAAAACCACGGTTTGTGGGATACAAGTTGGATCATGTAATTGGCCAAGACACATGTGGCATACCATACCACTTCTACATTCACCTTACTACTTTCAAAGGTAAAATTACGTTGAGACAAACTAGAGTATGAATTCATCTCACTAATGATGGCTCCTGAGCAATCTCTGGATCTATTGTTGATGTCCAAAAGCACCCGCTGTGATATTTTTTTGACAATCCTAACTAGTTAGGATGCAAACAGATAGGATTGTCAAATATATATATATATGTTCAAGATTCTGGAATAGGTAGTTTTTTTGGAAGCCATCATAGCTAGCTTTATTGATTTAAACAGGGATTACATCGTCCACAAGGTTTAACACTAGACAGCCTGGAGGCTCATCCGTCCAACTACAAGAAAGTGTATTACAATAACTGTAATTAGCTAGAACATGCGCCGCTTCATTAGAACTACGAGGACAATGCTTAATTTTGATCTTCCCAATCGAAGACGAAACATCCACACACTCAGCAAAAACTGCAAAAGCTTCATCCCACCATCTTGTCTGGCCATCACAAGATTCAATCACGATCGACGAATCAGACTCCGCTCCACTCGCGGGAATCCTAAGGAACTTGCAAAATTCGGTCCATCCTGCATTGCAACAGCTTCAGTCGTAACCACACTAGAAGCATATGGGATATAAATACATTGAGCTGCTAGAAAGGATCCATTTTCATCTTTGATCACCGCTGCTATGGCTCCAACCCCTTCCGCCGCATAAAATGTTGCGTCAACATTGAGTTTTACAAACCTGGGTTCTGGTTTCTGCCATCTATCTTGCACAATTATACTCTTCTAAGCATTTGCCTGGTGAAAATTATTAGCTATTGCAAGGATAGACATAGGCCATTTAAAGTATGGTGGAGGAGAACCATTATGTGTAAACTGTCATCTAATCCACCATATATACCATCCTCCAACCATAAAGACTTGCTTGACATCTAGGTTAGGTTTGAGGGGTACTGGGTTTGGTGGCGCTAACAAAATATGTTCTAGGATGACCGAACCCGAGATATCAACCTTCTTTGCCTCATTGATAATATCTGAAATACCAAGGCGTGCCCATAGATCTGTAGCATGTACACAATCAAATAGTAGGTGCTTCACATCTTCAGCCCCACGGTGACATATAGAACATGCTCCATCTCCCCCAATATGCCTATTAGTGATTATGGACTTTAGGGGTATAATTCCATGTAGCGCTCCCCAGCAAAAAAATTGAATTATATGTGGGATTTGAAGCTTCGAGAGTATGCCCCATACTGCCGGTATGCTGGACCTCCCTGGCTGCGCTAGCACATTTGCATGTGACCTAAAGGTTCGAGTCCATTGTATGTGATAAGCTGAGCGGTCTGAAAAAATACCTCTTCGGTCCGGATGCCATGCTATGAAGTCATCAAAGCCGTTGTAATTAAGTGGAATTTCCATGATCATGCGAACATCAACGGGGTTGAAGATAGTTCTAATCAACTTATTGGATCAATGAGCTCATTAACTTTCGTTAGAATTGTGTGGCCTCGCGGGGTGATAATGTTTCTGTCTGTGCTGCTGGGAATCCAAGGATCGCACCAAATGTTTACATTCCCCCCTGTCCCAATTCACCATATGTATCCCGGCTTGAAAGTCTCCAAGCCCTTCATGATACTCTGCCAAGTGAAGGAAGTGACATTTTTAAGAGTAGCTTGCAATAAGCTTTGATTAGGGAAACATTTCGCCTTTAACACTCTTGAACATAATGATTGTCGATTAGTTAGCAACCTCCAGCATTGTTTTGAGAGCATTGCCAAATTAAAGGAGTATAAACCTCGAAACCCCATTCCACCTTCACTCTTAGGGTAACATAGTTTCCACCAAGTGTACCAATGCATTCTCTTATGTTCCTCGTCATCCCCCACCAGAATTGGGAGATTAAGTCAGTAATCTCTTTGCATATTCCTTTCGGCAGACTGAAAACTGACATAGCAAACACAAGAATAGCTTGTGCCACAGATTTAAGAAGGATCTCCTTTCCTCCAATAGATAATTGTTTCTCCATCCATCCTTTACGACTCTCCATGATTCGTTCAACAAAGTGTTTAAAGCAATCACTTCAATCAGCCCCCACCATAGCGGGTAATCCAAGGTATTTATCTGATAGGGCTTCTGTATCAATATGTAACTCTTGTCATATTTCAGCCCTAGAAATAATTGGAGTGTTGGGGCTAAAGAAAAAACTGGATTTTGACAAACTCACCATTTGTCCATAGCTTTGACAGTAGGTATCTAAAACATGTTGTAAGGAAGCTGCATTAAGCGTGTCTGCTTTCATGAGAATTAGAGAATCATCAGTGAATAATAGGTCCGATACTGACGGTGCATTTCTACACACTCTAATCCCTTCTACGCCCCCAGCTTTTTCTTCATACTGCAATAGACTGCACATAGGAGGAAGAGATAGGGGGAGAGAGGATCCCCCTGTCTAATGCCTCTTGTAGGGCTAAAATGATCTGTTTCCTGTGAATTGAACTAGAGGGGGGTGAATAGGCAACTAACAATTTTTTGCTTTTCTTAACCAATTTAAATTAAGCAACAAAGTAAGTTGTCTAGATATGCAACTATGATGACAACTTATAGGAAGCAAAGATAACACCCTCACAAGCAAGCTATCTAAGATAAACAAGGAAAGCTTGCACAAGTAAAGGAAAGAAATAACCACAAGTGGAGCCGGTGAAGACAAGGATGTGTTACCGAAGTTCCTTCCCTTTGAGAGGAAGTACGTCTCCGTTGGAGCGGTGTGGAGGCACAATGCTCCCCGAGAAGCCACTAGGGCCACCGTATCTCCTCACGCCCTCACACAATGCGAGATGCCGTGATTCCACTAAATGGTGCCCTTGAAGGTGGCGACCGAACCTTTACAAACAAGGTTGGGGCTCTCTCCACAACTTAATTGGAGGCTCCCAACGAAACCCCGGAGCTTCACCACAATGGAATGTGGCTCCGAAGTGACCTCTTCCGTCTAGGGTGCTCAAACACCCAAGAGTAACAAAATCCACACAAGAAAGTATGAGGGAATCAAGTTTCCTTTGGTGAGAGTGTAGATCTAGGTCTCCTCCTTCAATCCCTAGCAAATCAACAAGTTTGAGTGGCTAGGGAGAGAGATCGGGCAAGAAAGCTTCAAGGGGATTAATGGAGGAGAGAGAGAGGCAAGAGGTAGGAGAAGCCATCGGTATGTGCAGATTCCAACCAAGATTCCAACCGTTATGTGCAGAAATACAGGGCCGGTACTTCCGCACAAGCCATCGGTACAACCGGTGTGTGCAGAAAACCGCAGCCATGGCACCACGGCGGTACTTCCGGTGTAGCACACGGTAGTACCGGTCTTCCGGAGAAAACCGGAACTACCGCTCCACCACCGGTCAACTACCGCTTCGAGTCCAGAAGGTTTTTAACCAATGGCAGTAGTTCGGGCGGTGGTAGAGCCGGAACATCCGCTGGGGCAGTAGCTCCTGAGTGGTGGCAGTTCAAGCGGTACTACCGCACTGAATACCGGTAATACTGGTTTGTCGAGAGGACTCCGGTACTTCCGGGCCACCACCGGTCCACCACCGCACCCAGTAGAGAGGGGTATCACCCCTATGCGGTACTAGGGGCGGTGGTTCGACCGAAACTACCGGCCACCGGTACTACCGCTGTTAACAGTGGTACTACCGCAGTAGAGAAGACTGCACACACACACATAGAACCAAGGGGACCTCTCTCTCCTCGAACGAAGGCAATATGGTGGGTGCATAGTAACTGTGTACGTGACTTGATTCACCCAATACCTTCCGATGTGGGTTCCCTCTTAATAGTACGGATTTCCTACGACCAAGGGAAACAAAAAGCGTCGGAAACTCCGTCTTTGATCTTTTCCTTCTAGAGGGAAGGCCTAATCGTCTTGCGCCACACAATGTGTACCTGAGTAATATATGACGCATGATTAGTCCACACATGTATTGTCATCATCACCAAAACCCTTGGCAAGAGATGCCCTTACAATCTCCCCCTTTTTGGTGAATGATGACAACCACACGAATAGCACGGGAGATCTATAAAGCGTAGGCGGAGCTCCCCCTGAGTGTGAGCACTTATTTAGAGTTTGCTTTTGGAATGCAAAAGTTCTCAAACTAGGATCAATGCTCCCCCTAGATTTTATAGACCAACCAGCGACCGCAAACCAACATAGTAGACAACAAAGCATATGATTGCAGAGAAAGAGCAGAGAGCTAAAGATTAGATCACTGATAATAAGCAGGCTCTTCCGAGATAAGTGCATAGATAAATAAATAAGGGCACGCATGTCTCACACCATGCACAAGGTCACAACACAGGATAAGTACATAGGACATAAATAAAAGGTTCAACACGAGGAAAGTAACTGCAAGAAAACCCATGCAACTCCCGTGACCTAATAACTCTCTCCGCTTTTGGCATCAAGCACCAAAAAGGAAAAGAGCGAAACTAACGCCCCAGGGCTCAGTAAAGCTCCTCGTCTGTCGCAAGGGAATCATCAGAATCATCATCGTCAGAGTCCTCAGACTCCTCAGCCACCTCAGCCTCAGTATCCTCAGCATTCTCAGTCACACGAGCAACAGACGTAGTGGGCTCGTCATCAGACCACTGACAGTTAGCCAAAGACCACTTCTCCTCAGGAGTGATGATCTTCTCAGAGCCACTCTGCACACCTGGCACATTGAGGTGCTTCATCATCTGAATCTGTCTGCGGCGCGCCATCTTCTCAGACACATGGGCCTTGTAGAGCTTCTTTTGAATATGAGTATGTAAGCAGAAGGTCTTCTTGACCTTGGCAGTCAGCTTCTCCACCCAAGAGGGCTTGGCCCACGCCTCCAACTCAAAGTCCTCGTCGTCCGAGGTAGCAAAAGTATCCTCCTCACTCCACGCATGGAAGCGAGGAGCAGCATGTTTCTTCTTCCTCAGCAACTTGACCTGATGCTCCGTGAGCTTATCAGGAGTAGTAAGAGGGACTTCAGGCCTCCGGACTTCCCAAACTGAGTATAGGAAGCGCATCACAAAAGGAGTGTAGATAGGTACCTTGGGGAACCAGACACAGTTGTACATCTCCTCCCACATCCACGTAGACACATCGAAAGTGATGCCTTTGCCCCGCTTGTTCTTCATGGCCACAAGCAAATCCACCAGATATCCATAAATATCATCTTGGTTCCCAACCTTGGGCAGCAGCACACAACGGAACACACGGTGTAGAATATCATAGACAGGCAGAAGATCATTTGATTTACCCACAATGCCACGGCCAGGGGTATACAGAGGATCAAGTTTCACCTTATCCATGGGGTTGGCTCGGTCGTGAGAATGGAGACCACCTTGACCCTCCAAACAAGTGTCAGCATAGTCCAGAGCATTGCAGAAGGCACTCCAGGGAACATGGAAGAACTCATCCCGGCACATAAAAGAAAGGTGACGCTGATCGTCACTGCCGAAGTGGACAGTAGCATAAAACTGATGGACAAGCTCCACATCAAAATCACACCGCAGCTCCATGAGCTTGATCAAGTCAAACTCCTCACATACCTCCAGAGCCTCCCCAAAGTAATCGAGGTTGTTCCTCCAACGCTCAAGGTCAATGGACCACATCCGGGTGAACTTGTTCTTGTGGTGCTCGAAGATTTCGGACACAATCCTCATTTGCAATTCATTCCGGAACTGAGGGTTATTCCAGTGAGGAGTTGGTGGTCTGGTGTAAGGATCCTGAAAGCGATACTTCTCCCAGTTCGGATGCTTCCACTCACGCATAGGTAGCGCTGCACGCTGCTTGGCAGCGACTGACTTCTCCCGGCGAGTGGTTTTGGTGGGGACCACTACCTCGCGATCTTCTTCATTGTCAGCTGGCCTCTTGCCCCTACGGGCCCTCTTCCTGGTGTTCTGAGCAGCACGAGAGCTAGAGCCACCTGCAAACGCACACGGAAAACACAAAGCAACCAAGCAAAGATGAGAGGAATGTACACAAGATCAGAAGACTAATTCATGGGTATGTAAGTAGAATAGAAACAGAGCATATATGTTCAGAGCAACCGGTAGTTCCGGTTATTGAACCGGTAGTTCCGGTCCAGCGGTAGTACCGATCGTGGAGACCGGTAGAACTGCTGAGAGCGGAACTACCGAGGTGCAGGAGAGGAACCACCCGATCTCAAAACTAGATGCACTATGTCTATTACTAACTACACACAAGTGAATAAGGAGTCTATAAGGATCTCTCCCACCAAGCATTTAGCCAAAAATGAGGGAACACTAGCATTGCCCTAGAAAGAGGATTCAAGGAAAGAACCCTAAAAAGAGAAGAACAGGGCAATACCGGTATCCATGGGAGGAGATCGAGGAGGAGGCGGCCTCCACAGAGCGGATCCGATGAAGGGCCGACCGATCCGAAGTGCCGGAGGGCGCTTCGGGGCAGTGGGCGGAGCAACCGGCGGCTAGGGCAAATGGAACGGACGGGCGCGAAGGGGAAAACAGAGATACCCCTTCGGCCCGCACTATTTATACCCGCCCAGTTAAGTAGCCGGTAGTACCGGTCTGGGGACAGGTAGTACCGCTCCAGGAGCTACCTGGTGGTTGGGGCGGTACTTCCGCGTGAAGCGGTAGTACCGGCCAGGGGTACTGGTCTGAGTACCATTGGTAGAACCGCTGGCTCTAGACCGGTAGAACCGCTGGGCTACAGCCCGGTGGTAAAGCGGTAGAACCACTGGTACCACCGGGTGTACCGCTAGAAAGTAACAGCCCACTCCAAGATAGCAAACTTGTGTACATTTGGAATAGATGGCTTGGATGAGAAGGCTTAGGATGGAGCTAGTCACTGTAGTATGATGGTGAATACTCCAAGACCCATTGGAGAATTCACACACCTAAGAACACTCAAGGAGCTAAACAAAAGAGAACCAACCTAGCCCGAGGGCGGTGGCCGGAGCCACCTATGTTTGATTCAAATGGTATGGCACCGCAAAGAATTATCCTTGGACCCATAACCAAAGCTCGTCTTTGAAACACAAGTGTCATCATAAATGACGAATGTGAAAGAGTTGATCAATTTATGCAAAACGGGGGGAGGGAGAGTTCATTGAGAGAACAATACTCCCCATATGTCCATGCCTACATCTAGGCAAGATAACTATATTGAGTGGGAGGTGTGTGCAAGGTTTCAAGCCACATTGCTCAAATCTATGATATTTACCTCATGCCTTAACTCGCGAAATCTTGCTTCATCCAGAGGCTTCGTGAAGATATCAGCAAGGTTATCATGAGTGTTGACATAGTGGAGCTCGATTTCTCCTTCCTGAATATGATCCCGGATGAAGTGATACCGAATCTCAATATGCTTCGTCTTGAAGTGTTGCACCGGGTTGAGAGAAATCTTGATGGCACTTCCATTGTCACACCAAAGAGGCACTTTGTCACAAGTGACACCGTAATCCTTTAAAGTTTGCCTCATCCATAGAAGTTGAGCACAACAACTACCAGCTGCCACATGCTCTGCTTCGGTGGACGAGAGAGACACACAACTTTGCTTTTTGGAAGACCAACTTACCAGAGAGCAACCAAGGAATTGGCACCCTCCGGAAGTGGACTTGCTACCCACTTTGTCTCCCGCCCAGTCCGAGTCAGAGAAACCTACAAGGTTGAAGTTTGCCCCTCTTGGGTACCATAAGCCAAAGTTTGGGGTATGAGCCAAATATCGAAAGATTCGCTTGACTGCCACCAAGTGACTTTCCTTAGGTGAGGCTTGAAACCGTGCACACATTCCCACACTCAACATAATATCCGGTCTAGATGCACAAAGTTAAAGCAAGGAACCGATCATAGAGCGATATACCTTTTGAACCACCGCTTTACCATTGGGATCAATGTCAAGTTGGCACTTGGTTGGCATTGGGGTAGTAGCCGGCTTGACATCACTTAGATTAAACCTCTTGAGCATGTCTTGAGTGTACTTGGCTTGTTTGATTAAGATTCCTTCTCTTCTTTGCTTAATCTCAAACCCAAGGAAGTACTTCAACTCTCCCATCATGGACATCTCAAAATGTGTGGTCATGAGTGCGACGAATTCATCATTGAAAGCTTTGTTAGGTGAACCAAAGATAATATCATCAACATATAGTTGGCAGACAAACAACTCCCCTTTGACCTTCTTAGTAAAAAGAGTGGGATCGATTTTCCCAATTTCAAACCCACGATCTTGTAACAACTCGGTAAGATGCTCATACCATGCACGTGGGGATTGTTTAAGGCCATAGAGTGCCTTATCGAGTTGATACACGTGATTGGGGAACTTAGGATCCTCAAATCCCTGGGGTTGTTTGACATAAACCAACTCATTAATAGGAGCACTAAGAAATGCACTTTTCACATCCATTTGTTGCAACTTAAAATTATGATGTGAAGCATAGGCAAGCAACAAACGGATAGATTCAAGGCAAGCAACGGGGGCAAAGGTTTCACCATAGTCGATACCCTCGACTTGGGAGTAGCCTTGAGCCACCAACCGCACCTTGTTGCGAATGACAATGCCATGGGCATCCTGCTTGTTCTTAAAGATCCACTTGGTTCCAATGACATTATGGTTCTCCTTTGGCCTCGGCACCAGACGCCACACTTTGTTGCGCTCGAAGTTGTGGAGTTCCTCATGCATGGAATTAAGCCAATCAGGATCTTCGAGCGCCTCATAGACCTTCTGGGGTTCAACACAAGAGACAAAAGCTTGATGAGCCCAATAGTTTGCTAATTGTCTACGAGTGCTTACCCCCTTTGTGATGCTTCCAAGAATATTCTCCATGTGATGTTCTCTAGAAGCAAGCCTGGAGGCAACTTTTGCAGCACGACGCTCCAATTGCTCTTCAAGTGACAATTGAGGAGCACTAAGTTGATCATATTGAGCGACGTCAAGAGCTTGATCTTGATCTTGAGCTTCCTCTTGATCTCGATCTTGCTCAGAGGAGAGAACTTGGCCTTGTGCATCATTTGGTGGCTCACCACCATCTTGTGATTGATCTTGCATTTGGCCTTGTTCGTCTGGTAGAAGGCCTTCACTTTGTTCTTCGGAAGCGTGTGGGTCTTGGGTTGATGATGGTTCCACTTGGGTGGAACATTGTCCTTCTCCTTCAGCCACATGGGGTTCCTCAATGGGTAGGATATATCCAACACCCATTCTTCTTATGGCTTGAGGAGGAATTTCATCACCTACATCACAAGTACCACTTTTCTCCACTTGGGAGCCGTTATTCTCATCAAACTCTACGTTACACGTCTCCTCAATGAGTCCATTGGACTTGCTGAGGACACGGTAAGCATGAGAGTTTGTAGCATAACCAACAATTATGCCCTCATGAGCTCTAGACTCAAATTTAGACAAATGAGCACCTTTCTTGAGGATGAAACACTTACACCCGAACAACCGGAAGTACTTGAGATTGGGCTTGTTACCGGTAAGAATCTCATATGGATTCTTGTTCAAACCTTTGCGGAGATAGAGCCAATTGGATGCATGACACGCGGTGTTGATGGCTTCGGCCCAAAAGTTGTATGGAGATTTGAATTCCGCCATCATGGTCCTTGCCACGTCCATCAATGTCCGATTCTTTCTCTCAGCTACACCATTTTGTTGAGGGGTATAAGGTGCGACATATTGATGTTTGATCCCCTCATCACTAAGAAACTCATCCAAGGTGTAATTCCTGAACTCGGTGTTGTTGTCACTTCGGATCATCAAAATCTTTGCTTCATTTTGTCGTTGAGCTTCATTTGCAAAGTTGATGACGGTTTGTTTGGTCTCACTCTTCTTCTTTTTTAAGTATACCCAAGACTATCAAATGATGGAGGCCCAAAGAGGTCCATGTGAAGGAGCTCTAATGGTCTTTTTGAGTAGATGATAGTCGTGGGAGGATGAGCCTTCTCATGTAGCTTTCCTTCAATACAAGCACTGCACGCACGATCTTTGGCAAAGCTAACATTTGTTAGTCCACGAACATGGTCCCCTTTGAGAAGACTTTGCAAAGATCTCATATTGACATGGGCTAACCGGCGATGCCAAAGCCATCCCACATGAACTTTAGCCATTAGGCATGTCGCGGTCTTAGTGGGCAGCTCCGAGAAGTTAACCACATAGAGACCATTCTCGACATGTCCAACATAGGCTACTTTAAGAGTCTTGCTCCACAAGAGGGCCACGGTATCAATATCAAAGAATGTAGCAAATCCCATGAGTGCAAGTTGACGAACAGAAAGTAAGTTATATGCAAGGGACTCAACAAGCATGATTTTCTCGATCGTGAGATCATGAGAAACAACAACCTTGCCAAGCCCCAATACCTTAGAAGATGAAGCATCACCCCATTCGACGTTGGTGGCCATGGATAAACCTTGATGCACGTCCACCACCAAGTCTTTGCTTCCGGTCATATGATTTGTGGCTCCACTATCGAGCAACCATGATCCCCCACCGGAATCAAACTCCTACACGAGATCAATGCTTGGATTTAGGTACCCATTTGGTAATGGGTCCTTTGAGGTTAGTAACAAGGGTCTTAGGAACCCAAATAGACCATTCAATGTACTCATAAGAAGAACCAACAAATTTAGCAAATACATGACCATCACTAGCACGACATAAAACATATCAAGGATTAAAGTCGTCGGCTATGTTTGATGGTATGGTGGGGTTCTTCTAAGAAGAAGAACCCTCTCCCTCTTTCACAAAGGTTTGTTTAAGAGGAGGAGGTAGCTTGATCTTGTCGTTCTTCTTCTTCTTGGGCTTGGGAGCAAACCCAATTCCTTCCTTTGCCACCACCTCCTTTTGATTACTCAAAAGATCGTTGAGGTTCTTCTCACCTTGTATACATGTCACAAGGCCTTTCTCAAGTTGCTTCTTCAACTTGGCATTCTCTTCAACAAGATGCACATGCTCACAACATGGGTTAGTAGCATTTGCATTATCAATCAACACCATGTGAGGAAAGATAGCTTTCTCCTTGGTTAGCGAAACCTGGAGTTGATCATGAGACTCCTTAAGAGAAGCATGTATACCTTTCAAGGCCTTGTGAGCCTTGTCAAGTGTAACAAACTCCTCCTTGAGTCTAGCATGGTCAACCCCAAGTTTTGCCTTCTCGGAATTAATCATACGAGAGACAACTAAAGCATGATCGAGATCTTTTTTTAATTTAACATGATCATCGTTGTGTGACTCCTCAAGAGCCAAACGAAGACCACGCTCTTCCTCTAGAGCATTAGAGAGATCCGATATCTCATCAGCATAGTCTCGACTATGTCCTTCCATTTTAGCAATGGTCTCCTCGTGAGCCTCGATCATGTCATTGGCCTCACCGAGTTGTTTCAAGAGAGCAACAAAATCCTTCTTGGGTTTTCCCTTGAGTTTGCTCATAAACAACTCAAATTCATTCTCTTTCTCCTTAGCTCCCTCACTCTCATCAATACAATCCATCAATGAAGGATTAGAGATGATGGTAGTGTTGATGTTTGGAGTTACCTTGTTGGTGGCCTTAGCCATGAGACACTTGGCGGTGATGTTCTCATTTGGTGAGTCGAAGAGAGATGAGCGAGGAGTAGTAGCAATAGCAATTGTGGCCATGGTGACCATCTCATCATCTTCATCATTATCATCATCCTCAACATATTCTTCTTGGGCCACCAACCCTTTAGGAGGGGTCTTCTTGTTGGGATAAGACTTGGCCTTGTCCTTCCGGATAAGCTTGCCTCCAAAGTCTTCTCTTTTCTCATATGGGCAATCAACAACAAAGTGGCTCACATTCCCATAGTTGAAGCATGTCCTTACTCGTTGCTTGCCCTTGTTGCCACTTGAGTTGTTCTTGTTGAAGTTGGGCCTTGAGTTCTTGTTGCCCCAAAATTTCCGTGAAGCAAGAGCCATGTGCTCATGATAGGCATATCTGGTGTCCTCGGGACAACACTCATCGTCATCCTCCTCCTCCTCTTCTTCCACACAAGCCTTGGCCTTCAAGGCAAGGTTAGGCTTCTTTGATCGTTGAGCTCTTAAAACTGCATTGTCGGCGGTCTTGTCCAAGATCCTCATGGCAACAAACTCATCCAACACTTCATTTGATGACAAAGTGTGGAAGTCCGGCCTTTGGCGAATGACGGAGGACATGGCCTTGTGGTAAGGCAACATGGCATTGAGAAACTTGCGCTTGATCCAATTGTCATCCGTGTCCTTGTCCCATGATCTCGAAGTGAAACCGCAAGAGTGGTTAATCTCCGATAAAGTTCGCGTGGATCTTCATCTTCGATCATAGCAAACTCATCGGCTTCATCTTGCACAACTTCATAGTTAGAGCGTTGAATTCTTGCGCTCCCCTTGTACATGGAGCCAACATGCTCCCAAGCTTCCTTGGCGACGGTGAAGGGTCGAAGATGTGCAATGTCTTCGGGAGGGATATCATCTTGAAGTATGCAAAGAAGGGACTCGTTGAATTGATGATCGGCAGCTTCTCTCGGAGTTAAGTTGTCGGGATCACGTGGGTAAAAACCTTGCTCAATGATTCTCCAAAGATTAGTAGAACAATGACTTAAATGACATTTAAAGCGAAACATCCAAGAGGCAAAATCAGAATTTTTCATAAACTTAGGAGGAGGCCCAACAGAATTTAAATGCGGTGTAGGGACGGGTCCTCCATAGTGGGTAGGAGGAGCGGATTGGGCAAAGATCCCACTCCCATTCTTAGTAACCGGGGCTTGCTCACTACTAGCTTCTCCCTTGTCGGGAGTAGCCTCCGACACGATGGTAGCGGGACGAACCACTTCCAACGGTGTGGTGGATAATTTAAGCCCCTCAAGCAATTCCTTAAACATGCCTTTGACCTCGGTCGCTAGTGATTCTTTCAATGTGGCCATTGCCACATTGAACTCCTCACGAGAGACCGAGGTTCCCCCATCGGACGTAGGCAAGGACGGAGTTCCACCGGAATGTTCCTCCGTCTCGACTACGTTGTCACCCATACTCTTTGGACGGTAAAGTCCTTAAAAAGAGACGAGGCTCTGATACCAATTGAAAGGATCGATATCACTACAAGAAATATGTCAACTTATGACCTTCTGTTAGTGACCCTGGAAGAATTGGTCATAGATCTATGACCATTTCAGACCAATTGGTCAAAAGCTGTTCGGGGGGCTCCAAACCCTAAACTATAACGACCATTTTGGTCAGAAAGGTCATAATTTCCTTACACAAAATGGTCATAAAGCAGATAGCACTGGTCTGCTGCCTTATTTCTAGCTGATCATGACCAATATAGATGGTCATAACCTTATTAATTGTGGTGGGTTGTTACGACTAGGCGCCACCTCATCAGTTTTGCCTATGTGTCATGTCCATGTGGCAGTTTTTGCCCTAGGTTGTGAAGCAACCTATATTTCTGTCATTCCCAAAATTCCCCAAAAAATCTCATAAATTCTTTGGGTCATATCTTCGTCAAATATGTAAATAACCTTCCTTGCCTAGTTCAAAAATAATTCAAAAATATTCATTTTCCTATTCTGTTAAAAAAACACTTTGTGAAGGAAGTACCACTTTGGCATGTCCAAATGGTATCCATTTTCTACGGTGCTTTCCTATGCCCAAATAACTATCCTCCACCAAATACCAACTCAATCCATTCATTATTTTGAGCCCATCTTCAACATTCGTATTTATGTCCAGCGTGGTACTTTGCAAAGCAAGTACCACCTAGACTCCTCCTTTTGAGCTGAAAATTTGTGAAGACGGTCTTCTTAGTAACTGATCATCCTCAACCAAAACTCACGCCCATTAGCCATGTGCATTTCCCGTACCGCTAATCAAACACTTGGCTGCTAATTCATGTTAGAGCATCGATCGGTCTCCTCGTGAGAATCTTATGTTGTAATTTTCTTCCTAGCACCTACCTGGGGAGTGCCCAACCCACTAGACATGCCTAGGCCGCCCAGAACACATGGCAACGCTACAGTAACGCGGTGACCACGCGGTGGGCATGCGAGTTTACGCGCTCTAGAGTTGGTGCCCTCGACCACCGCCCAAACCTCGACGTCTCGCCACCAAACCATGTATTTATGATAAATAGGTACTTATGTAACTAGAAATGATTTTTGGAAAAAATAAATAGCAAACTATGAGGCACTTGCAGTTCAAATTTGACCCGCTTCTAGCTGAATCGGCGGAAATTTGTCTTTTTCACGAGAGGTGGATCAAAAAATTTTACACCCAACCATTTTGTCAATTGTGCATTAAATATGTCCTAGTATTTTAGAAAATTGATTTGGTCCAATTTTGCAACAATTATTTGGGAGGTCCTTCACAAAAAAACCTCCTTCTGGGCACTTGAAAAATGGAAAATGATTTTTTCGTCCAAAGAAAATGAAAACTTCCTTAGGCAATATTGTTTGCCATTCCAAGATGCACCCTTGTGCACAATATGAGATCATTTGAACAAACTATGCCATTAATGTGGCCATAGGATTGATCATTTGGCTTGAAATACATGAATCTTCACGCATGATAGCACATTTCTGAGAACACTTTTTTAAAAGAATTGCCGTATTACAAGTTTATTATTTTTCCTGGTAACATGGTCATATATAATGACACAATTCGAAGGTTTTCCAATTTTTTGATTTTTTTTTAATTTTTTTATGCCCGTTTCAAAATGCGGTCAAAACGGCGGGAATGACCGTTCCTAGCTAGTGGTTGAATCTTGGTATTTTTTTGGTGTTTCTCTGATTAAATAGATACTTATGTACCTAGAAATGATTTTTGTAAAAAATTAAGAACAAACTACAAGGCAGCTACAGTTCAAATTTGACCCACTTCCAACTGAATCGGTGGAAATTTGTCTTTTTCACAAGAGGTGGATCAAAATTTTTTACACCCAACCATTTGGTCAATTGTGAATTAAATATGGCCTAGTATTTTAGAAAATTGATTTGGTCCGATTTTGCAACAATTATTTGGGAGGTCCTTCACAAAAAACCTCCTTTTGGGTACTCGAAAAATGGAAAATGATTTTTTCGTCCAAAGAAAATGAAAACTTCCTTAGGAAATATTGTTTGTCATTCCAAGATGCACCCTTGTGCACAATATGAGATCATTTGAACAAACTATGCCATGAATGTGGCCATAGGATTGATCATTTGGCTTGAAAGCCATGAATCTTCACGCATGATACCTCATTTCTGAGAACACTTTTTAAAAATAATTGTCGTATTACAAGTTTATTATTTTTCCTGGAAACTTGGTCACATATAATGACACAATGCGAAGGTTTTCCAATTTTTTGAATTTTTTATGCCCGTTTCAAAATGCAGTCAAAATGGTGGGCATGACAGTTCCTAGCTAGTGGTTGAATCTTGGAAAAAATTTGGTGTTTCTCTGATTAAATAGATACTTATGTACCTAGAAATGATTTCTGTAAAAAATAAAGAGCAAACTATAAGGCAGCTGTAGTTCAAACTTGACCCGCTTCCAGCTGGATCGGCGAAAATTTGTCTTTTTCACCAGAGCTGGATCAAAACTTTTGACACCCAACCATTTGGTCAATTGTGCATTAAACATGGTCGAGTATTTTATAAAATTGATTTGGTCCAATTTTACAATAAATATATGGTAGATCCTTCACAAAAAATATCATTTTGGGCACTCGGAAAATGATTAAAAATAGCTAGAAAGATCAGAAATGTATACAAATTGGTATTTATCCATAAAATGTTGTCTAACTCTAGTGAAAATTTGTGTGGTTCCCTTTTGCAAAATATTTTTGATAGCTACTTCACAAAATCCATCTATTTTTAGTACTTAGAGATACTTTTTAAAATTACTGGTTTTCCGATCCAATCAGGACTCTTCCCACGGATCGATGACATGGCTCCCATCCATCCATCCATCCATCTCACCATCCCACATCCATCCATCCATCTATCTACAGAAAAAAAAATAAAAAAATGAAAAAGACATACCCCCACCGCAGCCCAAACCCTAGCCCCGATCGCACCCCTCCTCCCCCATCGCACCCCTCCTCCCCCCATCTCCTCCCCGCCGCCTCCCAATCCAACCTCGCCGTCCACCACACCCACAGCCGACCTCGCCATCCTCCTCACCCATCGCCGCCGACCTCGTCCCTCCTTCCCCTCACCATCTCTCCGCGCACCTCACCTCCACCTCCACCGCCATCTCCGCTGGCTCCTCGCCGACGCCTCCGCCCCTTCCCCGTCCAGCGGCGACCCAGCGGCGCCCCACCTCCTCCGCGCGTTGGCCGCCCTTCCCCTCCTTCCCTTCCCTCATCTCCCCCACGGTGACCTCCTCCCTCCGCTCCTTCCTCCCAAACCCTAAATCCCACTCTCCCGATTCAGATCGAATCGATGGCGACGCCGCACTCCTTCCACAGCCGCCTCCCTTCCGCGCCGCCACTCCGTCCATACTAACTCATTGCAATTATTTTTTGTTTGGTATACATTTATCAATCTGGCTGCTAAAATAAAAATGTTGGGTGCTTTCGTTGCTTGTATGTTCAGTTACGTGAGAGCCAACTATCTGCAAGGTTGTTAGCCGGTCTAATGATGTGTGCTCAACTAATTGCAGGGACTTGCTAAGCAATCTTATGCGAGGAACAATACCGGTGTCGATCGGAAGCCGAACTCACCTGCCGCAAAACGGCAGTAGTGCCATGAAGCAGCTATATTTCTTGTTCTCTACTCTGCTTTGAACTGAACTTATTTCAGTTAGCAACTGTATACTAAATTTGAGAGTATGGGTGCTTGCTTGTGAATTGTGATGCTGTTCCCATCACATTAGATTAGGTTAATTACATCCACAAGTATAGTAGATTATGTCCAAGTGCTCTTCATCTTGTGTGTCATCTGCAAGGCAATCAAGTTAACTAGATGTTGTTCTTTTCATGCTCTGCTTCATACATACATGCATATGTGATTAACCTAAAGGAGATACTATATATGCACTAAATCTGAAAAGGAAATATGAAAAGCATACTATGCTTGCTAAGACCAGGTTTCTGTTCTTTTTGGTATTACTTTATCTTTTTTGACAATCTAGCTAGATGATTGTTTCCAGCCTTTGATATCCTAGGAGATTTTAACACAAATTGTAATAGATACTGCCCTGCTAAAGGAGGATGAGGATGAGGGGCGCACCTAGCCGTCGGCCCTACTCTGCTCGAGGAGGAGGGGCATGAGAAGCCTTCTCCTCTGCCCCTAATGCGACCAAGAGGTCCTTCCCGAGATCAAGCACGACCATGACGACCCACCACGGCAGGTAGCATCCCCATCTCCCTCCCCCACTTTTTTCTGCTTACTAATGCCACTAAATTAAGGAATATTAGATGCAAATCCTGGTTATGTCAAGGAATTCAAGAGGGATTTGTATGAATAAGTCCAGTTTTTTATTTAGTTTCTAGTGTGGATATGCAATGTGACGTACAATTCCTAGCTGTGCATACTGTAGACTGTTGACTGTAGTGTGACTTCCTGGAGCATAGTGATGCCTTACCAAGTAGCAATTGCATGAAGAGAGTCCACAACACAAAAACTATGTGTAATGGATCCATGACTTACAATCTGTACATGAATACCATGTGTAATGACTTATTTTTTACATCGTCTGAACATTTTTTTGCTGCTGTATTGTTTCTCACTCATGATTGATCTACTGCCAGGTGAAGGTTTTCAAATGTTGAAGGAGGAGGACAATAGGAACTTCTGTGATGTCTTGTCATCTATTTTTTTCTTTGCTGTAGAATAGTTTTGCTTGGCACTTACTGGTTCCTTGGATGCAAAGATATGTACTGCTAGAATGAATGCATGTAAAGATATTTTGGGCACCTATAATATTCCATGTTGCTTCGAAAATGTATTGGAACTGGGCTAGGCCCAAGATAGCTTGTAGTGTGATGTGTTGTAATGTCAATGGCATAATAAAAGAAGTTGGATTGGATCAATTATTTTGGCCCAGCCCAAGATATATTGAACAATTATTTCTGAGGGGGAAACTTGAGAGGCCCAGCGAAGAAATGGCCCAAAAAAATACGAGACCAAAAAAATCTGTCAAAAGGAATAGGCCAAGAAACTAAAAAGGCCAAATTAATGGGCCAAGCCCATATAGCTAGAGAAAATTAACAGAAAAATATAAATTAAAAAGGCCGAATTGTTGGGCTCGGCCCATGTAAAACACCGAATTGGACCGGGCTGATTCTTGTGCCACATCAGCTTGCCACGCTGGATGCCTACGTGGTCCGGGGAGGCTGCTAGTGACCAAAACACGACAGTAGGCATATTTTGGTCATAAACGTCTATGACCTTCTCACAGAGAAGGTCGCTAATGTCAGTTTATGACGGCCAGCTTTCGACCTTATGTTTTTGGTCACAAAAAGGTCACAAATGGAAATTTGTGACCATTCAGTGACCAATAGTGGTGGTCACAAGTTGACATATTTCTTGTAGTGTATGGTTGACTAGAGAGGGGGTGAATAGGCAACTAACAATTTTTTGCTTTTCTTAACCAATTTAAATTAAGCAACAAAGTAAGTTGTCTAGATATGCAACTATGATGACAACTTATAGGAAGCAAAGATAACACCCTCACAAGCAAGCTATCTAAGATAAACAAGGAAATCTTGCACAAGTAAAGGAAAGAAATAACCACAAGTGGAGCCGGTGAAGACAAGGATGTGTTACCGAAGTTCCTTCCCTTTGAGAGGAAGTATGTCTCCGTTGGAGCGGTGTGGAGGCACAATGCTCCCCAAGAAGCCACTAGGGCCACCGTATCTCCTCACGCCCTCACACAATGCGAGATGACGTGATTCCACTAATGGTGCCGTTGAAGGTGGCGACCATACCTTTACAAACAAGGTTGGGGCTCTCTCCACAACTTAATTGGAGGCTCCCAACGAAACCCCGGAGCTTCACCACAATGGAATGTGGCTCCGAAGTGACCTCTTCCGTCTAGGGTGCTCAAACACCCAAGAGTAATAAAATCCACACAAGAAAGTATGGGGGAATCTAGTTTCCTTTGGTGAGAGTGTAGATCTAGGTCTCCTCCTTCAATCCCTAGCAAATCAACAAGTTTGAGTGGCTAGGGAGAGAGATCGGGCAAGAAAGCTTCAAGGGGATTAATGGAGGAGAGAGAGAGGCAAGAGGTAGGAGAAGGACCTCATTAAATAGGGCCCCCAAGAGTCCAACTGTTATGTGCAGAAATACACTGGGCCGATACTTCCGCACAAGCCACCGGTACAACCGGTGTGTGAACAAAACCGCAGCCATGGCACCAGGGCGGTACTTCCGGTGTAGCACACGGTAGTACCGGTCATCCTGAGAAAACCGGAACTACCGCTCCACCACCGGTCAACTACCGCTTCGAGTCCAGAAGGTTTTAACCAATGATGGTAGTTGGGGCGGTGGTAGAGCCGGAACATCCGCTGGGGCAGTAGCTCCTGAGTGGTGGCAGTTCAAGCAGTACTACCGCACTGAATACCGGTAGTACCGGTTTGTCGAGAGGACTCCGGTACTTCCGGGCCACCACCGGTCCACCACCGCACCCATTACAGAGGGGTATCACCCCTATGCGGTACTAGGGCGGTGGTTCGACCGGAACTACCGGCCACCGGTACTACCGCTGTTAACAGCGGTACTACCGCAGTAGAGAAGACTGCACACACACATAGAACCAAAGGGACCTCTCTCTCCTCGAACGAAGGCAATATGGTGGGTGCATAGTAACTGTGTATGTGACTTGATTCACCCAATACCTTCCGATGTGGGTTCCCTCTTAATAGTATGGATTTTCTATGACCAAGGGAAACAAAAAGGGTCGGAAACTCCGTCTTCGATCTTTTCCTTCTAGAGGGAAGGCCTAACCGTCTTGCGCCACACAATGTGTACCTAAGTAATATATGACGCACGATTGGTCCACACATGTATTGTCATCATCACCAAAACCCTAGGCAAGAGATGCCCTTACAATCTCCCCCTTTTTGGTGAATGATGACAACCACACGAATAGCATGGGGGATCTATAAAGCGTAGGTGGAGCTCCCCCTGAGTGTGAGCACTTATTTAGAGTTTGCTTTTGGAATGCAAAAGTGCTCAACCTAGGATCAATGATCCCCCTAGAATTTATAGACCAACCAGTGACCGCAAACCAACATAGTAGACAACAAAGCATATGATTGCAGAGAAAGAGCAGAGAGCTAAAGATTAAATCACTGATAATAAGCAGGCTCTTCCGAGATAAGTGCATAGATAAATAGATAAGGGCACGCATGTCTCAGACCATGCACAAGGTCACAACACAGGATAAGTACATAGTACATAAATAAAAAGTTCAATACGAGGAAAGTAACTGCAAGAAAACCCATGCAACTCCCGTGACCTAATAACTCTCTGCCCCTTTGGCATCAAGCACCAAAAAAGAAAAGAGCGAAACTAACGCCCCAGGGCTCAGTAAAGCTCCTCGTCTGTCGCAAGGGAATAATCAGAATCATCATCGTCAGAGTCCTCAGCCACCTCAGCCTCAGAATCCTCAGCATTCTCAGTCACACGAGCAGCAGACGTAGTGGGCTCGTCATCAGACCACTGACAGTTAGCCAAAGACCACTTCTCCTCAGGAGTGATGCTCTTCTCAGAGCCACTCTGCACACCTGGCACATTAAGGTGCTTCATCATCTAAATTTGTCTGCGGCGTGCCATCTTCTCAGACACATGGGCCTTGTAGAGCTTCTTCTGAATATGAGTATGTAAGCAGAAGGTCTTCTTGACCTTGGCAGCCAGCTTCTCCACCCAAGAGGGCTTGGCCCGCGCCTCCAACTCAAAGTCCTCGTCATCCGAGGTAGTAAAAGTATCCTCCTCATTCCCCGCATGGAAGCGAGGAGCAGCATGTTTCTTCTTCCTCAGCAACTTGACCTGATGCTCCGTGAGCTTATCAGGAGTAGTAAGAGGCACTCCAGGCATCCAGACTTCCCAAACTGAGTATAGGAAGCGCATCACAAAAGGAGCGTAGATAGGTACCTTGCGGTACCAGACACAGTTGTACATCTCCTCCCACATCCACATAGACACATCGAAAGTGATGCCTTTGCCCCGCTTGGTCTTCATGGCCACAAGCAAATCCACCAGATATCCATAAATATCATCTTGGTTCCCAACCTTGGGCAGCAGCACACAATGGAACACATGGTGTAGAGTATCATAGACAGGCAGAAGATCATTTGATTTACCCACAATGCCACGACCAGGGGTATACAGAAGAGCAAGTTTCACCTTATCCATGGGGTTCGCTCGGTTGTGAGGACGAAGACCACCTTGACCCTCCAAACCAGTGTCAGCATAGCCCAGAGCATTGCAGAAGGCACTCCAGGGAACATGGAAGAACTCATCCCGGCACATAAAAGAAAGGTGACGCTGATCATCACTACCGAAGTGGACAGTACCATAAATCTGATGGACAAGCTCCACATCAAAATCACAGCGCAGCTCCATGAGCTTGATCAAGTCAAACTCTTCACATACCTCCAGAGCCTCTCCAAAGTAATCGAGGTTGTTCCTCCAACGTTCAAGGTCAATGGACCACATCCGGGTGAACTTGTTCTTGTGGTGCTCGAAGATTTCAGACACTATCCTCATTTGCAATTCATTCCGGAACTGAGGGTTATTCAAGCGAGGAGTTGGTGGTCCGGTGTAAGGATCCTGAAAGCGAAACTTCTCCAAGTCCTGAAGCTTCCACTTACGCATTGGTAGCGCTGCACGCTGCTTGGCAGTGACTGACTTCTCCCGGCGAGTGGTTTTGGTGGGGACCACTACCTCGCGATCTTCTTCATTGTCAGCTGGCCTCTTGCCCCTATGGGCCCTCTTCCTGGTGTTCTGAGCAGCACGAGAGCTAGAGCCACCTGCAAACGCACACGGAGAACACAAAGCAACCCAGCAAAGATGAGAGGAATGTACACAATATCAGAAGACTAATTCATGGGTATGTAAGTAGAATAGAAACAAAGCATATATGTTCAGAGCAACCGGTAGTTCCGATTATTGAACCGGTAGTTCTGGTCCAGCGGTAGTACCGGTCGTGGAGACCGGTAGAACCGCTGAGAGCGGAACTACCGAGTTGAAGGAGAGGAACCACCCGATCTCAAAACTAGATGCACTATGTCTATTACTAAGTACGCACAAGTGAATGAGGAGTCTATAAGGATCTCTCCCACCAAGCATTTAGCCAAAAATGAGGGAACACTAGCATTGCCCTAGAAAGAGGATTCAAGGAAAGAACCCTAAAAAGAGAAGAACAGGGCAATACCGGTATCCATGGGAGGAGATCTAGGAGGAGGCGGCCTCCACAAAGCGGATCCGATGAAGGGCCAACCGATCCGAAGTGCCGGAGGGCGCTTCGGGGCAGTGGGCGGAGCAACTGGCGGCTAGGGCAAATGGAACGGACGGGCGCGAAGGGGAAAACAGAGATACCCCTTCGGCCCGCACTATTTATACCCGCCCAGTTAAGCAGCCGGTAGTACCGGTCCGGGGACCGGTAGTACCGCTCCAGGATCTACCTGGTGGTTGGGGCGGTACTTCCGCGTGAGGCGGTAGTACCGACCAGGGGAACTGGTCTAAGTACCAGCGGTAGAACCGCTGGCTCTAGACCGGTAGAACCGCTGGGCTACAACCCGGTGGTAAAGCAGTAGAACCGTTGGTACCACCGGGTGTACCGCCAGAAAGTAAGAGCCCACTCCAAGATAGCAAACTTGTGTACATTTGGAATAGATGGCTTGGATGAGAAGGCTTAGGATGGAGCTAGTCACTGTAGTATGATGGTGAATACTCCAAGACCCATTGGAGAATTCACACACCTAAGAACACTCAAGGACCTAAACAAAAGAGAACCAACCTAGCCCGAGGGCGGTGGCCGGAGCCACCTATGTTTGAGTCAAATGGTATGGCACCGCAAAGAATTATCCTTGGACCCATAACCAAAGCTCGTCTTTGAAACACAAGTGTCATCATAAATGACAAATGTGAAAGAGTTGATCAATTTATGCAAAACGGGGGGAGGGAGAGTTCATTGAGAGCACAATGCTCCCCCTATGTCCATGCCTACATCTTGGCAAGATAACTATATTGAGTGGGAGGTGTGTGCAAGGTTTCAAGCCACATTGCTCAAATCTATGATATTTACCTCATGCCTTAACTTGCGAAATCTTGCTTCATCCAGAGGCTTTGTGAAGATATCAGCAAGGTTATCATGAGTGTTGACATAGTGGAGCTCGATTTCTCCTCGCCGAATATGATCCCGGATGAAGTGATACCGAATCTCAATATGCTTCGTCTTGAAGTGTTGCACCGGGTTGAGAGAAATCTTGATGGCACTTCCATTGTCACACCAAAGAGGCACTTTGTCACAAGTGACACCGTAATCCTTTGAAGTTTGCCTCATCCATAGAAGTTGAGCACAACAACTGCCAGCTGCCACATACTCTGCTTCGGTGGATGAGAGAGACACACAACTTTGCTTTTTGGAAGACCAACTTACTAGAGAGCAACCAAGGAATTGGCACCCTCCAGAAGTGGACTTGCTATCCACTTTGTCTCCCGCCCAGTCCGAGTCAGAGAAACCTACAAGGTTGAAGTTTGCTCCTCTTGGGTACCATAAGCCAAAGTTTGGGGTATGAGCCAAATATCGAAAGATTCGCTTGACTGCCACCAAGTGACTTTCCTTAGGTGAGGCTTGAAACTGTGCACACATTCCCACACTCAACATAATATCCGGTCTAGATGCACAAAGGTAAAGCAAGGAACCGATCATAGAGCGATATACCTTTTGAACCACCGCTTTACCATTGGGATCAATGTCAAGTTGGCACTTGGTTGGCATTGGGGTAGTAGCCGGCTTGACATCACTTAGATTAAACCTCTTGAGCATGTCTTGAGTGTACTTGGCTTGTTTGATTAAGATTCCTTCTCTTCTTTGCTTAATCTCAAACCCAAGGAAGTACTTCAACTCTCCCATCATGGACATCTCAAAATGTGTGGTCATGAGTGTGGCGAACTCATCATTGAAAGCTTTGTTAGGTGAACCAAAGATAATATCATCAACATATAGTTGGCAGATAAACAACTCCCCTTTGACCTTCTTAGTAAAAAAAGTGGGATCGAGTTTCCCAATTCAAACCCACGATCTTGTAACAACTCGGTAAGATGCTCATACCACGCACGTGGGGCTTGTTTAAGGCCATAGAGTGCCTTATCGAGTTGATACACGTGATTGGGGAACTTAGGATCCTCAAATCCCGGGGGTTGTTTGACATAAACCAACTCATTAATAGGACCATTAAGAAGTGCACTTTTCACATCCATTTGTTGCAACTAAAAATTATGATGAGAAGCATAGGCATGCAACAAACAGATAGATTCAAGGCGAGCAATGGGGGCAAAGGTTTCACCGTAGTCGATACCCTCGACTTGGGAGTAGCCTTGAGCCACCAACCGCGCCTTGTTGCGAATGACAATGCCATGGGCATCCTGCTTGTTCTTAAAGATCCACTTGGTTCCAATGACATTATGGTTCTCCTTTGGCCTCGGCACCAGACGCCACACTTTGTTGCGCTCGAAGTTGTGGAGTTCTTCATGCATGGCATTAAGCCAATCAGGATCTTCGAGCGCCTCATAGACCTTCTGGGTTCAACACAAGAGACAAAAGCTTGATGAGCACAATAGTTTGCTAATTGTCTACGAGTGCTTACCCCCTTTGTGATGCTTCCAAGAATATTCTCCATGTGATGTTCTCGAGAAGCAAGCCTGCAGGCAACTTTTGCAGCACGACGCTCCAATTGCTCTTCAAGTGACAATTGAGGAGCACTAAGTTGATCATCTTGAGCGACGTCAAGAGCTTGATCTTGATCTTGAGCTTCCTCTTGATCTTGATCTTGCTCAGAGGAGAGAACTTGGCCTTGTGCATCATTTGGTGGCTCACCACCATCTTGTGATTGATCTTGCACTTGGCCTTGTTCGTCTGATTGAGGGCCTTCACTTTGTTCTTCGGAAGCGTGTGGGTCTTGGGTTTGATGATGGTTCCACTTGGGTGGAACATTGTCCTTCTCCTTCAACCACAAGGGGTTCCTCAATGGGTAGGATATATCCAACACCCATTCTTCTTATGGCTTGAGGAGGAATTTCATCACCTACATCACAAGTAGCACTTTTCTCCACTTGGGAGCCGTTATTCTCATCAAACTCTACGTTACACGTCTCCTCAATGAGTCCATTGGACTTGCTGAGGACACGGTAAGCATGAGAGTTTAACCAACAAATATGCCCTCATGAGCTCTAGACTCAAATTTAGACAAACGAGCACCTTTCTTGAGGATGAAACACTTACACCCGAACACCCGAAAGTACTTGAGATTGGGCTTGTTACCGGTAAGAATCTCATATGGAGTCTTGTTCAAACCTTCGCGAAGATAGAGCCGATTGGATGCATGACACGCGGTGTTGATGGCTTCAGCCCAAAATTTGTATGGAGATTTGAATTCCGCCATCATGGTCCTTGCCGCGTCCATCAATGTCTGGTTCTTTCTCTCAGCTACACCATTTTGTTGAGGGGAATAAGGTGCGGCATATTGATGTTTGATCCCCTCATCACTAAGAAACTCATCCAAGGTGTAATTCCTGAACTCGGTGCCGTTGTCACTTCGGATCATCAAAATCATTGCTTCATGTTGTCGTTGAGCTTCATTTGCAAAGTTGATGACGGTTTGTTGGGTCTCACTCTTCTTCTTGAAGAAGTATACCCATGTGTATCTTGAATAATCATCCACAATCACCAAGCAATACTTTCTGCCCCCAAGACTATCAAATGATGGAGGCCCAAAGAGGTCCATGTGAAGGATCTCTAATGGTCTTTTTGAGTAGATGATAGTCGTGGGAGGATGAGCCTTCTCATGTAGCTTTCCTTCAATACAAGCACTGCACGCACGATCTTTGGCAAAGCTAACATTTGTTAGTCCATGGACATGGTCCCCCTTGAGAAGACTTTGCAAAGATCTCATATTGATATGGGCTAACCGGCGATGCCAAATCCATCCCACATCAACTTTAGCCATTAGGCATGTCGCCGTCTTAGTGGATAGCTCCGAGAAGTTAACCGCATAGAGACCATTCTCGACATGCCCAACATAGGCTACTTTAAGAGTCTTGCTCCACAAGAGGGCCACGGTATCAATATCAAAGAATGTAGCAAAGCCCATGAGTGCAAGTTGACGAACAGAAAGTAAGTTATATGCAAGGGACTCAACAAGCATGACTTTCTCGATCGTGAGATCATGAGAAACAACAACCTTGACAAGCCCCAATACCTTAGAAGATGAAGCATCACCCCATTCGACGTTGGTGGCCATGGATGAACCTTGATGCGCGTCCACCACCAAGTCTTTGCTTCCGGTCATATGATTTGTGGCTCCACTATCGAGCAACCATGATCCCCCACCGGAAGCAAACTCCTACACGAGATCAATGCTTGGATTTAGGTACCCATTTGGTAATGGGTCCTTTGATGTTAGTAACAAGGGTCTTAGGAACCCAAATAGACCATTCAATGTACTCATAAGAAGAACTAACAAATTTAGCAAAGACATGATCATGACTAGCACGACATAAAACATATGAAGGATTAAACTCGTCGGCTATGTTTGATGGTATGGTGGGGTTCTTCTTGACTACATCACCCTTCACATTGTTCTTCTTCTTAGAAGAACCCTCTCCCTCTTTCACAAAGGTTTGTTTAAGAGGAGGAGGTAGCTTGGTCTTGTCGTTCTTCTTCTTCTTGGGCTTGGGAGCAAACCCAATTCCTTCCTTTGCCACCACCTCCTTTTGATTACTTAAAAGATCGTTGAGGTTCTTCTCACCTTGTATACATGTCACAAGGCCTTTCTCAAGTTGCTTCTTCAACTTGGCATTCTCTTCAACAAGATGCACATGCTCGCAACATGGGATAGTAGCATTTGCATTATCAATCAACACCATGCGAGGAAAGATAGCTTTCTCCTAGGTTAGTGTCGTGGAATTAGCACGGCAGATGTCCGGTTTAGAGGACTTAGGTGTGAGGCCATCGCGCGGGTTAGCTTGAAGAGGTTAAGAGCACACAAAGGACACAGAGGGTTTATACTAGTTCGGCCCCTTCGATGAAGGTAAAAGCCTACGTCTAGTTTGGTGTGGTATTGCTTGTGTGTCGATGAACAGGGAGCGAATCGCTTGCCTGTTCCTCGCGCTATTGTTTCTTGTCCTTGAAGCGTCGCCGGGTCGTCCCTTTATATAGGAGGCGACACCCGGTCCGGTTCATAGAGTCCCGAGGCCGGTTCATAAACGTGTCCGCCTCGGTCTCTACTCCTTCTATCTTACATCCCAAGTTACATGATATGACGGTTTACAAACCGTAGGCTTTACACATGGGCCCTAAACCTCTATGGGCTATAACCTTTTGTATATATTCTACTGGGCTTGTGATAATACAAAAGCGTCAGTGTAATCCGGATCTTCCTGGCCGGTTTATACCTGCTAGTAATATGCCTAACATTAAGCCCCAGATTGATTTGAACTTGTTCATGTCAGTCTTCTAAGTCTTGCATAAATCTCTTCTCTGTAATTTATCTGCTTCATAAACCGGCCATGACGTCATCTCCTGGAATCGCCTTAATCCGTCGTGACGTCATCTCTGCACTTAAAGCTCACCTCTGTCTGTTACCTTTATTAAATGCCGCACCGAAAATCGAGGCGACATCGCGATCTTTATCCAATCTCTGACCTCCTTGATTCCCGCGCTTACCGTTTTCACCTCTTCGGCTTATAAATATCGCTGGGGCATGCCTCGTTTTCCCCTTCTGCCTTCATCTTCCTCCATCTCCGTCGCTTGAAGCTCTGCCGCCGTTCTTCGAGCTCCTCATCATCTTCGAGCCTGGCCACTGCATCACCCTGAACGTGACCAGAGCACTTTGCCGCCGCCCTCTACTTTGTCAGGTACTCTTTCTTCTTCCCTGTAAATCTCAATCTAGGGTTTTCTTCCGTAGCTCCGCCATTAGACCTTTGAAGCTTTTGTTGTTCATCCCCGTAGACCAACTTTACTATAGATTCAAACCTTATGTAGATTTGATCTGAATCCATGCGCTCCTGCTCCGTCCTCGCGTCGTTTAGTTCTTCTAGTTTATCAGTTTAGATTTGATCTGTAGAGAACCTCCGCGGTCCTTCCTGTATATGACTTGCGTTTATTCCATCTTTTTCTTATGCCTCAGATCCATTTTTACTCCAGCTTTCTGTGGAAACTGTTTCTTCACACTATAGATCTGTAGCTTGTCTTCACCGGTTTAATCAATCATATACTTTCTTCGGCGGTTTAGACGTAAGCCTGTATCCATAATTGATGGTTTAGCTTCTCCTATCCCTGTTATCATGAACCGGTAGCTGTTCGCCTCGCATCTGCGTCCGGATTATCAATGCCATTAGTCCCTTGTTTAAACCGTCGATTAGGTCCATAACTTTATATAATGCTCTGGTTTATATTTTAGCAATTGGTAAACCGGATTTTGTACTATAATTTTCAGCAGTTCCTTAGTCAAGATGACAGCCAAGCAGTTCGTCGCTTGCAACTGGGTCCCTTCCCGCATTACTGAGGATGATTTAACAAACGCTGCTTCAATTGGTATTCTGAGTCCTAAGGAGGTTCTGCACTGGCGGGCCCCAGGAAATGAGTGTCCACCTACTCCTAAGGAAGGAGAGGTCATTGTTTTCTTTGATCACCTAGCCCGGGGTTTTAGCCCTCCTGGTTCCAAATTCTTCCGGGATGTGCTAGCCGCTTTTCAGCTCCATCCTCAAGACGTAGGTCCAAATTCTATGTCAAATATCTGCAATTTTCAAGTCTTCTCAGAGGCATATCTTCAAGAAGCACCATCAGTGGATCTATTCCGAGACTTTTTCCATTTAAACCGGCGAACAGAGTTCACTGACGGGCCGCATCAAGAGTTGGGTGGCGTCAGTATCCAAATGAGAAAATATGTGAGCTTCCCTCACGCTACCCTTCATAGCCATCCCAAGGAATGGAACCAAACGTGGTTCTATTGTAAAGACACTTCGCCTGAAGGAGAGAACCCACTGCCGGGTTACCGCGCCCATCGCTTACCAACGGATCACCCCTTGCCGCAGCGCCTCAGCGCTCCGGATCATGCTCGGTTTGTTCCTCAACTTTCTAAGCTCAGGGTCTTTGTAGCCAACGGCTTAACCGGAGTAGACTTTGTCCGCTGCTGGCTTGCCTGGAGCATTCTTCCGCTGAGCCGGTGCTCAGGCCTGATGTACGAGTACACTGGTAAACTGGATGATCCTCAGCGCCACATTGACGTAATACTTCCTGAAAAAGAAGTCACTGAATCCGCGAAGAAAATGCTCAACATCTCTCTGGAAGAATGCAGCCGGACCGGTTTAGCTCCGTTCTGCGAAACCAATAAACCGCCAGCAGTATGTCCTTTTTGATCTTTTCTGTTTATTCTGATCCGGCCATATCAATTGTCTTCCATTTATTTCCTATCTTCTGCACAAGCCACCGATCCCTTTTGGAAAAGGAAACCTCAAGATAAAGCGGCCAAACAACCACGCCGGAAAACTTATGCTGTCAAGAAAAAGAAGGTTGTTGCCACCTCCGGTTCACACCCCGAGGAAGATGATCCGGATTCAGAGGTATGAATTAAACTTTGTACGCTTTATCCTCCCTTTGTCTAAATTTATGTTTAACAGTGCCTTTCCACAGGATCTGGCGGAAGGAAGTAAAGCGGCGGAGGTTGAGGTAATTTCTCTCTCTTCTGACTCAGAACCGCTGCCCCCCAAAATCCGCCGGGTGTCCCGAAAATACCCTTTTTCTTATCCTTATGCTCAATTGGACCCCAACTTTCTTTTGAAGAAGCAGCAGCATGAAGCACGCCGGCCCATGCGCCATAGTGGCCATGTGGTGGAGTCATCCGGAATACCTCTTACACTGGCTCGCAGGCCCCGCTCCGAGGTTTTACTTTCCCCAACTCTCCTTCATCCAAAAGCCGGACTCATACGTAAACCGCTTAAACCGTCTGATCCTAACTATCAGGAGGCTCCTTTGTCCTCTTCCGGCGAGTCGACTGCTACACAGGTCCCTGTGCTGAAGACTGTGCCCGTGTAAGTTCCTTTCAAACATCCGGTTTACCTTCATGTTTTTAACTTCATGATTCTCATTATTCCTTTTGACTTTTACCAAAAAGCCGAAACCTAGCAAGAAGGCGAAAGCATCCAAAGCGGCTGCCGAAACCACTGTTGCTAAACCGGCTGATGACCCTGAAGCGGCCATCCTTCCAGAAGACATCCCTGAAGCTCAGTTTGATGATCCTCTTCCTATGGATCATGATGATGTTGCTGCTCCAGGAGGTGAAAATATGGAGAATGTGGTTGATCCGGCGAGCCCTGTCTGGGTTAGCACTCCTCGGGCTAGCCCGGCTCCTGTCAGCCCAGCGCCTACTGCTGTCCCTCTCCAACCAACTGCCGCTTCATCCCCGGACGTTGAAATAACCGGGTTAGGCTTTACTGCTCCTTGTGAGCCTGTCATCTTGGCCAAGCATACTGCCAAGGAGGAAAAACTTCAAAAAGAAAAAGGCAAGTGGAGCACGGACTTATCCAGCTATGCCCAGTTGAGTGCCCAGGAACTTCATTCCGGGTATCTGAACCGGCTCTTTACCAGCCGCGAGTATGAAGCCGGGTTGGTTAACATGATGAAGGATAAGTACGAGGTAATTTACTTTCCTTTTACTTGTCTCTGTTTTGTGCTCTTTGCAATCCTGTCTTCAGGCCATAGTAGCCCCCAAGTGTCGGTTTAGCTTCATTGTAGGTGAACCGGGACTTCCAGTGTATCTGAGAATGAACTTACATTAGCCCCCAAGTGCCAGGGGTATAACTTGTTTTATGCGCTTGGGACTTGTCTGAAATTCTCTGTTGGTACTTCAATTGTACATGAGACTCCTTAAGAGAAGCATGTATACTTTTCAAGGCCTTGTGAGCCTTGTCAAGTGTAACAAACTCCTCCTTGAGTCTAGCATGGTCAACCCCAAGTTTTGCCTTCTCGGAATTAATCATACGAGAGACAACTAAAGCATGATCGAGATCTTTTTTTAATTTAACATGATCATCGTTGTGTGACTCCTCAAGAGCCAAACGAAGACCACGCTCTTCCTCTAGAGCATTAGAGATCCGATATCTCATCGGCATAGTCTCAAATATGTCCTTCCATTTTAGCAATGGTCTCCTCGTGAGCCTCGATCATGTCATTGGCCTCACCGAGTTGTTCCAATAGAGCAACAAAATGCTTCTTGGGTTTGCCCTTGAGTTTGCTCATAAACAACTCAAATTCATTCTCTTTCTCCTTAGCTCCCTCACTCTCATCAATACAATCCGTCAATGAAGGATTAGAGATGATGGTAGTGTTGATGTTTGGAGTTACCTTGTTGGTGGCCTTAGCCATGAGATACTTGGCGGTGATGTTCTCATTTGGTGAGTCGAAGAGAGATGAGCGAGGAGTAGTAGCAATAGCAATTGTGGCCATGGTGACCATCTCATCATCTTCATCATTATCATCATCCTCGGCATATTCTTCTTGGGCCACAAACCCTTTAGGAGGGGTCTTCTTATTGAAGTTGTTCTTGTTGGGATAAGACTTGGCCTTGTCCTTCCGGATAAGCTTGCCTCCAATGTCTTCCATTTTCTCATATGGGCAATCTAGAACAAAGTGGCTCACATTCCCACAGTTGAAGCATGTCCTCACTCGTTGCTTGCCCTTGTTGCCACTTGAGTTGTTCTTGTTGAAGTTGGGCCTTGAGTTCTTCTTGTTGCCCCAAAATTGCCGTGAACCAAGAGCCATGTGCTCATGATAGGCATATTTGGTGTCCTCGGGACAACACTCATCGTCATCCTCCTCCTACTCTTCTTCCACACAAGCCTTAGCCTTCAAGGCAAGGTTAGGCTTCTTTGATCGTTGAGCTCTTAAAACTGCATTGCCGGCGGTCTGGTCCAAGATCCTCGTGGCAACGAACTCATCCAACACTTCATTTGATGCCAAAGTGTGGAAGTCCGGTCTTTGGCGAATGACGGAGGACATGGCCTTGTGGTAAGGCATCATGGCCTTGAGAAACTTGCGCATGATCCAATTGTCATCCGTGTCCTTGCTCCCATGATCTCGAAGTGAAACCATAACAGTGGTTAATCTCCGATAAAGTTCGCGTGGATCTTCATCTTCGATCATAGCAAACTCATCGGCTTCATCTTGCACAACTTCATAGTTTGAGCGTTGAATGCTTGCGCTCCCCTTGTACATGGAGCCAACATGCTCCCAAGCTTCCCTGGCCACGGTGAAGGGTCAAAGATGTGCAATGTCTTCGGGAGGGATATCATCTTGAAGTATGCAAAGAACGGACTCGTGGAATTGATGATCGGCAGCTTCTCTCGGAGTTAAGTTGTTGGGATCACGTGGGTAAAAACCTTGCTCAATGATTCTCCAAAGATTAGTAGAACAATGATTTAAATGACGTTTAAAGCAAAACATGCAAGTGGCAAAATCAGAATTTTTCATAAACTTAGGAGGAGGCCCAATGGAATTTAAATGCGGTGTAGGGACGGGTCCTCCATAGTGAGTAGGAGGAGCGGAGTGGGCAAAGATCCCACTCCCATTCTTAGTAACCAGGGCTTGCTCACTACTAGCTTCTCCCTTGTCGGGAGTAGCCTCCGACACGATGGTAGCGGGACGAACCACTTCCAACGGTGTGGTGGATAATTTAAGCCCCTCAAGCAATTCCTTAAACATGCCTTTGACCTCGGTCGCTAGTGATTCTTTCAATGTGGCCATTGCCACATTGAACTCCTCACGAGACACCGAGGCTCCCCCATCGGACGTAGGCAAGGACGGAGTTCCACCGGAATGTTCCTCCGTCTCGACTACGTTGTCACCCATACTCTTTGGACGGTAAAGTCCTTAAAAAGAGACGAGGCTCTGATACCAATTGAAAGGATCTATATGGTTGACTAGAGGGGGGTGAATAGGCAACTAACAATTTTTTGCTCTTCTTAACCAATTTAAATTAAGCAACAAAGTAAGTTGTCTAGATATGCAACTATGATGACAACTTATAGGATGCAAAGATAACACCCTCACAAGCAAGCTATCTAAGATAAACAAGGAAAGCTTGCACAAGTAAAGGAAAGAAATAACCACAAGTGGAGCCGGTGAAGATGAGGATGTGTTACCGAAGTTCCTTCCCTTTGAGAGGAAGTACGTCTCCGTTGGAGCGGTGTGGAGGCACAATGCTCCCCAAGAATCCACTAGGGCCACCGTATCTCCTCACGCCCTCACACAATGCGAGATGCCGTGATTCTACTAATGGTGCCCTTGAAGGTGGCGACCGAACCTTTACAAACAAGGTTGGGGCTCTCTCCACAACTTAATTGGTGGCTCCCAACGAAACCCCGGAGCTTCACCGCAATGGAATGTGGCTCCGAAGTGACCTCTTCCGTCTAGGGTGCTCAAACACCCAAGAGTAACAAAATCCACACAAGAAAGTATGGGAGAATCAAGTTTCCTTTGGTGAGAGTGTAGATCTAGGTCTCCTCCTTCAATCCCTAGCAAATCAACAAGTTTGAGTGGCTAGGGAGAGAAATCGGGCAAGAAAACTTCAAGGGGATTAATGGAGGAGAGAGAGAGACAAGAGGTAGGTGGGAGGTAGGAGAAGGACCTCCTTAAATAGGGTCCCCAAGATTCCAACCGTTATGTGCAGAAATACACTGGGCCGGTACTTCCGCACAAGCCACCGGTACAACCGGTGTGTGAAGAAAACCGCAGCCATGGCACCAGGGCGGTACTTCCGGTGTAGCACACGATAGTACCGGTCTTCCAGAGAAAACCGGAACTACCGCTCCACCACCGGTCAACTACCGCTTCGAGTCCAGAAGGTTTTTAACCAATGGCGGTAGTTGGGGCTGTGGTAGAGCCGGAACATCCGCTGGGGCAGTAGATCTTGAGTGGTGGCAGTTCAAGCGGTACTACCGCACTGAATACCGGTAGTACTGGTTTGTCGAGAGGACTCCGGTACTTCCGGGCCACCACTGGTCCACCACTGCACCCAGTACAGAGGGGTATCACCCCTATGCGATACTAGGGGCGGTGGTTCGACCGAAACTACCGGCCACCGGTACTACCGCTGTTAACAGCGGTACTACCGCAGTAGAGAAGACTGCACACACACATAGAACCAAGGGGACCTCTCTCTCCTCGAACGAAGGCAATATGGTGGGTTCATAGTAACTTTGTACGTGACTTGATTCACCCAATACCTTCCGATGTGGGTTCCCTCTTAATAGTACGGATTTCCTATGACCAAGGGAAACAAAAAGCGTCGGAAACTCCATCTTCGATCTTTTCCTTCTAGAGGGAAGGCCCAACCGTCTTGCACCACACAATGTGTACCTGAGTAATATATGATGCACGATTAGTCCACACATGTATTTTCATCATCACCAAAACCCTAGGCAAGAGATTCCCTTACACCTAGTTTGATCATCATGTCATGCAAGAAATACCACTCCACTTTGTCATAAGTTTTATGTATATCAAGTTTAACTGCACATAAACCTATTTGGCCTGCTTTTTGTTCTTTATCTTATGCACACACTCATATGCTATCAAGATATTATATGTGATCATCCTTCCGGGAACAAAAGCACTTTGGGTAGGAGACATAATTTCAGGGAGAATATTTTTCAAACGCAATGCTAACATTTTGGAGATGATCTTGTATAGAACGTTACAAAGACTAATAGGTCTGAATTGTGTTACCAGTTCTGGAGAATATGTTTTAGGAATCATCACAATTGTGGTATCATTCCATCCTGCAGGAATCTTCCTTGAATTAATTTCCAATAAAACCTCTTGGGTTATTTCATCTCCGATTATATGCCAGTACTTTTTGAAGAAAACTGCATCTAGTCCATTAGGACCAGGTGCCTTAATATCCCCAATACTAGAAATTGCCTTTTTTTACATCATCCGCAGTGTAAGGCACCATTAGAAAATTGTTCATCTGGTCGGACACCCTTTGTTGGACTCCTTCCAGGATAACAGGATCTGTTTGCTGAACTTCAGATGTAAAAAGATGAGTAAAATAATTTAAGACATGCGTATTTAATTCTACAGTACCTTCCAACCAATTTTTGGTATCGTTTTTCAGTCTCTTAATAAAGTTCTTCTCCCATCTCACCGATGCAAAGGCCTAAAAGCACGTCGTGTTTCGATCTCCACCTGATAAACATGTTGCTCTGGATCGCTGCCTAATTTGGATCTCTTCAAGTTCTAACAAGTACCAAATCAACTCTGAAAGTCCCCTTCTCTTCTCATCATTATCATCCTCTATAGGTCCAGCCATGACCTTTTTGAGCTCTCGTTGCGCTTTCTGAAGCCGTTCTTTGTTTTTTGAGAACGCGCTGGTCCCAATCATGGAACCGTTTATGCATTTTGTTCAACCTCTCATATACATTCATGGCAGTTGGGTCAGCTGTAACTTCATTCCATGCCTCCATCACTATCTCATTAAAGTTCTGCTCTCTCAACCATCGTGCTTCAAATATTTTAACGTGTATATTATTCGGCCCGACAGCTGATTGTGTATAATAATCCGCATCAGGGAACAAACCCACCCATGCATCATTCACCAACCCTCTATCCAATCTTTCTCATATCCTCCCGCGACGCCATGTAAAAGGATCATTGAGGAAGCCAAGATCATGTAGCTTGCAATCATTAGTTGCTTCTTGGAAAGCCTGCATATACTGCATTGGTCGTGGATTACCTCCCTCCTTCTCATGGAGAAACTGAATTTCGTTCAGATCACCCACCAAGAGCCATGGCAAGTTCTGACTCTGGTGGAGTTGTCTCATGCGAGACAAAGTTAGGTGTTTGTTCGCCCACCTGAATTTCCCGTACATCCCAGTCAAATGCCAAACCAAATTATTACTATTGTCCTCAATCTTTACATCAATGAACATAGGATCTAGAGCAAGTCTATGTACATTGATATTATTATTCCAGAAAAGAACTAATCCACCACTTCTACCATTACTTGTGCACACTAGCTTCTGGTCCATCTTTAGCCGTCTCCTTAAACATTCAGTCGGATAGCTATCGAGGTGGGTCTCCGACAAAAACATCACCTCGGGGTTCCATCTTCGCTAGACGTCCAGCAAAGCACGCATTGTTGCAGCGTTCCCAAGACCCCGTTAGTTCCAGGATAAGATTTTCATTATGTTTGGTCATCCCCCTCCAGGGAGGATGCCAATATTTCATTGGGTTGTTTGCCGTTCGAGCTAGCCACAACCCCTCCATCTTCTCCTTTCAGCTTCTTCATGTTAGCATTTTTTTGAGGAGTGCATGATGTTTCTGGTGTAATTCCAGGTAACTAGTCACCTTCAATCTGCTACACTAGGGTCGCCACCGCTGCCGTTTTTGCTGAATTTACTGAAAATGGGTTTGGTTCTACGAGAATCAACGCTAGCTCTGTAGCCACACCCGAGCCCGCCGATTGGGTGTTCTGCGCTGCTCGCTTTCCCAGAACATGCATGTTTCTTGCATCTTGACTGCCTCCACATGTATCCCCATATCCTATGTCTCCATTTCTTCAGTACCACCTAGGTTAAATAGTGCATTATGGAGCCAACTTTTTAATATTCCTCTTCCGGCAAAACTTTGTGGTGCATCACCACGGCCCCGGCTCGGACCAAAATGTTGATGTCTCTATGTACTTCCTCTACCACGACCAAGATTTCTGCCTGCGCCACGTCCTCTTCCATGGCCTCTACCTCCATCAGCAAGCAGGAAGTCTCCCCACTCTAGCTTAGATATGTCATGCTCTCCCGTGCCACACTCCTCGTACCAATGTCCAAGCATTCCACAATTGCCACAGAAATCTGGGAGTTTCTCATACTGGACTTGATAATATTATGTCGCATTGTTTTTTACTATCCCTACAAACCTGATCAATTTATTGGTTACTTGAAGCTCGACCCTAACCCTGACAAATTCTCTAGCGAATCCAGCAGGCAGGGTAGTTTGCACCTCCAGGACCTTCCCCATCTTCCTATGCATACCATGGATTGCTTTCGGGAATAGAAAGTTGTCAGGCAATTTGAGGATTTTTGCCCACACAACAATCTTGTCCAACACAACGGATTTAGGGCTCATAAATCCATCATACTCAGCGATCAAAAGCCCTTGGTTCTTGAATAGCCATGGCCCCAGATTCATCGCAGTATTCCAAACACCAAGGCATCCAAACTGAAAAGTAAAAAGGTTATCATCTACCTTACGTCAACACACCTCCCTTGCTGGGTTCCATGCCGAGCGCATGTCCGAGTAAAGGGCAGATGGGCTAAAACTCTTATCGGTGTGCACCTTTGCTATCGCTAGCCACTTGGCCTCAACCTTCTCATCCTTGCCTTCGTCCTCCCAAACAAAATTGTCCTCCTCGTCTTCATGAAGATCCAATTGTTGGTGAACGTAGTATTTCAACAATTTCCTACGATCACGCAAGATCTATCTACTAGAAGCATAGCAACGAGAGGGGAGAGTGTGTCTACGTACCCTCGTAGACCGAAAGCGGAAGCGTCCAGTGACGCGGTTGATGTAGTCGAACGTCTTCGCGATCCAACCGATCCAAGCACCGAACATACGACACCTCCGCGTTCAGCACACGTTCAGCTCGATGACGTCCCACGAGCTCTTGATCCAGTTGAGATTCACGGGAGATTTTTGTCAGCACGACGGCGTGGTGACGGATATGATGAAGCTACCGGCGTAGGGCCTTGCCTAAGTACTGCAACGGTATGACCGAGATGTGTTTCTGTGGAGGGAGGCACCGCACACGGCTAAAACGATGTTGCTTGTGTGTCTTTGGGTGCCCCCTGCCCCCGTATATAAAGGAGCAAGGGGGGAGGTGCGGCCGGCCAGGGGCGCGCCATAGGAGTAGGATTCCTATTCCTAGTAGGAATAGGAATCCCCTTTCCTATTCCTACTAGGAGTAGGAAAGGAAGAAGGAGAGAAGGAAAGAGAGGGGCGCCCCCCCCCCCCCACTCCTAGTCCAACTAGGATCCCTAGAGGGGTGCGGCCAGTCCTACTGGGCTCCCTCTCTCTTTCCCTCATTGGTCCACTATGGCCCATACTCCCCCGGGGGGTTCCGGTAACCCCTCTGGTACTCCGGTTTTATCCGATAACACCCGGAACACTTCCGGTGTCCGAATATAGTCGTACACTATATCAATATTTATGTCTTGGACATTCCGAGACTCCTCGTCATGTCCGTGATCTCATCCGGGACTCTGAACTACCTTCAGTACATCAAAACTCATAAATTCATAATACCGATCGTCATCGAACGTTAAGCGTGCGGACCCTACGGGTTCGAGAACTATGTATACATGACCGAGACTCATCTCCGGTCAATAACCAATAGCGAAACCTGGATGCTCATATTGGCTCCTACATATTCTACGAAGATCTTTATCGGTCAAATCTCGTAACAACATACGTTGTTCCCTTTGTCATCGGTATTTTACTTGCCCGAGATTCGATCGTCGGTATCTCAATACCTAGTTCATCTCGTTACCGGCAAGTCTCTTTACTCATTCTATAATACATCATCTCGTGACTAACTCATTAGTCGTTTTGCTTGCAAGGCTTATTATGATGTGCATTACCGAGAGGGCCCAGAGATACCTCTCCTACACTCGGAGTGACAAATCCTATTCTTGATCTATGCCAACACCACGAACACTTTTGGAGACACCTGTAGAGCATCTTTATAATCACCCAGTTATGGTGTGACATTTGATAGCACACAAGGTGTTCCTCCGGTATTCGGGAGTTGCATAATCTCAGTCATAGGAACATGTATAAGTCATGAAGAAAGCAATAGCAGTAAAACTAAACGATCAAGTTGCTAAGCTAACGGATGGGTCTTGTCCATCACATCATTCTCCTAATGATGTGAAATCGTTGATCAAAAGACAACTCATGTCTATGGCTAGGAAACATAACCATCTTTGATCAATGAGCTAGTCTAGTAGAGGCATACTAGGGACACTCTATTTTGTCTATGTATTCACACATGTACTATGTTTGCGGTTAATACAATTCGAGCATGAATAAAAGACATTTATCATGATATAAGGAAATACAAATAACAACTTTATTATTGCCTCTAGGGCATATTTCCTTCAGTCTCCCACTTGAACTAGAGTCAATAATATATATTACATCGTAATGATTCTAACACCCATGTAGTCTTGGTGCTAATCATGTTTTGCTCATGGAAGATGCTTAGTCAACGGGTCTACGACATTCAGATCCGTATGTATCTTGCATATTTCTATGTCTTCCTCCTTGACTTGATCGCGGATGGAATTGAAGCATCTTTTGATGTGCTTTGTTCTCTTGTGAAAGCTGGATTCCTTCGCCAGGGCTATTGCTCCAGTGTTGTCACAAAAGATTTTCATTGGACCCGATGCACTAGGTATTACACCTAGATCGGATATGAACTCCTTCATCCAGACTCCTTCATTTGGTGCTTTCGAAGCAGCTATGTACTCCGCTTCACACGTAGATCCCGCCACGACACTCTGCTTGGAACTGCACCAACTGACAGCTCCACCATTCAATAAAAATACATATCCAGTTTGTGACTTAGATTCATCCGGATCAGTGTCAAAGCTCGAATCGACGTAACCGTTTACAACGAGCTCTTTCTAACATCCATAAACGAGAAACATATCCTTTGTCCTTTTTAGGTACTTCAGGATGTTCTTGATCGCTGTCAAGTGATCCACTCCTGGATTACTTTGGTACCACCCTCCTAAACTTATAGCAAGGCACACATCAGGTCTGGTACACAACATTGCATACATGATAGATCCTATGGCTGAGGCATAGGGAATGACTATAGATCTTGATGCCTAATATATAAGCAGCTTCACCGAGGTCTTTCATTGAAAAATTCTTATTCAAGTATCCTTTTATGCCATCTAGAAATTATGTATCATTTCCAATCAACAATATGGCATCCACATATAATATCAGAAATGCTACAAAGCTCCCACTCACTTTCTTGTAAATACAGGCTTCTCCAAAAGTCTGTATAAAACCATATGCTTTGATCACCTCATTAAAGCGTATATTCCAACTCCGAGATGCTTGCACCAGTCCGTAGATGGATCGCTGGAGCTTGCACACTTTGTTAGCACCTTTAGGATCGACAAAACCTTCTGGTTGCATCATATACAACTCCTCTTTGAGACATCCATTAAGGAATGCAGTTTTGACATCCATTTGCCAGATCTCATAATCATAAAATGCGGCAATTGCTAACATGATTCAGACAGACTTAAGCATCGCTACGGGTGAGAAAGTCTCATCATAGTCAACTCCTTGAACTTGTCGAAAGCCTTTCGCAAAAAGTCGAGCTTTGTAGGTAGTAACATTACCATCGGCGTCAGTCTTCCTCTTGAAGATCCATTTATTTTCAATGGCTTGCCAATCATCGAGCAAGTCAACCAAAGTCCACACTTTGTTCTCATACATGAATCCCATCTCAGATTTCATGGCCTCAAGCCATCTTGCGGAATCTGGGCTCATCATCGCTTCCTCATAGTTCGTAGGTTCATCATGGTCTAGTAACATGACTTCCAGAACTGGGTTACCGGACCACTCTGGTGTGGAATGTACTCGGGTTGATCTACGAAGTTCAGTAGAAACTTGATCCGAAGTTTCATGATCATCATCATTAGCTTCCTCACTAATTGGTGTAGGAATCACTTGAACTAGTTTCTGTGATGCACTACTTTCCAATTCGGGAGAAGGTACTATTACCTCATCAAGTTCTACTTTCCTCCCACTCACTTCTTTTGAGAGAAACTCCTTCTCTAGAAAGGATCCATTCTTAGCAACGAATATCTTGCCTTCGGATCTGCGATAGAAGGTGTACCCAACAGTCTCCTTTGGGTATCCTATGAAGACACATTTCTTCGACTTGGGTTCGAGCTTATCAGGTTGAAGCTTTTTCACATAAGCTTCGCAGCCCCAAAATTTAAGAAACGACAACTTTGGTTTCTTGCCAAACCACAGTTCATAAGGCGTCGTCTCAACGGATTTAGATGGTGCCCTATTTAACGTGAATGCATCTGTCTCTAAAGCATAACCCCGAAATGATAGTGGTAAATCGGTAAGAGACATCATAGATCGCACCACGACGTTCGGACACACCATTATGCTGTGGTGTTCCGGGTGGCGTGAGTTGTGAAACTATTCCACATTGTTTAAAATGAAGACCAAACTCGTAACTCAAATATTCACCAACACGATCATATCGTAGAAACTTTATTTTCTTGTTACGATGATTCTCTACTTCACTCTGAAATTCTTTGAACTTTTCAAATGTTTCAGACTTGTGTTTGATCAAGTAGATATACCCATATCTGCTCAAATCATCAGTGAAGATCAGAAAATAACGATACCCGCCACGAGCCTCAACACATATTGGTCCACTGATACGTCCCAAACGTATCTATAATTTCTGCTTGCTCCATGCATGTTTTGGGTGATATTGCTATGCTTTTGATACACTTTCATACACTTTTGATCATATTTGGACTAACCTATTAACTCAGTGCACTCCAGTGCCAGCTTCTGTTTTCTGCTGTTTTTGTATTTCAGGTTTTCCCATTACTTAAATTGCCAGAAAAATTCTGGGAAAAATATATAAAAAATCAGCGCTCCAGAAGCTTCCGTGCGCCAGAAGGGGGGCCAGAGTGGGGCCAGGGGGGCACCAGGCGCCCTGATGGCGCAGCCCCACCCCTGGCCGCGCCGGGGGGCCGCCTGGGCTGCTCCCACCTCCTCTGGTGCCCTACCTGGACTCCTATTTATTCTCCCGTCGCGAAAACCCTGATTCCAGAACCCTTTTCTCCAGAAGCAATTCCGATCTCCGCCGCCATCGCCACCAAGTTTCGGGGGACCAGAATTCCTGTGCCGGCATCCTTCCGGTACGGGGAAGTGCCCCCGGATTCATCTCCATCGACGTTGCTTCCTCCCTCCATGATGCGGGAGTAGTTCCTCCTCGGGGCTGAGGTTTCTACCAGTAGCTATGTGGTCAATTCTCTTTCCCATGATGTGATCTTCGTTGTGATCATAGGCTATGTTAATCTAGGGTGATCCCATGATATTTCCCCTTCCTCTATGTATTGGATTGATGTACTCACTTGTCTTTATCTAGTATAATCTCCGAGACCAAGGTGACAGCGGTCTATTGGACATGGATTAGAAGAATATTTTCATGAGTGATTTCCTCTTTTGTGTGTTGATTGAAGATTGAGAGTCTCTTGGTGCTTGTCTTTGACTATCCTTGAGATATGTTGTGGTGATTGTGGTACTCTCTTTGGATGGCCGCGGTGACATTGGGAAATCCATAGATTGAGAACTACGAACTTTGAGGAGTGCTTTTGTAGCCCTACATAATTCTCGTCCTCTCTTGACCACAAAGGAATGACCTCCGAGTGCGTCCCCCTTCCTTGTTTTATGGGAAATATCATGTGATTCGATTATGTTAATGTTGTTGGGAGTTTCCACTAGTGAAAGTATGATCCCTAGGCCTTGTTTCCACCATTACAATACCAATTGTGCTCACGTTTACCACTTGTTTACTTGCTGCACTTTTTATTACAGATTTATATTACTTTGCTTTGCCACTCCTATCATCCATATTTTACCATCTCTTCGCCGAACTAGTGCACCTATACAACTCCTAGTTGTATTAGGTGTGTTGGGGACACAAGAGACTTCTTGTATCTTGATTGCAGGGTTGCTTGAAAGGGGTACGTTCAACCTCCACTTCCCTGAGTTCGATAAACCTTGGGTTACTCACTTAAGGGAAATTTGTTGCTGTCCTACAAACCTCTGCTCTTGGAGGCCCAACACTGTCTACAGGAATAGAAGCGTGTAGTAGACATCAAGCTATTTCTGGCGCCGTTGCCGGGGAAGTGAGGTAAGTGAAGGTACCTTCTCTAGATCTTGCAATTAAATCTTTTTGTTTCTTGTTTTTATTTTCACTAGTTTTGCTTAATGGAAAACAACAAAAATATGAGAGAGCTTTATAAGCTCTACCTTGAACTTGGACATGATGTGTTTGAAGAGAAAATTAAAAAACCTATGGAACTTTATTATTTGCATAACAATCATGATGGTGGTGATGTTATTAGTATGCTTTCTTTGAATATCAATATTGCTAATGACATGGAAAGCTCTAAGCTTGGGGATGACACGTTTGATGAACATGATATTTTTAGTCCCCCAACTTTTGAAGAGAAAATTTACTTTGATGATACTTTGCTTCCTATATATGATGATTACAATGATAAATGTGAGCTTTTTAGTCCACCTACGATTGAGGATAAAATTTATTATGATTATGATATGCCTCCTAAATATGATGATTACCATGATGGTTATGATTGCTTTACTCTCACTATTCCTAATAAGAAAGATTTTGCTTATATGAAGAGTAATGATACTTTTATGCTTTTGGATCATGGAAATAATGCCTTATGTGATAGTTATATTGTTGAGTTCATCCATGATGCCACTGAAATTTATAATGAGAGAGGGAGACATGGTTCTAAATATCTTAATAATAAGAAGTTTCCTCTCTTTATGGTGAATATTTTGAAGTTATGCTTGTTTTGCCTTCCTATGCTAGTTGCTTTATGATTCAATAATTTATTTTCTTACAAGATTCCCATGCATAGGAAGCATGTTAGGCTTAAATGTGTTTGGTATTTGCTTCTTGATGCTCTCTTTTGTTCTTCAACTCTTATTCCTATGAGAGCATCATTAAAGTCTTAAGCCTATCTTTATGGCTATAAAGAAAGAGCTCTAGGGAGACAACCCTTGTTATCTTTGCTTTCAGTTTGTTCTTTCAGTTTTTAGTGGTCTTGATGTTTGTTACTGCTGTAGCAACATCATTGTATCTTTATTTTTCAGCTTTGTGCCAAGTTTAGCCTCTGATTGCAAGAAAGTGCAAAAGTTGTGACGTGCTGTCCAGAAAACAGATTCTGTCCTTGGACGGAAAAATTTGTATAAAATCACCAGATCATCTTTTTGATCTGAATTGTTTTGACAGCGTGCTCTGTACAATTGGCTTTCGGGCGTCTGTTCTGAGTTTTTTGATTTGAGTTGCAGAAGTGCCCCGAAAAAATTATTTACTACCTGCTGGTCTGTTTTTCACAGATTCTGTCCTGTTTTGCCTTTTCTTCGTTTTGCAAACCTTGAGCTTGCTTTTTCTTTGCAAAAACCTTTTGGTAATCTTGAGATACAGTAGCTCTTCAAGATTATCCTTATTTCCAGTAGGGAAAAATTATTTTATTATGGGTACTAACCTCGCTAATCAGATTATGATGAGTTATGTATGAAGGGAGTTTTCAAGTGTGCGAGGGAAGATGATAAAAGAAGATTCAGGAGGGTCAAACGCTCAAGCTTGGGGATGCCCCCATGCACCCCCAAGAAATGTTCAAGAAGACTCAAGCGTCTAAGCTTGGGGATGCCCCCATGCATCCCCTTCTCCATCAACAATTATCAGTTCGTCTTTCGTTCCACTATAGTTTAATCACTTCATGCGTTATATGCTATGCTTGGAGCGTCTTGCTCTTAGTTTCCTTTTTAGTTTTCTTTAGCTTTGCTTGCTGTTCTTAACAAGTTGGATCCTAGCCTTCATTGTTTGGGAGAGAAACACGCCCCACTCCACTATAGAACACAACATAGGCTTGCATGCGTATCTTCTTGTGTGTGTTCTTTATCTTTTCATAGCTGCTGTCATGCTTAGCTCTTAGTTTTCATGCTTATCTTTTTAAGAGCTTTTGTTTAGGTTGTTGCTTCTGGAACTCTCTTGAGTTATCATGCTTATCTTGTTAAGAGAGTTGGCTTCTGTGGCACTGGTTGATATGTCTATGATAAAAATGCTATGTGCATAATGGTGCTTAGTAGTTCATGTTTTCTTATGGTTAGTCTCAAATAGCTGGGGGTTCTTAATGTGTTGTTGAAGTACCAGCATGATTTTTTTGCCTATGATGTGGTATGGTTTAGTGATATCTTCCTCCAGGAATTTATTTTGATTGACTTGGCATATGCTCACGCATAATTAAGACTGTAAAGAAAGTCTATCAAGCCTTGATGATCTTTAATTTCTGAGTAGTGATATAACTTCCATGCCCGATTCAATGTTGCTTTGTCGTTCTGCATGATTATGGCCGTCATTGCTCTCTTAGTTGGTCGCTCCCAGTCTTTTGCTAGCCTTCACCTGTACTAAGCGGACTGACTGCTTGTGCATCCAAAATCCTTGAAACCAGTTATGCCATATGAGTCCACCATACCTTCCTATATATGGTATGTACTTGCCATTCCTAACGAAGACTTTCTTGTACCATCTCAAAATTATTCAAAAGCATTTCTCTTTTGTGCCTCTGTTTTAGCTCATGAGGAAGTAGTAGTTAATTCATGATCTTTTTAAGTTGGACAAGTTTTACCCCGGGATTGCATGTCTAATCTGCAAACCCCTAATACGAGGAGGAACTGGCATGAGTGCGCCCGGCTCATAAAAGATAATACAACAACAAACCCTCCTTCACGCTTTGTTCATGAGAAATTAGAAAACTTTTGGCAGTGATAAACAAAGGAGATTAAGGGGATGTGATCGTCCCCGTGCGGGAGCCGTTCCTCGAAACTTGTCCAGTTCGAGAAGTTATTGGGTTGTCTACTAACATTCGTTGACGAAATATGCACTTCCCAAAAAATCATTTTTACCTCTGTTTTCAAAACCAAGAGCTCTAGTACATGTTTAGTCTTTGCTTCCAGCCACGGGTTTTCAACCTTGCCATCAAAATCCACGGTTCGAGAGTCTCCACCTTCTTTCTTCAAAGCACCAACTATTGAGAGCATGATTGTCATTCTGAGTGTAATGTGCATTGTCCCAAAGTATTACATTGTCTTCTGCATAATTGTGATATCGCTTATTCTGAAATCATTGTATCTAGTTGTCACTTAAACTTCGGAGGTGCTCCTGCATTTATGTTTTGCTTCACTAAAGGGGGCAAGCGAGGTATCACTTTGTCATGTTTGCACACCATGCTCACTACAAATCTATTGGGTGTTTCAGGATCATATTGTAAACTTTCAGTTCTTTGTGATATTCTCATGAGGCAACTTAATTACTAAAGATTCATTATCTCAATAAGCATTTGTCATGTGACGGTGAAAGATTCTTTGGTAGCATGTCACCATAGAAATTATGCTTGTTATCATTTACCTACTCGAGGACGAGCAGGAATTAAGCTTGGGGATGTTGATACGTCCCAAACGTATCTATAATTTCTGCTTGCTCCATGCATGTTTTGGGTGATATTGCTATGCTTTTGATACACTTTCATACACTTTTGATCATATTTGGACTAACCTATTAACTCAGTGCACCCCAGTGCCAGCTTCTGTTTTCTGCTGTTTTTGTATTTCAGGTTTTCCCATTACTTAAATTGCCAGAAAAATTCCGGGAAATATATATAAAAAATCAGCGCTCCAGAAGCTTCCGTGCGCCAGAAGGGGGGCCAGAGGGGGGCCAGGGGGGCCCCAGGCGCCCTGATGGCGCGGCCCCACCCCTGGCTGCGCCGGGGGGCCGCCTGGGCTGCTCCCACCTCCTATGGTGCCCTACCTGGACTCCTATTTATTCTCCCGTCGTGAAAACCCTGATTCCAGAACCCTTTTCTCCAGAAGCAATTCCGATCTCCGCCTCCATCGCCACCAAGTTTCGGGGGACCAGAATTCCTGTGCCGGCATCCTGCCGGGACGGGGAAGTGCCCCCGGATTCATCTCCATCGACGTTGCTTCCTCCCTCCATGATGCGGGAGTAGTTCCTCCTCGGGGCTGAGGTTTCTACCAGTAGCTATGTGGTCAATTCTCTCTCCCATGATGTGATCTTCGTTGTGATCAAAGGCTATGTTAATCTAGGGTGATCCCATGATATTTCCCCTTCCTCTATGTATTGGATTGATGTACTCACTTGTCTTTATCTAGTATAATCGCCGAGACCAAGGTGACAGCGGTCTATTGGACATGGATTAGAAGAATATTTTCATGAGTGGTTTCCTCTTTTGTGTGTTGATTGAAGATTGAGAGTCTCTTGGTGCTTGTCTTTGACTATCCTTGAGATATGTTGTGGTGATTGTGGTACTCTCTTTGGATGGCCGCGGTGACATTGGGAAATCCATAGATTGAGAACTACGAACTTTGAGGAGTGCTTTTGTAGCCCTACATAATTCTCGTCCTCTCTTGACCACAAAGGAATGACCTCCGAGTGCGTCCCCCTTGCATGATTTATGGGAAATATCATGTGATTCGATTATGTTAATGTTGTTGGGAGTTGCCACTAGTGAAAGTATGATCCCTATGCCTTGTTTCCACCATTACAATACCAATTGTGCTCACGTTTACCACTTGTTTGCTTGCTGCACTTTTTATTACAGATTTATATTACTTTGCTTTGCCACTACTATCATCCATATTTTACCATCTCTTCGCCGAACTAGTGCACCTATACAACTCCTAGTTGTATTAGGTGTGTTGGGGACACAAGAGACTTCTTGTATCTTGATTGCAGGGTTGCTTGAAAGGGGTACGTTCAACCTCCACTTCCCTGAGTTCGATAAACCTTGGGTTACTCACTTAAGGGAAATTTGCTACTGTCCTACAAACCTCTGCTCTTGGAGGCCCAACACTGTCTACAGGAATAGAAGCGTGTAGTAGACATCATCCACATACATCAGTATGTATGATTTCCAACAAATCAGTTGCTCGCTCCATTGTTCTGGCGAACGGAGTTTTAGTCATCTTGCCCATGAGGCATGGTTCGCAAGCACCAAGTGATTCATAATCAAGTGATTCCAAAAGTCCATCACTATGGAGTTTCTTCAAGCGCTTTACACCAATATGACCTAAACGATAGTGCCACAAATAAGTTGCACTATCATTATTAACCTTGCATCTTTTGGTTTCAATATTATGAATATGTGTATCACTACGATCGAGATCCAACAAGAATAGACCACTCCTCAAGGGTGCATGGCCATAAAAGATATTACTCAGATAAATAGAACAACCATTATTCTCATATTTAAATGAATAACCGTCTCACAATAAACAAGATCCAAATATAATGTTCATGCTTAACGCTGGCACCAAATAACAATTATTCAGGTCTAAAACTAATCCCGGAGGTAGATGTAGAGGTAGCGTGCCGACGGCGATCACATCGACTTTGGAACCATTTCCCACGCGCATCGTCACCTCGTCCTTAGCTAATCTTCGTTTAATCCGTAGCGCCTGTTTCGAGTTACAAATATTAGCGACCGAACCAGTATCAAATACCTAGGTGCTACTACGAGCATTAGTAAGGTACACATCAATAACATGTATATCACATATACCTTTGTTCACTTTGCCATCCTTCTTATCCGCCAAATACTTGGGGCAGTTCCGCTTCCAGTGTCCACTCCCTTTGCAGTAGAAGCACTCAATTTCCTGCTTGGCTCCAGACTTGGGTTTCTTCGTGGGAGTAGCAACTGTCTTGCTATTCTTTTTGAAGTTCCCCTTCTTTCCCTTGCCCTTTTTCTTGAAACTAGTGGTCTTGTTAACCATCAACACTTGATGCTCCTTTTTTATTTCTACCTCCGCAGCTTTGAGCATAGCGAAGAGCTCGTGTCAGGGATATTACTAGTAGGTATAAACCGGCTAAGGAGATCCGGATTACGATAATGTAGTTGTGTTGTTATAAGCTCAGTAGAGGTTACGGCCCATGAAAAGCTTAGGGCCCATGTGTAAAGTTTACGGTTTATAAACCGTCCTATCATCTAACTTGAGATACAAGGAAGAGAGAGTAGAGACCGAGGCGGACTCGATTATGAGCCGGCCTCGGGACTCTGTAAACCGGACCGGGTGTTGCCTCCTATATAAAGGAACGGCCCGGCGACGGTTCAAGGACAGGCAACAACCCGTCGAGAGACAGGCAAGCAATCTGCTCTCTGTTCATCGACGCCCAAGCAATACCAAACCAAACTAGACGTAGGCTTTTACCTTCATCGAAGGGGCCGAACTAGTATAAACCTTTTGTGTTCTTTGTGTGCCTTAACCTCTTCAAGCTAACTCGCGCGATGGCTCCACACCTAAGTCCGCTAAACCGGGCATCTGCCGTGCCAATTCCACGACAGTTGGCGCCCACCGTGGGGCTATCGCACGATGGTTTCGAGTTCTTGAAAGGCAGCTTTGAAGGACTCAAGGGTTACGCGGTCAGCCGGATGACCAAGAGTCGCCGCGGCCGGATCTACATCGACAACGCAAGCTGGTGCCCGGAGGCCGATTCAATCGAATACGGGTACCGGGTCCCCTTCGGCGGCATCCACGTCTTCATTGGCAAGATTGGTGAACCGGGACCTGAGCCGGACATCTTCCCCAACATCGTCGAGCCGGCTCAGCGTGCGAGATCGGCTCGGATTTAGCCTGCCATGAAGCGCATTTTCGTTCGAGCAATACATGGAGTCCAAGCCGAGGACGGATCGGATTCTGGTGGCGAGACAGTTGTATACTCTGATGATGAATCTTCATCTGGAGAGACCGAATCTTTGTATCTGTTGCGGGACGGTCAATCCAAGGGTATATCCGATGGTGACAGTATTCCGGACCCCTTTGATCCGCCAAACAGAGTGGCTGTCTTCATGGCCGGATCACAATCTGCGCCGCAGCCCACGGTGACCGGGGCGTTCACAGCAGAGGTAGCAGGTGCAGTGGCGAGCAACCAAGCCCCCTCACCATCTGACGCTCTATCCACCTTGGTTGAGGAGTTGACAGCCCGAGCAACAACAGAGGTGGCTCCTGCTAACAAGGCGCAACACGATGCAGAGATCCTTCAGTTAAAGGGCCGGATCGAGCAAGCCAAACGGGATTTGGATGCAGAGAAAGTCATGATGGTAACAAGGCAAGCAGAGTTGGATTCCCAAGCTTTCCGGCTCAGGATGGATCAGGTTTCTGCGCAAGAAGTAAGGAACGGAAGGTATCAGACTCGTCTACCGCCGGTCTATGAGGCGATGAATCTCTTTGGCACGCCAGGAGCAGGAGCCAGCAATAATCTAGAAGTAAACCGGAGGGGAGCCCCAGCAACAGGCGCACCGGTTCAACAACCAACCGCGGAGTGGGATCGTCGGGTTGTGCCCGCTCCGCACGTCTCCACTCCTCCTGGCCATTACTCAAACCCCCTGGATAACATTGTCGCCACCGCTTCACGCCTGGCCGCTTTACCCATTGAGGGAACATCCCCCGTGGCGATGGAAGCACGCAGGGTCAAGGATTTGCTGGACACGGCGTTGACACAGCAGTAAGCGTACTCCTACAGCAGGGAGAGACTTCATTCAACACCCCGCCACAGCAGGAGTTACACTAGGCATTGGTATGAACCGGAGGTGTCCAGTAGTGAACGGAGGCGTCACCGTCACAGGCAAGATAATCCGGCAGGAGCAGAGGCACACGCCCAGGAGGCAATGAACCGGGCTAGACCTACTACCCGCGAGGATATCCGCCAAACAACGCCGGTTCACCCAACCACAGCAGAGACGGGAGTCACGGCGAGTTCCTTTGGAGTGCAGTGTCTCATTCCCGCTTTACGAAGCGTAAGGTTACCCAAGGACTTCAAGGGTCCACGTAAGGTGCCTAGCTATACAGCAGATCTGGCTCCAGAGGCTTGGATTGAGAGCTATGAGATGGCTATGGAGATGCTAGATGTGGATGAAGCGGCATGCGCAAAGTATTTTACCATGATGCTTGAGGGTATAGCCCAGACATGGTTAAAGGGCTTACCACCTAACTCCATCGGATCATGGGGTGAGTTGCGCCGCCAGTTTATCAAAAATTTCAAGGACACGTGCAAACAGCCAATGTCAGTAGTAGACTTAGCGGCATGTGTTCAAGGAGAGCAGGAGCCTACGAGCGCATGGGTGCGGCGAGTGTCAGAAATCTTACACTCTTCGAACGGTATCAGCCCCAGTACGACAATAGTAACATTGGAAAACAATTGCCGGTTCGAGTCTCTGAAGCTGAAGCTGGGACGGCTCAAGCGGGATTGTAATGACATGGGGACACTCATGAGTGCTCAGGTGAAGTATGGGGACTCTGACAACACTAAATACCCAGAAGCGGAGGGAGACAAATCCAGAAAAGCAAGTAAGGCTGGTAAACCGGCGCAGGTTAATCCGGCAGGAACAAGCTTCAATGGTAAGCGAAAGGCAGAAGGTGGCTCTGATTTTGTGGCCAATACCAACGTTCAAGGAAACTTTCAACGCAACAAGGGTAGGCCGCCTCCACGGAGCGGCGGAGGATTCATTAATCTGGATCAACAGTTGAACGAGCCTTGCCCGAAGCACAGCACAGAGGAACGCCCAGCTAAACACACATGGGGGCAATGCCGGGTCATGATGGAGGCCATAAACCGGGCCAAATTCAACAATGGACCACCGGGCGGCGGTTCAGGTCCCGGATTTCATGGTCCGGGTCACCAGGGTAATGGCTCCGAATCAGGATATCATGGTGGCAACAATGGCTACAATCAAGGCAATCATCAGCATGGTCAGGGCGGTTACAATAACCAAGGCAACTATCAGTATGGTCAGGGCGGTTACAATAACCAAGGCAACCAACAACAGGGCCAGGGTAATCACAATAACCAAGGCAATCAGCAGCGTCAGCAGCAACAGCAATCTGGATATCAGAGTAATCCGAAGGAGCTGAGTAGTGGACAGTATCATGTGTTCACTACGAGTTTGTGCAAACGAGATCAGAAAATCCTAAAGTGGGCAGTACACACGGTTGAACCGGCAACACCACGATTCCTGCGCTGGTTGGAACAACCTATTGTGTGGAGCAGAGAGGATCACCCGCCGCGGGTTGATAATCCGGGCCAATTGGCCTTAGTAGTGGCACCACAGGTGGGCGGCTACAAATTCACTAAGGTACTCATGGACGGCGGCAGCAGCATCAACATCTTATATTACGAGACTTTCCGTCGCATGGGGTTAACGGACAAAAAGCTAAGGCTGTCAAATACGTTGTTTCATGGAGTGGTGCCAGGTAAATCAGCTTACCCGGTTGGGAGAATTGATCTAGAAGTTACCTTTGGAGATGAACAGGATTCCAGGTCAGAGACGATAACCTTTGAAGTGGTAAAGATCCGGAGCCCATATCATGTGCTATTTGGACGGCCGGTTTACGCCAAGTTTATGGCTAGACCGTGCTATGTTTATCTACAGCTCAAGATGCCGGGTAACAAAGGAACCATCACGGTTCATGGAAGTCGCAAGATCGCATTGGAGTGCGAGGAAGGAGACGCTGCTTATGGAGAGGCAGTATGTGCTACGGAGGAGTTGAAGTTCTATAAAGACAATGTTGATTCGGCAGATATGTCCCCATTGAAGAAGCCAACTACAGAGCATGATTCGGCGTTGAAGTTTAAATCGGCAGAGGAAACCAAGCAAGTCGACTTTGTACTGGGCGACTCGTCCAAGCGGTTCACTATCAGCGCTAACCTTGACCCCAAATAGGAAAGCGCGCTCATCGAGTTCATCCGTGAGAACCGGGATATCTTTGCATGGAAACCTTCTGACATGCCAGGTATACCGAGGGAACTCGCTGAGCATAGTCTTAATATTGATCCGAAGTTCAAACCAGTCAAGCAGTATCTGCGCCGCTTCAATGAAGAAAGGCGCAAGGCTATAGGTGAAGAAGTGGCCAGGCTTTTGGCTGCAGGGTTCATAGTTGAGGTGTTCCACCCGGAGTGGTTGGCTAATCCGGTTCTGGTGTTAAAGAAAAATGGAAAGTGGAGGATGTGTGTGGATTACACAGACCTAAACAAAGCTTGTCCGACAGATCCTTTTGCTCTCCCCCGTATTGATCAGATCATTGATGCTACGGCGGGATGTGAGCGGCTAAGTTTTTTGGATGCATATTCAGGGTATCACCAGATCAAGATGGCAGTTAAGGACCAGGAGAAGACAGCCTTCATAACTCCTTTTGGTGCCTTTTGTTACGTATCTATGCCTTTTGGGCTCAAGAGTGCCCAAGCAACTTACCAGCGTTGCGTGCAGAACTGTCTTAAGGGGCAGATAGGGAAAAATGTCCATGCCTATGTGGATGACATTGTGGTAAAGTCAAGGAAGGAGGAGACGCTGATAGAGGACCTCAAGGAAACCTTTGATAACCTCCGGGTTTATAAGATGATGCTTAATCCGGAGAAATGCGTTTTTGGTGTTCCAGCTGGCAAGCTCCTTGGGTTCTTGGTGTCAAACAGAGGAATAGAAGCCAATCCGAAGAAGATCAAGGCGATCACATCCTTGACTAAACCAGCTTGCATCAATGATGTCCAGCGTATCGCCGGCCGGATTACAGCATTAAGCCGATTAATCAGTCGTCTGGGAGAAAAGGCAATTCCGCTTTATCAGATGCTGAAAAAGATAGACCGGTTTATATGGAGCGATGCTGCAAACACCGCGTTTGGGGACTTGAAGCGGCAACTGGCAGAACCACCGGTCCTTGCTGCCCCTGTTGATAAGGATCCGCTGCTGTTATACGTGGCCGCCAATGCTCGGGCAGTTAGCGTTGCAATTGTGGTTGAGCGCAAAGAAGCAGGCAAGGAATATCCGGTTCAACGCCCGGTTTATTATGTCAGTGAGGTTCTAATTGAGTCAAAGCAAAGGTACCCACATTGGCAGAAGCTGGTGTATGGCGTGTTCATGGCAAACCGGAAGTTGAAGCACTACTTCCAAGGCCACCCAATAACTGTTGTCAGTTCAGCTCCGTTGGGGGACATAATCCAGAACAAAGAAGCCACTGGCAGAGTAGCATAGTGGGCCATTGAGCTTAGCCCACACGGATTGAAGTATGTGCCACGCACCGCTATCAAATCCCAAGCATTGGTAGATTTTATCAATGATTGGACAGAGTTGCAAGCACCAGAGGAAAAGCCGGATCATACATACTAGACCATTCACTTTGACGGTTCAAGACAATTAGAAGGCTCGGGGGCTGGAGTTGTGTTAACTTCCCCGCGAGGTGACAAATTTTGTTATTTCCTCCGCCTAATGTTTCCTTGTACTAATAATGCAGCTGAATATGAAGCATTGCTTCACGGCCTGCGGATGGCTAAGGAGATGAACTTGAGCCGGGTCAAATGCTTTGGTGATTCAGATTTAGTGGCACAACAAGTATCCGGCAAGTGGGACTCTAAAGACCCTCTCATGGCGGCTTACAAACGAGAAGTTGAAGCAGTCGCAGGACATTTCAAAGGATACCAGGTGAATCACATAGATCGACGGAAAAATGAAGCGGCCGATGCTCTAAGCCGGCTGGGTTCTCAGCGTAAACCGGTGCCACCGAACACTTTTTTGGATGAGCTACACAGTCCATCAGTTCAGGTACCTTCGGAGGAAGATTTGGCTGTTCCTGATCCGGAAGCACAGCTGGTCGCGGCACTTCACGTTATTCCGGATTGGACGCTCCCTTACTTGGCATACCTAAGCCGAGGAGAGTTGCCAGATGATGAGATTGAAGCAAGGCAGATAATCCGGCGGTCCAAAGCTATGACAATTATAAATGGGGAACTTCACCATCGCAGCGTTTCTGGAGCGTTTCAGCGGTGTGTATCATCCGAGGAAGGCTGTGACATCCTTCGAGAGATTCATGAAGGGGATTGTGGTCATCACGCCGGTTCAAAATCCTTGGTAGCTAAAGCTTTCCGTCATGGGTTCTATTGGTTGACAGCCCATGCTGATGCGGAGGATCTAGTCCGGAAGTGCGATGCTTGTCAGAAATTTTCACGGCGTGCTCTTGTTCCGGCAAAGGAGCTACGGATGATTCCAATTACTTGGCCGTTTGCGACTTGGGGGCTTGATATGGTTGGACCTTTCAAACGATCACAAGATCAAAAAACTCATCTGCTGGTTGCAGTGGATAAGTTTACAAAGTGGATTGAGGCAGAGCCTATGAGCAAGTGTGACGCGGCAACAGCGGTTAAATTCATCAATAAGGTAATTTTCCAGTTTGGCTTTCCACACAGCATCATCACTAACAATAGCACCAATCTATTTAAGGAGAGATGGAAGAGTTTTGTCAAAGGGAGCGTATTCGCCTAGATGTGTCTTCTGTAGCTCACCCTCAATCCAATGGTCAAGCTGAAAGGGCCAATCAAGAGATTTTGCGAGGTATCAAGCCCCGACTTATGACTCCCTTGCAAAGAACGCCAGGGTGCTGGGTTGAGGAGTTGCCTTCTGTCCTCTGGAGCATCAATACAACACCGAACAGGTCCACATGTTACACACCTTTCTTCATGGTGTACGGTGTTGAAGCGGTTCTTCCAAGTGATATCCGCCATGATTCACCACGGGTGGCGGCTTATGTTGAAGCGGCCAATGAGCAAGCAAGACAGGACAGTTTGGACCGGCTGGATGAAGAGCGGGACATAGCAACAGCAAGATCTGCAATTTATCAGCAGGACCTGCGCAGATATCATAGCCGCCGGGTTAAAACCAGGACGTTCTAGGAGGGGGACTTAGTACTTCGGCTCATCCAGGACCAGACTGATATGCACAAGCTATCCCCACCTTGGGAAGGACCCTTTGTGGTCAGCAAGAACCTACACAACGGTTCATACTACCTGGTGGACGTTCGAGAGCACAAAGACTCACGGACATCAGAAGAAGAGACGAAGAGGCCATGGAACATTGCCCTCCTGCGGCCTTACTACACCTGAGCCATGAGCTCCGCTTTATGTATCCTATATATATTATGATTAATAAATAAACCGGCACCCTTGGTAAACCGGGGGATCAGCCTTTTTTCTTCTAAATATATGTCTTGTGGAAGTTATTACAGATATCTCAAACAATCTATTTTATTATGCAGGAGGGACCAAATAGGACTTGCCTTTCAAAGTGCAAACTCCTTCATAGAAACCCTACCTCCAGGATCACTAGGGGGCTACGGATCACATATGAATCCTCGCTAAAATCTCTTCAGGTCCGGTTTACATGATTGTCTTCACATCAGCGCCCTTTGGATAACATCCATCGATTGGCAAAAACTGTTCTTGTCCCTAGGGGTACTTCCTTTGATGGCAAATGCAAAAATTCTTGTCCCTTGGTTGATTACTTCCTTTGAGGGCAAAAGAAAAAAAACTGTTCGTGTCCCTAGGGGTACTTCCTTTGATGGCAAATGCAAAAATTCTTGCCCCTTGGTTGATTACTTCCTTTGATGGCAAAAGAAAAAACTGTTCTTGTCCCTAGGGGTACTTCCTTTGATGGCAAATGTAAAAATTCTTGCCCCTTGGTTGATTACTTCCTTTGATGGCAAAAGAAAAAAAACTGTTCTTGTCCCTA
>LR738713.1:804047895-804130525 GCA_902687465.1 Secale cereale
ACTTCCTTTGATGGCAAAAGAAAAAAAAATGTTCTTGTCCCTAGGGGTACTTCCTTTGATGGCAAATGCAAAAATTCTTGCCCCTTGGTTGATTACTTCCTTTGATGGCAAAAGAAAATATGTTCTTGTCCCTTGGAGTACATCCTTTGATGGCAAAAGAAACAGTTCTTGCCCCTTGGAGTACATCCTTTGATGGCAAAAGAAAAATAGCCCTTTGGGTCGCACCCATTGATTGGCACATATGGAGCCTGGCAGCTCGTAAAAAGCCTCGACTACATGGTCTTATTTGCAAATTGTGTTTTGTGTTTTGTGATTTTTCAATGTTTTCTATGGTTTTTTGATCCGGAGCTGGGCAACTTCAAAGTTGACCACGTATTTACAAAAGTCTGGTCATAGAGCACCAGCATTATTTAAACCGATAGTTATTATAAACCCGGAATAATCATTGGGCAAATACCAACAGAGCCAAGAGCTTCATCAGAATTTACAATGTCCACCGGACTAAGGATGTCAAGCATACTTAATTAAAGGTATGAAGGTATTTCTAAGGTATAAAGCAGATACTCGTTCGATATATATATGCCCATGAGAGCACTTTAATCGGTCTGGCGGTAAACCTCCAGGACATTTTTTTAGTGTTATCTATGCAGATACAGGTAATATAAAGGATCAACAATAGCAGACAAGGGATTAAAATTGGCAGAGGCCAAATCAAAGTTGTGACATCCGGATTAAGACGGAAAATGTTTCGAGCTATCCTATTACAAGTCACTGCAAGCCTGAACGGATTAAAGTTTTTCCCGACAAAAGATTACAACACCTAAGAGTTAAACTGAGTTGGCTTATGATTCTTCTTCCTGCTACGAAGGCTAAGGATCGGCTTGTTCCGGAGCTTCTTCGTCTTCTTGAAGCGGTTGAAAAGCAGGAACGTGCCAGTCGATCTTGGATAAGGCACGGAAGTACATCTCCTCAGTAATGAGATCGGACGGATCAACATCTGGGGCGAAAGTATGGGCGCGCACTGGCGGGATTAGATTCTCGGTGTCATAAACCGGCCGGTTGATAACCCTCAACCGGCCGGTATCGAGATAGTCTTCGCGGGTAAGAATAACCCAATTTATTGATTCGACACACGGGGAGCCAAAGACTATTTATAAGCTTTGACAGTTGAGTTGTCAATTCAACCGCACCTGAAATATACTTACTTGCAACAAAAGATAAGTGGTAACAGTGATATGATAGTGATGATAGTGATAGTAAAAGTAAACAGCAAAAGTAAATAGCAAAAGTAAATAGCAAAAGTAGCAACTAGTAACCAGCAGGATTTAAAACACTGTAGGCTAGGGAGACAGATGGTTGGGCGCTGCATGGATGAGATATATCATGATTCTAACTTGGGGCAAGGCACACGGAAAAGTAATGATCATCTAGGCAAATATCAAACATTAGGCATGTATCCCGTAGGTAGTTGTACGTGCTTGCAATAAGAACTTGCACAACATCTTTTGTCCTACCATCCCGCTACGAACGGGGCCAAAAGGAACTTATGGAGATTAAGGTGCTCCTGTCAAAGAGCACCGGAACAAAGCAATAAACTCAATGGATACATGTAATCCTCAAACTACGGACCATCCCCTTTGGTGTCCCAAGCTGTCACTTTTGGGATCGCCGGTTTCGAACCGTAATAGGTGCAATCAACTCATAGATAGGATCAAGAACACAAATATATTCATACAGACACATATGGTTCAGATCTGAAATCATGGCACTCGGGCCCTAAGTGACAAGCATTAAGAATAACAAGTTGAAGCAAAGATGATAAACACCATAGTAGATGATAGGCAACATGCCCCCAACGATCTGATAAACTATTACATGATCTAACTCATCCAATCCCTACCATCCCCTTTGCCTACAGCAGGGGATTACTCACACATGGAAGAAGAAGTCATGGAGGGAGGATGGAGTGGTGATGATGATGACGATGGCGACGATCTCCCCTCTCCGGAGGCCAATTCAGCCTCCAGATTAGCCCTCCCGAAGAAGAACAGAGGGCGGCGGCGGCTCCGCGACGAAAACTGGGAAAAGAACTTCTGATCTGGGATTTTTCCGTCACGAGCTAAAATACGGGTCAATGTAGGGCACCAGGGGAGGTGGGGCCCACCCAGGCGGCCTCCTGGCGCGGCCAGGGGGTGGGCCGCGCCACCAGGGCGCCTGGAGCCCCCCTGGCCCCCCTCTGACCCCTCTTCTGGCACCAGGTTCCTTCGGGTGCGTGGATTTTCTGTGATTTTTCGTGGAATTTTCTGAGATACCTAAAAATCCGTTTTCCTGCACACAATAAAACCATACAGGCAGCTCTGCTGAAAACAGCGTCAGTCCGGGTTAGTTTAGTTCAAATCATGCAAGAATGAGGTCAAAACAATATCAAAAGTATTTGGAAAAGTAGATACGTTTGAGACGTATCAACTCCCCCAAGCTTAGCATATTGCTTGTCCTCAAGCAATTCAGTTCAACGAACTGGACGCGACAAAGAAAACTTTGACAAACTCTTTTGTTTCATTAGATGTATATAAGCATGTACTACGAAAAGAGTCTAGCAAGTATTGAAACAGTCCTATGAGGACAATGCACGGAGCAATCCTTCTTTCAAGTGACCAATCACAAATACCTAAAAGTAAATAATATATTACTAAAAATCAAGACAAGATTACATTGCACATAGATTGAGCATATTAGGGTGGTATCTCGCTAGCCTCCATGAGTGAAGCAAAACATAAATGCAGAAACTCCTCCAGAGTTTTAAAGGAGACTAGAACTAAGAATTTCAGAATAAATAATATCACAAGCATGCAGAAGACAATGTAATACTTTGGGACAATGCACATTACACTCAGAATGACAATTATGCTCTCCTAGTTAGTGCTTTCAAGAAAGAAGGTGGAGACTCTCGAACCGTGGAATTTGATGGCGAGGTTGAAAACCCATGGTCGGAAACAAAAACTAAACATGTACCAGAGCTCTTGGTTTTAAAAACAGAGGAAAGAATGTTTTTGAGAGGTGCATATTTCGTCAACGAATGCTAGCAGATAACTCAATCACTTCTTGAGCTGGACAAGTTTCGAGGAACGGCTCCCGCATGAGGACGATCACATCCTCTTAATCTCCTTTGTTTATCACTGCCAAAGTTTTCTGATTTCTCATGAACAAAGCATGAAGGAGGGTTTGTTTGTTGTATTATCTTTTATGAGCCGGGCGCACTCTATGCCAGTTCCTTCTCGTATTAAGGGTTTTCACATTAGACATGCAATCCCGGGGTGAAACTTGTCCAACTTAAAAAGATCATGAATTAACTACTACTTCCTCATGAGCTAAAACAGAGGCACAAAAAGAGAAATGCTTTTGATTAATTTCGAGATGGTACATGAAAGTCTTCGTTAGGAATGGGAGGTAAATACCATGTATAGAAAGGTATGGTGGACTCATATGGCATAACTGGTTTTAAGGATTTTGGATGCACAAGCAGTCAGTCCGCTTAGTAAAGGTGGAGGTTAGCAAAAGACTGGGAAGCGACCAACTAGAGAGCAATAACGGTCATAATCATGCAGAGCGACAAAGCAACATTGAATCGGGCATGGAAGTGATATAACTATTCTAAAACTCAAAGATCATCAAGGCAGAGCAGACTTTTTAGTCTTAAACATGTGTAAACATGTGCCAAGTCAATCCAAAAATTCTCCAAAGGGAAATACCACCTTAGTATACCAGACTATGAACAGTGCAATGCATGTAAATCATTTCAATAACACATTATATACTCTAGCTATTCGAGACTAGCCACAAGGAAAGCATGAACCACTGGAAGAGCATTGTAAACATAGCACTATGTCGCTACAAGCTGGTATCTAGATCATAAGTACAGGCATATGTACAAAAGTAGAAACAAGAAGAGTTCATACCGGTCTTCCTTGTTGCTTCCCTTCAGTCGATCTTCGTCATTACTGCCTCGTCACTTGCACGATCGAACGTAGGAAATATAATTAAATGCCATCACGGACTCGAGCTGAACTCTGAAAACAAAGCAAACTAAAGAGAGAAAGAAAACATTTTTGGATTATTTCAAAGGTTGAACGAAAGCAAAAGAAAGAGAAAATCTTTTTGTTGTTTTTGCAAAGAAATAAATAATAAAGAAGAATGGGCAAAAACCTCGAAAAGATCAAAGCGAATAAAACGGATAATACAATGGAAAAGTGAGAGGGGCACGTACTCCCCCAAGCTTAGGCTTTTGGCCTAAGTTGGTAGCAGCTACTGCCCCTAGGAGCCTCCTGCTCCGGGGGAACAGTGGTGAGTCCAAGGGTCGTAGAAGGATGCTGGCGCGTACACCGAACTCCTCGGAGTCTCCCACGAAGAAGGGTCCGTACTCCAAGCGGAGGAAGACCCTTCACCAAACTGGGTGCCGGTCCTCCCCTGAAAAGGTTGTAACTCACCGTGCTCCTCCTCGTCGGGCACAACCCCCTCCATGGGGTTATGAAACTGATGCTGGGCCATGAACTCATCGAACTGGATAACATCAAAGGACCATCCGTTCCTGCGAGAAAAATCAAACAACAGAGGTGCAGGTAGACGGATCCCGCGTTCCGTGGTAGTTCCGAAACGCAAGATATAAACAAGATTATCAAGCTCAGAAGTCATGGTAACAAACTTATGCCTTTTCATAGCAGCAAGATCAAAACTTAAATAAGTAAAAGGATTATCATCAGGGTGTGGGGTGCCTCCAAGATGTTCTAAGATAAGTGTGGCATAAACGCCACCATATAAGTCTCCCTTGTTACCGTTCATAGCAAGGCGTCGAGCAATTAAGGCACCCAGATTATAATCAGACCTCCCTGAGAGGGCGGCTGCCAGGATAGCAATATCCGGCGCAGAAGTGTTGCTCGTGTTGTCACGAGCTAACACCCCTCTAGCAACATAATATGCAAAATACCTGAGGTGAGGGAATAAGATGCTGGAGATCTTTGACCGATGAATATCCCTCGTACCCATGCTGCAGAGAGAGTTGAAGACAGTTTTCAGCTCGGAGGGCTGAGAGGTCATCCTAGCCGTCCTCCCAACGTTTGGCACACCTATTATTTCACAAAACTTTCCCAAAGGCATGGTGATAAGATCATTGTAAATTTTAAACTCAATAGCACCTGAATCAGGATTATATCTAAAACTGTTAATGAAACTGGAGGTGAGTTTTTGATACTGAGTAACACGGCACGTGACGAGCCGTGTCAGACCTGCATTAGCACAAAGGTTATAAAACTCATCCTTGATTCCCGCAGCTTCAAGGAATTCATCACATGGAAACGTCGTAGCACGTGCTGGACTTGTGTCTCCCAACAACTCTAGGGGCACATGATCTTCATTGTAGCTCACCCTAGCAGTCGAGGGTGAAGCTGTGGCTCTAGTAACTCGATCGGAGTGTGTGGGCCTCCTCTTCTCAAGCCACCCCTTTGCCCTTCCTAACAAACTCATTTCTGAAATTTTTGGCAAATTACAAAAACAAGGATTAAAACAAAGTGGGTTAAGGCAAACTACTCAACTCACTTACCTAAGGCATAGACTTGCATCAAAACTTGGAAAATAACTTTCTACACATGCATGCAAGCTCATCTATACAGCACCAAGAACTACTAAATACTCACAAATGAAGCCACCAATCAGAAATCTAATTGGAGGGGTGGAGGAGTCACATACCAGGGAGTATTTGTTCAAAATCTCAGCTCAAATGATAGGCTGTAGAGAGAGATCAAAGAATCGCCTCCAAGAGCAGCAAGAACGCAAGAACAAGTGGAGAACTCGTGTTTTTGGGGAGAAAGAGAGAGGGAGGAAGAAGACTTACCTGGAGGGGGGCCTTGTGGGCCCCAGGCGCCCTGTGGGCGCGGCCAGGGGGCAGGCCGCGCCAGCTGGCCACCTGGGCCACTGGTGGGTCCCCCTGGCTGGCCCCAGGTACCTCTGGGTCACTCCCGGCGTGGAAATTTTTATTTTTATTTTTCTGGAATTTTTCTAAAAACTTCACTGTTGAAATTTTTTCGAAGTTCAAAAAGCTGCATAACTTTCTGAAAATGTAAAGCAGTGATTAGTATTGTGAAGCTTCAAAACATAAACACTTGGTACAGCAAGGAGAACAAAAAACTAAAACAAATGAAAACATAACAAGCTCAACTTTTTATCTATATAAAACATGTTCACTAGTAAGGTTGATCAAGTCTTACCAACAAACAGGCGATATATAGAGCAAAAAGTCTCACCTCTTACGAAGTAATCACTGAACCTTTACTTTGATGGACATTGTCCCCACCATAATAGTTTTGTATTTGTGGTGCACATGTAGTGGACAGTCCCATTCTCCAATCTTCACGGTCTCGATATTTTCTATAGAATTGAGGCCATGCCTCCTGTCGGTCTTCTTTGGAAAATACACCGTGTGTTCTTTATCATTCACATTGAAGGTAACCTTCCCTTTATTGCAATCAATAATAGCACCTGCGGTGTTAAGAAAAGGTCTACCAAGAATAATGGACATGCTCCCATCCTCGGGCATGTCAAGCACAACAAAATCAGTAAGGATCAAACAATTAGCAACTTCTACGGGAACATCCTCACAAATACCTATCGGAACGGCGGTTGACTTGTCAGCGATCTGAAGAGAGATATCTGTAGGAATTAGTTTCTCTAAACAAAGCCTCTTGTAAAGAGAGAGAGGCATAACACTCACTCCTGCTCCAAGATCACATAAAGCAGTTTTGACATAATTATTCTTTATGGAGCAAGGAATGGTGGGTATACCTGGATCACCAAGCTTCTCAAGAATCTTGCCACTGAAAGAGTAGTTAGCAAGCATAGTAGATATTGCTTCATTAGGAACTTTTCTTTTATTAGTGACAATATCTTTCATATATTTTGAATAGGGAGGTAACTTAATAGCATCAGTCAAAGGGATTTGAAGAAAAAGAGGTTTAATCCACTCACAAAACTTATTGTAATGCTCTTCTTCTTTAGATTTGATGGACTTACCTGGAAAGGGCATGGGTTTCTGTATGCATGGTTCTCTTTCCTTCCCATGTTTTCTTGCGATGAAGTCTTCTTTAGTGTACCTCTTACGTTTGTCAGGTGCTTCTTCTTCTCGAACTTCAGGCGGATCATTCTTCTCATTATCCTTACCTTCAGGTTCTGCACCGTCTTCAGTCTCAGCATCGGAGATAGATACACTGTTGGGATCAACAGCTGGCTCTTCATCTGTAATAGGATCATTGGAATTGTCAGCCTCCTTATGTTTCTTCTTCTTCTTTGGAGAGCCAACAATTTCTTCTTCCTGCATTTGAGAATCTTGCTCGATTCTCCTCGGATGCCCCTCTGGATAGAGAGGATCTTGAGTGCTAGTTCCTCCACGGGTCTTAATCCCGAAGGCCTGCAAATCATCTTGTTTGGCATTGTTAGCAAGCAAATCTTTTTGCACATCAGAAATTTGTTCAAGCTGAGTTTGAACCATATGAAAATGCTTCACAAGACATTTAACATCATTAACTGTTCTACCTAGAACATCAAGCAAACTTTTGATAGCAAGGGAATTATCATGCAATTGACTTTGTATCCCCTCATTAAAATGATTTTGTTTCATAATAAAATTATCAAACTCATCTAAACATTGATCAGGAGGCTTACCATGAGGGATGTCACTTGCGTTGAAATCTAAAAGAGAGTGTACCTCTACCATAGGAGGGTGAGTGGTAGGCTCACACAACTTCTCAATAGGGGGTAGATTCTTCACGTCCTCAGTTTTAATACCCTTCTCCTTAATAGACTTCTTTGCTTCTCGCATATCTTCGGGGCTTAGAACAAACATGCCCCTCTTCTTTGGTAGTGGAGGTGGTTCAGGGACGGACCAATCTTCATGGTTTTTGGCAATCCTGCCCACCAAATCCTCTGCATCGTCCGGTGTTCTTTTCCTGAAAACACAACCAGCACAACTGTCCAAATAGGACCTGGATTCATCAGTTAGACCGGCATAAAATATATCGATTAATTCGTTCTTAGGAACTTCATGTCCTGGTCTAGCCCGAATCAGACTGCAGTACCTCCCCCAAGCTTTAGGGAGGTGCTCATCCTGCAACTGTTTAAAGTTATAAATTCTTTGTAAAGCAGCATGTTGCATATGAGCAGGAAAGTACTTATCAACAAAAGAGTAAGCTAAATCTTGAGGACTCTTAATGGAACCACATGGGAGTGAATCATACCATGTTTTAGCACCTCCCTTCAAAGAGAAAGGAAGAAGCTTGGTCACATAAAAGTTTCGTATCTTCTCATCCATGGTAAACAAGCCACCCAACTCAGTGAGTTTGGTCAGGTGTGCAATAGCATCATCATTTTCTCTGCAATAAAAGGGGTCAGCTTCAACCATAGGTGTAAGTGAAAGATCAACAGAGAAATCATAATCAGGATCATCAATGCATATAGGAGATGTAGCAAATTCAGGATCAGGAACGGTTTTGTTCTTCAAAGAGTGTTTTTCAAACAACTTCTTAATAACTTCAGGGTCAGAGCCGGCAAACTCTGTCAGTTCCCTGCATAAATCTTCATCAAGCATATAGTAATCATCATCAAGGAGTCTCTCCTTGAGTTTACTCAAATCAGGATAATCGTAAGTTTCACCAATAGGGTAGCGAGTAACAGGAATTTCAATTCCAGACTTTTTTGCAGCAGCAGCGATCTGTTTCTCAAGAGCATAACCAAGTGAACTAATATCATCAAGAGTAGTAGAAGCATCATCAAGAGTATCGGACATAGTAACAGATTCAGTAGGAGCATCATATGGTGGCGGTGAGGCAAACTTATTCATAACAGAGGGTGAATCAAGTGTAGCACTAGTGCTCAGAACAGTACCTCTTCTTGTAGTGGATAGTAAGATCGGAACCTTGGGGTCTCCTTTCTTACCCATAGCGGATGAAGTGCAGCAGGTAGGATACTTCAAGTAGACTTGTAAATATTGCTATGCTCCTCGGCAACGGCGCCAGAAAACGGTACTTGATAACCCTCAACCGTAAGGGATCGAGATAGTCTTCGCGGGTAAGAATAACCCAATTTATTGATTCGACACGCGAGGAGCCAAAGAGTATTTATAAGCTTTGACAGTTGAGTTGTCAATTCAACCGCACCTGAAATATACTTACTTGCAACAAAAGATAAGTGGTAACAGTGATATGATAGTGATGATAGTGATAGTAAAAGTAAACAGCAAAAGTAAATAGCAAAAGTAAATAGCAAAAGTAGCAACTAGTAACCAGCAGGATTTAAAACACTGTAGGCTAGGGAGACGGATGGTTGGGCGCTGCATGGATGAGATATATCATGATTCTAACTTGGGGCAAGGCACACGGAAAAGTAATGATCATCTAGGCAAATATCAAACATTAGGCATGTATCCCGTAGGTAGTTGTACATGCTTGCACTGAGAACTTGCACAACATCTTTTGTCCTACCATCCCGCTACGAACGGGGCCAAAAGGAACTTATGGAGATTAAGGTGCTCCTGTCAAAGAGCACCGGAACAAAGCAATAAACTCAATGGATACATGTAATCCTCAAACTACGGACCATCCCCTTTGGTGTCCCAAGCTGTCACTTTTGGGATCGCCGGTTCCGAACCGTAATAGGTGCAAACAACTCATAGATAGGATCAAGAACACAAATATTTTCAAACAAACACATATGGTTCATATCTGAAATCATGGCACTCGGGCCCTAAGTGACAAGCATTAAGAATAACAAGTTGAAGCAAAGATGATAAACACCATAGTAGATGATAGGCAACATGCCCCCAACGATCTGATAAACTATTACATGATCTAACTCATCCAATCCCTACCATCCCCTTCGCCTACAGCAGGGGATTACTCACACATGGAAGGAGAAGTCATGGAGGGAGGATGGAGTGGTGATGATGATGACGATGGCGACAATCTCCCCTCTCCGGAGACCAATTCAGCCTCCAGATTAGCCCTCCCGAAGAAGAACAGAGGGCGGCGGCGGCTCCGCGACGAAAACTGGGAAAAGAACTTCTGATCTGGGATTTTTCCGTCACGAGCTAAAATACGGGTCAAAGTAGGGCACCAGGGGAGGTGGGGCCCACCCAGGCGGCCTCCCGGCGCGGCCAGGGGGTGGGCCGCGCCACCAGGGCGCCTGGAGCCCCCTTGGCCCCCCTCTGACCCCTCTTCTGGCTCCAGGTTCCTTCGGGTGCGTGGATTTTCTGTGATTTTTCGTGGAATTTTCTGAGATACCTAAAAATCCGTTTTCCTGCACACAATAAAACCATACAGGTAGCTCTGCTGAAAAGAGCGTCAGTCTGGGTTAGTTTAGTTCAAATCATGCAAGAATGAGGTCAAAACAATATCAAAAGTGTTTGGAAAAGTAGATACGTTTGAGACATATCACCGGTCCACCCGCTCATTCTCTAAGTCGTATGCCGGATGATACCTGGTCAGGTCCGCTTCATCAGCAAGCTTGCTAGCAAGAGGGCGCATTTCCTTAGTTAAAGCGCGAAGGTCCTTGCCAGAGAAAGCAGATCCATCCTCCTTGTTGCTGGGGTACCCGTTCATAGCTTCTTCCGGATCAAAGTCCGGAACCCATGCCTTGGCTCTCGTAAGCGCTACAAGGGAACCGGCCCGTGCAGCAGACTTCTTCACTTCTTCCAAGCGTACAGGAAATATAGAAAGCTTCTCCAAAGTACCTTGGATAGTAGTAGGGGTCGCTTTATAATGGGACATCGCACTTATAATCCTTTGAGCGCCCGAATAAAGCTGCTCAACCAGAGTATAAGAGGCCTTGAGTTTCTTTCGGATGTCATCCCCAAGGTGGGTAATGCGTTGCCCTGCATATGATTATGACAGTTAAACCGGAGCGGAATAAAGATTGCAGAGATGAAAGCATATGCACGTTAAGTACTTACCAAAGATAGCAGAGGTCATAAGCTCTATTTGCTGCCTTAAACCGGTTAGCTCTTGCGTCACCGGGTTAAGGGCCTCTTCAGCATCCTTTGCTCTTTTTTCAAGAGCATTCCTCTGCACTTCCCAGGCTGTCTGCTCCGCTTCAAAATCCTTTTTCAATTGTTCAGCATTGGTTAAGCTCAACGCCAGCTCATCTTTGGCCTTGGCAGAAGTAGTTTCAGTGATAGCAAGTCTATTCCGGAGCTCAGTTACTTCTGCAGCCCTCCGGGTCAAGTCAGCCTACAAGAAAATCAAGTGGAATAGATGGCAATTAAAACAAGTCTCAAGCACATAACCAAGTTATCTACTTGACACTTGGGGGCGAATGGGCAGTTGAAGTATCAAAAAATAAAACTCAGACAAGTCTCAAGCACATAACCAAAGTTATCTACTTGACACTTGGGGGCTAATGGGCAGTTGAAGTATCAACAGAGAGATTCAGACAAGTCCCAGGCACATAAAACAAGTTATGCCCCTAGCACTTAGGGGCTAATGTAAGATCATTTTTTCATACATTTGGAAGTACCTGTTCACCTACAACGAAGCTAAACCGGAACTTGGGGGCTACTATGACATAGACAGAAATATAAAGAAGGCAAAGCAAAAACAAGTGAAGGAAGGTACCTCGTATTTATCCTTCATCATATTCACCAAGCCCAGTTCATAGTCGCAGCTGGTGTGAAGCCGGTTCAAATACCCGGAATAAAGTTCCTGGGCACTCAGTTCAGCATAATTGGACAAGTCCGTGCTCCACTTGCCCTTCTCTTGTTGAAGCTTCTCCGCTTTAGCAGTGTGCTTGGCTAAAACGATAGGCTCAGCAGGAGCGGTAAAACCTGTCCCGGTTACCTGAACATCCGGAGAAGAAGCAGTGGCGGGCTGGGAAGGGACAGCAGTATAAGCCGGACTAACAGGAGCCGGGCTAGTCTGAGGAGGGCTAGCCCGGACAGGACTCGCCGGTTCAAAGACATTTTCTGCATTTGTATCTTCAGGAGCAGCAATGTAGTCATGGTCCATGGGAGCAGGATCATCAAGCTGAATTGCCGGCTCGCTCTCTGGAGGGATGACTTCATCCGGATCAGCCACCGGATGAACAGCAGCAGTCTCGGCAGCCGCTTTAGTGGCCTTTGCCTTTTTGCTAGGCTTGGGCTTGCTGAAAGAAATTGAAGAAGCAATCAGAGTTATAAAGGACAAATACAAATATAAACCGGATCAGGAAAAGGACTTACCCAGGTACAGTTTTCAGTACTGGGACCTGTGTGGCAGTCAATTCATCGGAAGATGATAAAGGTGTCTCCTGATAGTTAGGATCAGACGATTTAAGCGGTTTGCGTATAAGTCCGGCCTTGGGATGAAGAAGAGTTGGAAAAAGTAAAACCTCAGAGCGGCGCCTCCGAGCCGGAGTGAGAGATATTCCGGAAGACTCTACTACATGGCCGCTATGGCGTGTAGTCCGGCAGGCTTCATGTTGCTGCTTCTTCAAAAGAAAATTAGGGTCCAGTTGAGCGTAGGGATGAGAAAAAGGGTATTTCCGAGATGCCCGACGAGTTTTGGGCACCGGCGGTTCAGAATCTGAAGAAAGAGAGATTACCTCAGTTTCTGCCGCTTTGCTTCCTTCAGCCAAATCCTGTGAAAAGGCATTGTTAACATAAATCTGGATAAAAAGAGATCAAAACATATCAGGATCAACCCATACCTCAGAATCCGGATCATCCTCCTCAAGATGTGAACCGGAGCCAGCGGCAGCCTTCTTCTTCTTGACAGCGCACGTCTTCCGGCGTGGCTGTTTACCTGACTTGTCCTGAGATTTTCTTTTACAAAACGGATCATTGGCCTATGCAGAAAAGGAAAAATAAATACAAAGGTGATTGATATGAACGGATTAGAAACCAACCGAAGAGATTAACTTACGGCTGGTAGTTTGTTCTTCTCATAGTACGGAGCCAATCCGGTTTGGCTGCATTCTTCCAGAGAGATGTTGAGCAGTTTCTTGGCGGATTCAGTAACTTCCTTCTCAGGAAGCATTATGTCGATGTGGCGTTGAGTGTCATCTGTCTTTCCGGTATACTGATACATCAGACCGGAGCGCCGGCTCAGAGGAAGGATACTCCAGGCAAGCCAACAACGAACGAAGTCGACCCCAGTTAAACCGTTGGCCATAAAGGCCTGGAGCTTGGCAAGCTGAGGGGCAAACCGGGCTCGCACTGAGGAACTAAGACGCTGCGGCAGGGGATGATCTTCTGGAAGACGATGTTCGCGGTAACCCGACAGTGGGTTTTCTCCTTTAGGAGAGGTATCCTTGCAATAAAACCAGGATTGATTCCAATCCTTGGGGTGTGTATGGAGAGCAGCATGAGGAAAAACCACATCTCTTCTCTTCTAAATACTGACACCGCCCAGCTCTTGATGTGGTCCGGCAGTAAACTCTATCCACTGGTTTAAGTGGAAAAGATCCCGGAACAAGTCCACTGACGGCTCTTCTTGAAGGTACACTTCAGAGAAGACTTGGAAATTGCAGACGTTTGATATGGAGTTGGGACCTATGTCCTGAGGGTGAAGTTGAAAGGCGGCCAGCACATCCCGGAAAAACTTTGAACCGGGCGGGCTAAAACCCCGGGCCAGATGATCAAAGAAAACGATAACTTCTCCTTCTTTAGGGGTAGGAGGACAATCATCCCCTGGGGCCCGCCATTTCAGAACTTCTTGGGGGCCCAGAACACCAATTGAAACAGCGTTGATTAAGTCCTCCTCCGTGATGCGGGAAGGGACCCAGTTGCAAGAAATGAACTACTTGGCAGCCATATGAGCAAAAGGAAAACGCTGAAAAAGTAAAGTGCAAAATCCGGATTATTCAAGTGCTGAAGCATAAACCGGAGCGTGTTATCAAATTACATCGATGGTTTAGACGGAGGACTAATGGCATTGACAACCCGGAAGCAGATGGGAGACGAATTGCTACCGGTTTATGATAACAAAAAAGAGGAAGCTAAACCGTCGAGCTCATGATTGATGTTTTGCAAGAGGAATATATGATTGGTTAAACCGGCGAGTAACTTGCAGATCTATGAAGACGAAGAAACAGGTTTTTACAGAAGGCTAAAGTAAAAATGGATCTGAGCGGTAAGAAAAAGATGAAATATATGCAAATCTGACACAGGAAGAACTACGAAGGTTTTCTACAGAGCAAATGAATCTAAGGGTTGAATCTAAAGGTCCGAATCTAAGTTTAAACTACGGAGCAGGAGTGCGTTTGAAACAAATCTAGGGTTGGAATCTACTGCAGACATAAACTACAAGATGAACAGCAGAGCTTCGAGGTCTCATGGCGGAAGCAATGGAGGAACCCTAGGCTAAAGATCTGCAGCGAGAGGACAGGAATACCTGAGAAGGAAAGGGACGGCGGCGGAATACTCTGGACGCGTTTCAGGGTGATGCAGCGGCCTGACTAGATGATGGCGACGAGCTCGAAGGCAGCGGCGGACCTTCGGGCGACGGAGGAAGAAGAAGAGCGGAAGGAAGGAAAAGAATGAGGGTTCAGCGGTATTTATAGAGACCGGAGAGGTGAAACGGCAAGCGCGGGAATCAAGGAGGTCAGAGATTGGATAAAGATTCTACTGTCGCCTCGATTTTCGGGGTAGCCTTTAAACAAAGGTAACAAACAGCTGTGAGCAATAAATGCGGATGTGATGTCACGACCGAATAAAATAAATTACGGAGATAACGTCATAGCCGGTTTACAAAGCAGAGAAGATACAAAGAAGAAGTTTATGCAAGATTTAGAAGACTGACATGAACAAGTTCAAATCACTCTGGGGCCTAATGTCAGGGATATTACTAGTAGATATAAAGCAGCTAAGGAGATCCGGATTATGATAATGTAGTTGTGTTGTTATAAGCTCAGTAGAGGTTACGGCCCATGAAAAGCTTAGGGCCCATGTGTAAAGTTTACGGCTTATAAACCGTCCTATCATGTAACTTGAGATACAAGGAAGAGAGAGTAGAGACCGAGGCGGACACGATTATGAGCCGGCCTCGGGACTCTGTAAACCGGACCGGGCGTTGCCTCCTATATAAAGGAACGGCCTGGCGACGGTTCAAGGACAGGCAACAACCCGTCGAGAGACAGGCAAGCAATCTGCTCTCTGTTCATCGACGCCCAAGCAATACCAAACCAAACTAGACATAGGCTTTTACCTTCATCGAAGGGGCCGAACTAGTATAAACCTTTTGTGTTCTTTGTGTGCCTTAAGCTCTTCAAGCTAACCCGCGTGATGGCTCCACACCTAAGTCCGCTAAACCGGACATCTGCCGTGCTAATTCCACGACAGCTCGGGAATTGTCTTCTTCATCCCTTGCATGTTATAGTTCATCACGAAGCCTTTATAGCTTGGTGGCAGTGATTGAAGAACTCTATCAATAACATTATCTTCGTCAACTTTGCAACCAAGTTGAGTCATATGATTGTAGTACCCAGACATTATGAGCAAGTGTTCACTGATAAAGCTATTCTCCTCCATCTTGCAGTTGTAGAACTTATTGGAAATCTCATATTTATCAATCCGGGCATTTGCTTGAAATATTAACTTCAACTCCTGGAACATCTCATATGCTCCATGACATTCAAAACATCATTGAAGTCCCGGTTCTAAGCCGTAAAGCATGGCACACTGAACTATCGTGTAGTCATCAGACCGCGTCTGCCAGATGTTCAAAGCGTCTACATTGGCGGGAGGGGGCTTGTCACCTAGCGGTGCTTCAACGACATAATTCTTCTGTGCAGGAATGAGGATAATCCTCAAGTTATGGACCAAGTCCGTGTAATTGCTACCATCATCTTTCAACTTAGCTTTCTCTAGGAATGCATTAAAATTGAAGGGAACGGTAGCACGGGTCATTGATCTACAACAACATAGATATGCAAAAACTATCAGGACTAAGTTCATGATAAATTAAAGTTCAATTACTCATATTACTAAAGAACTCCCACTTAGATAGACATCCCTCTAGTCATCTAAATGATCATCCAAATCAACTAAACCATGTCCGATCATCAAGTGAGATGGAGTAGTTTTCAATGGTGAACATCGTATGTTGATCATATCTACTATATGATTCACGCTTGACCTTTCGGTCTCCAGTGTTCTGAGGCCATGTCTGTACATGCTAGGCTTGTCAAGTTTAACCCGAGTATTCTGTGTGTGCAAAACTAGCTTGCACCCATTGTATGTGAACGTAGAGCTTATCACACCCAATCATCACATGGTGTCTCGGCACGACGAACTTTTGCAATGGTGCATACTCAGGGAGAACACTTGTACCTTGAAATTTTGTAAGCGATCATCTTATAATTCAACCTCCGTACTAAGCAATATAAGAAGCATAATAAGATAAACATCACATGCAATCAAAATATGTGACATGATATGGCCATCATCATCTTGCGCTTTTGATCTCCATCTCCAAAGCATCGTCATGATCTCCATCGTCACCGGCTTGACACCATGATCTTCATCGTAGCGTCTGATAACCCACAAGTGTAGGGGATCAGTTGTACCCTCTTTCGATAAGTAAGAGTGTCAAACCCAACGAGGAGCTAAAGGCAGAACAAATATTTCCTCAAGTTCTATCGACCACCGATACAACTCTACGCACGCTTGACGTTTTACTTTATCTAGAACAAGTATGAAACTAGAAGTACTTTGTAGTTTTTGTGGGATAGGTTTGCAAGAATATAAAGAGCATGTTGATAAAACTAGGGGCTGTTAAGATAAAGAAGCAACAAAGTTAATGATAGCGACTGTGGAAAAGTGGTGGTAGGAGTTGTGAAATTGCCCCTAATCAATTGACTACGTGACTAGACCGATAGCAAGTTTTATGTGGGAGAGGCCACTGCTAGCATGTCATCCCTTACTTGGAATTCTATGCACTTATGATTGGAACTATTAGCAAGCATCCGCAACTACTAACATTCATTACGGTAAAACCCAACCATAGCATTAAGATATATTGGCCCCCCTTCAATCCCGTATGCATCAATTTCTACGCTAGGTTGAAGCTTCTGTCACTCTTGCCCTCCAATACGTAGTCCTATCAACATACAACTAACCCTATGGTGTGATCCACGCGCGCGCTCATATGATGGGCACCAAAGGACAGCAACATAACCACAAGCAATTTAAACCAATCATAGAAATTCACCAATCACCGATAGGACAACGATAATCTACTCAGACATCATAGGATAGCAACACATCATTGGATAATAATATGAAGCATAAAGCACCATGTTCAAGTAGAGGGTACAGCGGGTTGCGGGAGAGTGGACCGCTGTAGATAGATGGGGGAAGGTGATGGAGATGTTGGTGAAGATGACGGAGGTGTTGGTGTAGATCGCCGTCACACGATGATGGCCCCAGTGGCACTCCGGTGCCACCGGAATCGAGGGGGAGAAAGCCCCCCTCCTTCTTCTTATTCCTTGACCTTATCCCTAGGTGGGAGAAGGGTTTCCCCTCTGGTCCATGGCCTCCATGGCGGCGGAGGGGCGAGAGCCCCTCCGAGATTGGATATGTGTCTCTGTCTCTCTCTATTTCTGCGTTCCCAGATTCTGGCCCTTCACCGTTTCTTAAATTCCCGGAGATCCGTAACTCCGATTGGGCTGATTTTTTGACATGATTTTTATGTAGATATTAGCTTTCTTGCGGCGGAAGAAGGACATCAACCGCCTTACGGTGTGGCCACAAGGGCCCAGGGTGCGCCCCCTGCCTCGTGGCCCACTCGGGCATCGTTTCATGTTGGTTCAGCTTCCCAAAATTCACATATATTCCAAAAAAAATATCCGTCCGTTTTTATTCCGTTTGGACTCCGTTTGATATGGATATTCTGCGAAACAAAAAAACATGCAACAAATAGGAATTGGCACTGGGCACTGGATCAATATGTTAGTCCCAAAAAATAGTATAAAAAGTTGCAAAAAATATATGAAAGTTGTATAATATTAGCATGGAACAATCAAAAACTATAGATACGGCGGAGACGTATCAGCATCCCCAAGCTTAATTCCTGCTCGTCCTCGAGTAGGTAAATGATAAAGAAGATAATTTTTGATGTGGAATGCTACCTAGCATAATCTTGATCATGTAATCTAATCATGGCGTGAATATTAAGACACGAATGATTCAAAGCAATAGTCTATCATTTGACATAGAAGAATTTAATAATCGGGCATCCCAACAAACAATCAAGTCTTGCAAAATATCAATGCTAAAGAACGTTACATAATCATATAGTCTTTTATGCTCCCTTTTCTTAACACAAGGTACCCCTCATGCCCATCCCGGTGTCAGCCAAGTAATTGTTTTCATACTTTACTTTTTCGAACTTTTTCAACTCTTCACGCAATACATGAGTGTGAGCCATGGACATAGCACTATGGGTGGAATAGAAGGTGGTAGTAGACAAAAGTAGGGAGAAAGTCTCACATCAACTAGGCAAATCAATGGACTATGGGGATGTCCATCAATCGATATCAAAGTGAGTGAGTAGGGATTGCCATGTAACGGATGCACTAGAGCTATAAGTGTATGAAAGCTCAAAAGAAAACTAGTGGGTGTGCATCAATTTGCTAGCTCATGAAGACCTAGGGCATTTGAGTAAGCCCATCGTTGGAATATACAAGCCAAGTTCTATAACGAAAAATTCCCACTAGTATATGGAAGTGACAACATAGGAGACTCTCTATCATGAAGAACATGGTGCTATGATGAAGCACAAGTGTGGAAAAAGATAGTAGCATTGTCCCTTTTTTTCTTTCTTTTTTCTTTTATTTTTCTTTTTTTTGGCCTTCCTTTTTTTTATTTGGCCTTTCTCTTTTTATTTATTTGGCATTTCTTTTTTTCTTTTCTTTTGGCCTTTCTTTTTTTTCCTTTTTTTTCAAGGGACAATGCTCTAATAATGATGATCATCACACTTCTATTTACTTACAACTCGTTATTACAACTCGATACTAGAACAAAAATATGACTCTATATGAATGCCTCCGGCGGTGTACCGGGATGTGCAATGATCTAGCGTAGCAATGACATCAAAAAACGGACAAGCCATGGAAACATCATGCTAGCTATCTTACGATCATGCAAGGCAATATGACAATGATGGTGCGTGTCATAACAAACGGAACGGTGGAGTTACATGGCAATATATCTCGGAATGGCTATGGAAATGCCATGATAAGTAGGTATGGTGGCTGTTTTGAGGAAGGAATATGGTGGGTGTATGGTACCGGCGAATGTTGCGCGGTACAAGAGAGGCTAGCAATGGTGGAAGGGTGAGAGTGCGTATAATCCATGGACTCAACATTAGTCATAAAGAACTCACATACTTATTGCGAAAAATCTATTAACCCTCGAAGCAAAAATACTACGACGCATGCTCCTAGGGGGGAGGTTGGTAGGAGTTAACCATCGCGCGCCCCTGACCTTCACGCAAAGATAAACAATCAAAATACAATGCGCGCCAATTTGGTTACATAGTTAGGAGACCATGCGTGCATGCTTCGGGAATCACAAACCTTAACACCAATATTTTTACTAGACCACAATCATTCACTAGTACCTCCCACATATTAGCATCTCTATATCGCAAAACTATTGCAAGGAATCAAACATATCATATTCAGCGATCTAAAAGTTTATGTAGGATTTTATGACTAACCATGTGAATGACCAATTCCTGTCAACTCTCTAAATAGATATAAGTGAAGCAAGAGAGTTTTAATTCTTTCTACAAAAGTTATGCCCACGCTGTAACAATTATAAGTGAAGCAAAAGTGCATTCTACAAATGGTGGTTTTCTATGTGAAGAGAAATAGGCAATCCAAACTTCAAATGATATAAGTGAAGCACATGAAGCATTCTATAAAGCCATACTCAAAAGATATAAGTGAAGTGCAAAGAGCATTCTATAAATCAACCAAGGACTATCTCATACCAGCATGGTGCATTTACTAAAAGAAAAAGAAAAAGCACACGACGCTCCAAGATATGCACATATCACATGAATGAAACGAATCCGAAAACATACTGATACTTGTTGAAGAAAGAGGGGATGCCTTCCGGGGCATCCCCAAGCTTAGACGCTTGAGTCTCCTTGAATATTTACTTGGGGTGCCTTGGGCATCCCCAATATTGAGCTCTTGCCTCTCCTTCTTCTCCTCACATCGAGACCTCCTCGATCTTCGAACACTTCATCCACACAAAACTTCAACAGAAAACTCGATAAGATCCGTTAGTATAATAAAGCAAATCACTACTCTAAGTACTGTTGCAAACCAATTCATATTTTGTTTTTGCATTGTAGCTACTGTAATATAACTTTTCCATGGCTTAATCACTGATAGAAATTGATAGTTTCATCAAAACAAGCAAACTATGCATAAAAAGCACAATCTGTCTAAAACAGAACAGTCTGTAATAATCTGCACATTCACCATACTTATGATACTTGAACAATTCTTCCAAAAGTAGGAAAAATAAAAAATTTGTATAGAAAGACAGTGCAAAAAGTTTCAGAACCATTTGACGTTGCAGCAAAAAATGTAAAATCGCGCACTACAGCCAAAGTTTCTGTCCTGCACCGCACAAACCAACAAGCATTGTAAACATCCTAAAGGCAAACCTTGGCACATTATTTTTATAATACAATGGAATTGTACAAGGGGATAATTTTTTTTTTAATTTTCTGTAATTAAGATTCACAAAGTTTCCACGGGCATGAACAAAGTTCAAGGACGTCCCCCGCTTTCACAATGCTCGTCTATATCACTTTCACTTTTCTTTTTGAAAAAGTTTTAGATTCCCCTCTTTATTTTTTATTTTTTTAAACTTTATAAAAGCACACAACAGAAATAAATGACTCTCTAAAACTTCCGGGTTGTCTCCCTGGCAGTGTTTTCTTTAAAGCCATTAAGCTAGGCATATAGTGCTCAAGTAATGGATCCACCCGGATCCCAAGGTATATCAAAGCCAATTTTAATTAACAATGATTTGGCATTTAGTAGTGAGCACAAAGTGATATGTGTCATGCAACAACGAAGTCTAACTCTCTTCCTATGCATCGGCATGTCATAAAAGAACAATTCATGCACATCAAGTAAAGGCCAATACATAGTATAAGCAGTTTCTTGCAATTTTATCGTGTTGGAAACATAGAGAGGCGGAGATGAAGTTCCTCTCTCATAATAATTGCAAGTAGGAGCAGCAAGCACATGCATATTATATTCATCAAGAACATCATGTGCAACAGAAAAAGGCAACCCATTAATATAATCCTTAATAAGTGCAAACTTCTCTGATATAGTGTAGTTTGGAGAACTCAAAAAGATAATAGGACTATCATGTGTGGGTGCAATAGCAACTATCTCATGTTTAACATAAGGAACTATAGCAAGTTCATCACCATAAGCATAATTCATATTGGCATCTTGGCCACAAGCATAGCAAGCATCATCAAAAATGGATATTTCAAAACAATCAACGAGATCATAACAATCATCATAGCATTCATCCTTCGGTAAGCATGAAGGGAAATTAAACAATGTATGAGCTGAAGAGTTACTCTCATTAGAAGGTGGGCACGGGTAGCTAATCCGTTCTTCCTCCTTTTGTTCTTCGCTCTCATCGTCATCTTTTTCATCTAATGAGCTCACAATGTCATCAGTTTCTTCTTCCATAGACTCCTGCAAAATATTAGTCTCTTCTTGGACAGCGGAGACTTTCTCAATAAACGCATCAATATTGGAGTTATATTCATAATTCAAATAGCAATATTTCAATATAGCAAGATTTTCAGGCCTAGAAACATCATCATCAAAAGCATCATTCTTTTTAAACAGAGATTCAATTTCGTAAGCACCCTTAAAAGCAATGAATTCTTCTATTTGTTCCACATCATAATAATCATATATACCATTAGCATAAGAAGCTAAGGTTTCATTATCATTAAATTTGCATGAAAAGGGAAGGTGTGGAGCCTTCATCCTAGAGCAACAAGTATAATCATATCTCAAGCATAGTTGCCGAGCATACCAATGCAACAAATGAATTTGATCCCATAACAATTTCCCTTTTTGTGTCAAGCGATAATCCCTAAAGTATTCACGTTGATCCAACGTTACTCCCATTACATAGTTGAGCGGGGTTTTCTGAGGATTATCAAAGTAGTACATAATATCTTTCACATAATGAGCATCGAGGGCTTTAGGAGGTTCCCCATCTCCATGAGTGGCAAGTACACCTAAGTTTTTTGGCATTTTGTGTTCCATATCCATAACTGAAGATAGAGAACAACTTAGAACAGCAAATAAAATCTACTTAGTGATAAAGCAAACAAGCACACACAAGAATATTCACCCCACGCTATTGCTCCCCGACAACGGCGCCAGAAAAAGGTCTTGATAACCCACAAGTGTAGGGGATCAGTTGTAGCCTCTTTCGATAAGTAAGAGTGTCGAACCCAACGAGGAGCTAAAGGCAGAACAAATATTCCCTCAAGTTCTATCGACCACCGATACAACTCTACGCACGCTTGACGTTTTACTTTACCTAGAACAAGTATGAAACTAGAAGTACTTTGTAGTTTTTGTGGGATAGGTTTGCAAGAATATAAAGAGCACGTTAATAAAACTAGGGGCTGTTAAGATAAAGAAGCAACAAAGTTAATGATAGCGAGTGTGGAAAAGTGGTGGTAGGACTTGCGAAATTGCCCCTAAGCAATTGACTACGTTACTAGACCGATAGCAAGTTTTATGTGGGAGAGGCCACTGCTAGCATGTCATCCCTTACTTGGAATTCTATGCACTTATGATTGGAACTATTAGCAAGCATCCGCAACTACTAACGTTCATTAAGGTAAAACCCAACCATAGCATTAAGATATATTGGTCCCCCTTCAATCCTGTATGCATCAATTTCTACGCTAGGTTGAAGCTTATGTCACTCTTGCCCTCCAATATGTAGTCCTATCAACATACAACTAACCCTATTGTGTGATCCACGTGCGCGCTCATATGATGGGCACCAAAGGACAGCAACATAACCACAAGCAATTTAAACCAATCATAGCATTTCACCAATCACCGATAGGACAACGATAATCTACTCAGACATCATAGGATGGCAACACATCATTGGATAATAATATGAAGCATAAAGCACCATGTTTAAGTAGATGGTACAGCGGGTTGCGGGAGAGTGGACCGCTATAGATAGATGGGGGAAGTTGATGGAGATGTTGGTGAAGATGATAGAGGTGTTGGTGTAGATCGCCGTCACACGATGATGGCCCCGATGGCACTCCAGTGCCACCGGAATCGAGGGGGAGAGAGCCCCCCTCCTCCTTCTTCTTCCTTGACCTTATCCCTAGGTGGGAGAAGGGTTTCCCCTCTGGTCCGTGGCCTCCATGGCGGCGGAGGGGCGAGAGCCCCTCCGAGATTGGATATGTGTCTCTGTCTCTCTCTGTTTCTGCGTTCCCAGATTCTGGCCCTTCACCGTTTCTTAAATTCCCGGAGATCCGTAACTCCGATTGGGCTGATTTTTTGACACGTTTTTTATCCGGATATTAGCTTTCTTGCAGCGAAAGAAGGGCATCAACCGCCTTACGGTGTGGCCACGAGGGCCCAGGGTGCACCCCCCTGCCTCGTGGCCCACTCGGGCATCGTTTCATGTTGGTTCCGCTTCCCAAAATTCACATATATTCCAAAAAAATCTCCTTCCGTTTTTATTACGTTTGGACTCCGTTTGATATGGATATTATGCGAAACAAAAAACATGCAACAAACAGGAACTGGCACTGGGCACTGGATCAATATGTTAGTCCCAAAAAATAGTATAAAAAGCTGCCAAAAGTATATGAAAGTTGTAGAATATTGGCATGGAACAATAAAAAATTATAGATACGACGGAGACGTATCAGCATCGTGGTCGCCTCGCCAATTATTGCTACTACTACTATCGCTAACTCATAGTGATAAAGTAAAGCAATTACATGGCCTTCGTAATTTATACAATAAAGAGACAACCATATGGATCCTGCCAGTTGCCGATAACTTTACAAAACATGATCATCTCATACAATAACGTATAATTCATCACGTCTTGATCATGTCACATCACAACATGCCTTGCAAAAACAAGTTAGACGTCCTCTACTTTGTTATTGCAAGTTTTATGTGGCTGCTACGGGCTTAGCAAGAACCGTTCTTACCTACGCATACAAAAACCACAATGATTTTTCGTCAAGTATGTGATGTTTTAACCTTCACAAGGACCGGGCGTAGCCACACTTGATTCAACTAAAGTGAGAGAGACAGACACCGGCCGGTCATCTTTAAATAAGCAACGAGTGCTCGTAACGGTGAAACCAGTCTTGCGTAAGCGTACGCGTAATGTCGGTTCGGGCCGCTTCATCTCACAATACCGCCGAATCAAAGTATGACATGCTGGTAAGCAGTATGACTATTATCGCTCACAACTCATTGTGTTCTACTCATGCATATCATCTACGCATGGACCTGGCTCTGATGCCACTGTGGGTGGACGTAGTATTTCAAAAAAATTCTACGATCACGCAAGATCTATCTACTAGAAGGATAGCAACGAGAGGGGAGAGTGTGTCTACGTACCCTCGTAGACCGAAAGCGGAAGCGTCTAGTGACGCGGTTGATGTAGTCGAACGTCTTTGCGATCCAACCGATCCAAGCACCGAACGTACGGCACCTCCGTGTTCAGCACACGTTCAGCTCGATGACCTCCCACGAGCTCTTGATGCAGTTGAGCTTCACGGGCGAGTTTCATCAGCACGACGACGTGGTGACGGAGATGATGAAGCTACCGGCGCAGGGCTTCACCTAAGTACTGCAACAGTATGACCGAGGTGTGTTTCTGTGGAAGGGGGCACCGCACACGGCTAAAACGATGTTGCTTGTGTATCTTTGGGTGCCCCCCTGCCCCCGTATATAAAGGAGCAAGGGGGAGGTGCGGCCGGCCAGGGGGCGCGCCATAGGAGTAGGATTCCTACTACTAGTAGGAATAGGAATCCCCTTTCCTATTCCTACTACGAGTAGAAAAGGAAGAAGGAGAGAAGAAGGAAGGAGACGGGCGCCCCCCCCCCCCCACTCCTAGTCCAACTAGGATCCCTAGGAGGGTGCAACCAGCCCTAGTGGGCTGCCTCTCTATTTCCCTCATTGGCCCACTATGGCCCATACTCCCCCGGGGGGGTTCCGGTAACCCCTCCGGTACTCTCTTTTTATCCGATAACACCTGGAACACTTCCGGTGTTTGAATATAGTCATCCAATATATCAATCTTTATGTCTCAGACATTTCGAGACTCCTCGTCATGTCCGTGATCTCATCTGGGACTCCGAACGACCTTCGGTACATCAAAACTCATAAACTCATAATACCGATCGTCATCGAACGTTAAGCGTGCAGACCCTACGGGTTCGAGAACTATGTAGACATGACCGAGACTCATCTCCGGTCAATAACCAATAGCGGAACCTGGATGCTCATATTGGCTCCTACATATTCTACGAAGTTCTTTATCGGTCAAACCGCATAACAACATACGTTGTTCCCTTTGTCATCGGTATTTTACTTGCCCGAGATTCGATCGTCGATATCTCAATACCTAGTTCAATCTCGTTACCGGCAAATCTCTTTACTCGTTCCGTAATACATCATATCATGACTAACTCATTAGTGATTTTGCTTGCAAGGCTTATTATGATGTGCAATACCGAGAGGGCCCAGAGATACCTCTCCGACACTCTGAGTGACAAATCCTATTCTTGATCTATGCCAACACCACAAACACTTTCGGAGACACCTGTAGAGCATCTTTATAATCACATGGTTACGTTGTGACGTTTGATAGCACACAAGGTGTTCCTCCGGTATTCGAGAGTTGCATAATCTCATAGTCATAGGAACATGTATAAGTCATGAAGAAAGCAATAGAAGTAAAACTAAACGATCAAGTTGCTAAGCTAACGGATGGGTCTTGTCCATCACATCATTCTCCTAATGATGTGATCCCGTTGATCAAATGACAACTCATGTCTATGGCTAGGAAACATAACCATCTTTGATCAATGAGCTAGTCTAGTAGAGGCATACTAGGGACACTCTGTTTTGTCTATGTATTCACACATGTACTAAGTTTCCGGTTAATGCAATTCTAGCATGAATAAAAGACATTTATCATGATATAAGGAAATACAAATAACAACTTTATTATTGCCTCTAGGGCATATTTCCTTCACCAATCGGCTTAGCAATTCTTCCAATGGTTCCTTGCTTTTCCTTAAACCCCCTGCCTCCTCTTGCGTCGCCATCAGGATCGTCGCACCACCCTGAAAGCCTACCGGACAAGGATCCGTGGCTTAGAGGAGGAGCAGATGGGGATTGATGGGTTTGGTCGGTAGTGAAGCACTCTCGACGGTCTCGCCGCCAGAGGAACTCGAAACCCTAGTCTCACAGGACTAGGGGAAAATGATCTCCGCCATAGTCTTCGGGGATAGGTAGCGTTTGATTATCAAGATTCCAGAAGAACCGGCCAAAAGTACTGGGCCAGGATATTATGGGAAGCCTTTTCGAAGATTTTTGTTTTGTATTCCCATGTACAGCTTGAGACGCCTCGCTCACGCATTTTGTAAGAGCATCTACAGTAGGACTTTGTAAACCCGGCCCCTCAAACGCCCGCGGACGTGTCTGCGGGCACTCATCGGGCACGCGTCATATTTTTTTTCTCCACATCCAACTCTCTCATATGTATCCCCTAAATCTGTACATGATCATGCACAATATATTGCTACGTACTACGTTCTATATTACTCATACTTCGTCGTTGTTGGAGATGGCCTGGGTCGCCTACGCCGGAGCCGGGGATGGAGCCGCCTGCGCCGGAGCCTGAGCCGTCTGGGCTGGAGCCTCAGCCGCGTGCGCCACAGCCCGCGCCGCCTCCATCTTCTACCGACGGAGACGCCTGGCCTTTGTAGCCGACTCCGAGCGTATGGAGTTCACGATGGCATGCTACTCCGGCCACACATCCATGTCCTCCTGCATCGTCGGTGCCTCTTCCTTCCCCGCGTCCAGCGGAGGCGCCTCCTCCTCCCGCACGTCCAGCGGTGGCTCCTGCTCCTCCTCATCTTCCTCGTCCACCTCCTCCTCCTCTTCCTCCTTCATCTCCTCCTCCTCAAAATCCTCCTTCGGTTCTAGAGGTAGCCCTGCTTCCTTCCGGATCTGGACCTGCTCAAGGAGGAAGAGACGGTGCTCGGCCGTGTAGTGGCGGCAGTGTGGGGGGCATGACTACTAGGCGGACGGATGGACTGGAAAGTGGCAGCGGCGGCGGATAGGAGAAGGAAAATGTCGATGGATGATAGGGTTTGGGTGGTGCCGGTCGACTTAAATAGCGGGCAATGCACTACACTGCCTCCCAGAGCTGCGCCACGCGGCACCACCAGTCCGACGAAGGGGACGAGCTTCGGACCGCGGGGTTTGAGGGCGTTTAGGTGGGACCCCTTTCATCAATCCGACGTGGCGGGCGTGCCCGGGCGCCCCCGTCCCACATTTGGGCTGGATATGAGGGGTGCCGGTCAGCCCGGGTGTTTGAGGGCTGTTTAAGAGTGTCGTCTGGGTCAAAAAAACATGACGGGGGCGACCAACCTGAACGTATGAGGTGAGTTTGAGAGGTCCGGTTGTAGATGCTCTAAGCATATACATAAATAAAAAAACTCGGTTCGGCTTCGATCACCTGCGTACTCAGCACGACCCTTCCACTGGGCTTGTCCGACAGGTCCATCCGCACGTCACGACACTGCTGATCTGCACCGAATTAGAATCGATTGACTGTTTACTCCCACTGCTGATCAGCACCGAATAAGGATAAAGCTAACCGAGAAGACGGAAATATCCCCCACCCTGCCGACCACGCCAGCGGAACAGAGCTGGCCACACACCACACCACATCGGTCGACTTCCCTGAGCTTAGACTATTCGGCGTGACTCACAGCACTCCAATGATTCCTCTTCCTCCTCCCTCATCCACCCGTCCAGAACAGTCGGCACCACCGATGTCGACAGCGACGTCCCAGCGCCCCCACGTACGTGTACACCTCCATGACTTTATCTCGCCGACATGGTCACGGCCCTCCTATATAATCACCACACCAGACACTGCTAAATCAACAACACTCATAACAGCCAACCATCAGCATCAGCAGTTCAGTACACAGATTTCTCCTCGGGCCAACCTCCAGATCCATCAACAATGGTAAGTGCCCTTACGATCTGCTCTACTCCTTCTTTTTCTTGGTCAGTTTGAGATGTTCGTGAATAATCTTGGTGGATTTTGGTCGCGTGTGCAGGCGAACTCGGTGTCCGGGGTGGCGGTGAACGAGGAGTGCGTGAAGGTGTTCCAGGAGCTGCGGGCGGAGCGCAAGCACCGGTTCGTGGTGTACAAGATGGACGACGACGCGCAGCAGGTGGTGGTGGACAAGGTGGGCGCCCTGGACGCCACCTTCGACGACCTGGCGGCGGCGATGCCCGCCGACGACTGCCGCTACGCCGTCTACGACCTGGACTTCGTGTCGGAGGACTCGGCCGGCGAGACCCCCCGCAGCAAGATCTTCTTCATCCACTGGTCGCCGGAGTCGGCGGACGCGAGGAACAAGATGCTGTACGCCAGCTCCACGGAGGGGCTCAAGAAGGAGCTGGACGGCGTGCAGATCGACGTGCAGGCCACCGACGCCAGCGAGCTCACCCTCAACATCCTCAAGGACTACACCACCTAATAATAAGCTAATCCATCCATCACGTACGCGCTTGGCATACATACCTGCGCATGGGATCGCGTCGTTCTTCCTGCTTGGATCGTGTCTTGTGGATCCAAATAATGTTTTTGCCATGTGTAGCTGGGTGTGAATAATTGAGTGATTTTCTTTTCAAGATTGATAATCGAGTGGTCTTCTTTTCCAGATTGATAAATGAGTGGTTGATTATTATTTCCTTTTACCAGAAAAGGAACTTATAATGACAGCAGTGTTCTTTTCGCCAATTGTAAGAGCAATTCCTGAAAGAACGGGAAAGAAATCTATGTGTGAATGATTTGTATGTTTTTGCGGGCAATCTATGTGTGAATGATTGAATAACTTTCTTTTCGAGATAGATAATTGAGTAATTGATTTATTCCATACCAAAAAAAGAAAGAGTTAAATGCACTTGAGGTCCTAAATGTTTCATTGGGGTATCACTTTAGTCCCAATTCTTTCAAAATGCACCTAATTCATTAGTAAGTGGTTCATCCGAGGTCCTTTTTTCACGAGAGCTCGCTGACCTGCCCGCATGGCATGTTGACTCATGCCACATCGACAGATGGCCCAACCTTCTGACGAGAGAAATACATTTGAGGTCTTAAAAGTTTTTAGGCAGTGTCACTTTAGTCCTATTTTTTTTTCAAAATGCATGTTTAGGTCCTAATTCTATAGTAAGTGGTTCATTCGATGTCCTTTTTGCACGATCGTTCACTGACTTGCTTGGTTGTGCGTTGACCCACGCCGCGTCGACTTAGGGTCATTAGCAGATGAGGAACATGGCAAAAACCATAATTTTTCGCTGCTATTATCCCGTAGCTATGTGATTTCCTCTACTTGCCACAATCACTAGATGTAGCCATTGATTTAGTTCGATTTGCACTATTTCATTAAGTTTCTCAAACCGCTTGCTCCGATTTTAAGGTTAGGCGGTAGGAGCTTGTGGAGGAGGCAGCGCCGCCGACGATGCTGCAACACTCCTCTTCGTCACCCGCTTCCCGCCGAGGAGCTTACTGCCCCAGACATGGCGACGATTTGGGCACGAAAGAGAGAAAGAGATTCGGTAGGGGCTGGGGAATGTCAAGAGTGGGGTTTACAATGGGCTTTTTATAGAAAAAAGAGCAGCTGCAACGGCCTCTAAGTTGACGTGGCATGGGTCAACGCACGACATAAGCAAGTCAGCAAGCGCACGTTAAAAAAGAACCTCGGGTGAAGCACTTACTAAAGAATTAGGACCTAAAGATGCATTTTGAAAAAATTAGGACCAAAATGACACCCCGATGAAAGTTTTAGGACCTCCAGTGCATTTAACTCAAAAAGAAACTTACAATGGCACGAATCGATTCTTATTCCTCTTCGTGGCGCGAACCAACTTGTTGTTGGATGGTTAGAGAAAAAGTGGTATCCACAGCCCACCAGCCTACGAAGACTTCGTAAATGATATGCCGGCTCAGTCTCTCGGAGGTGCTCATAGAGATATGGTGTGCGTGTGTGCGTTTATAGAGATGAGTGTATGCGCGTATGTACGAGCGCTTGCATCTGTATTGTGTTAAAAAAAACTCTCCATCCCTCTCATGAGCCCCTTCAACTGCCAATCCACTCCTAGGCCCTTGGCCAAATCCAGGAAGAAGATGGATCTCACGTGCAGTTTTCATCCCCACCACCCATCTGTACTCGCCAAGAAGATGGATCTCACATGGAAGGAGATGAATCTCACGTCCTTGGCTGGGTAGGACGCACAGAGGACGGCCGCAACAAGTGGCTCCCGTACCGTCGTGGTGCAGCAGGCAGGACCGAGGACGGCCCGCAGCAGGGGGGGCCTCTTCCTCCTCCCCACGCCCTTCTCCTCTTCTTGCACCTGATCGACGACTTGCTGTTGTTTCGTGCCTCCACGTTTGGGTCTCGCCTGCTCGCGGGTAAGTGCCTGAACAAACCAAGCTAGGCAGGATTCATCCTCGTACAAACCAAGTACAAGCGGCACATCACTGGGAACCTGAACATACTGAATCACAGAAATGATGAGCCGACCTCACAAGTTAAGTGATGAACCTTCTGACTGCATGCATGATTTTTCATCTCAACCTGAAAAGACAAATTAACAATCTGATAAAAAGAGGTACATAAATATTGGGAATGAACGTGATCAAGCTATTAAGTGAAAGATGCCTAAAGTACAGATAGATAGGGAGACCTGAATAATCATACCTACACTACATAGGTACTCCCTCCGTCCAAAAATACTTGTCATCAAAATGGACAAAAATGGATGTATCTAGAACTAAAATATATCTAGATACATCTCCTTTTATTCATTTTGATGACAAGTATTTCCGGACGAAGGGAGTATATCATACCTAGACTACAAGACCTCTGCTGGTTGTAAGCAACCAACCAAGAATCTAGGTATAAAATTATATTTCTGCATTTGAGTGGTCAGTTTTTGGTCTCTTTGTAATGTCCAGAGTCAAACCAGATACAAACGCTTGTGAAACCTTGGGACCCCTCTAAAGATAAAGAGTTTCTGTTGGTTTCTAGCCAGGGGTTAGTTCCGGCAACAAATTTATCACTGTAAGTTTTTTGTGGCATATCTAAATACCTCTGGTTACACAAGGAGAGCTTACGAATTGTTTAGTCAAGAAACTAGCATAACAGTGACACAAAGCTTACCTGATCGACTGGCAAAAATGCACAACTAAAGGAGAGCAAAAACAGAAATAGTGCGAATAGTAGTATCATCCTAAGTTGTAGGGAGAAGTAGTCAACAAGAAGAATGATCACCTCAAGAGAGAGACCTAGCTAGCATGTACATGGATTAATTGTTGATGCCAACAGCAGAAGACCGTCAATATCCATCAGAACTCCATCATGAAGTGCAGCAGCATCTTGGGCCCATTCAACAAGGGAAACTAGCGTGTCTGTCCAACATCAGCCAGGCCAGAGAAATACCCAATCTGCTATTGACGCATCCCAAGAGTAGGACTGCAAATGATAGGGGGAGAGTTAGAATCTAAAAAGGATAGCAAGGGTATATCACAGTGCAAAATCTGTAAGCATAACAGGTAGAAGTATTTCTCAAAAAAAAAAGGTAGAAGTAGAACCCAACTGTTGGAAAAAAAAATGAGAAGACTTTATGAGTTGTTCAGTATAAGAAGTAACGTACCTACGTGTACGCCTGGTCATAATTCATAACCGAAGAATGCCATCATCAAATATTAGATTAAGGTGGTTATTGGGATGTGTGCTGACTATTCTCTCCACTGAAGCCTTCACAGAGTCAATAGTGCTCCCCTTGATACCCCGGCAATCTAACTCACATCTGAAATTAACCAGCACTACTGAGAGATTCATTTTCAACGTTGCCGCTAAAAATAATCTCCAGTTTTTCTAGCTTGGGCATACATCTTGCTGTAAACATGAGATCCATCATCCTATCTTCCTGTACCATATAAGTGAACACTCTCAGGCATCGGAACCCAACTTCAGGACTGACTGTCAGCCTTCTATCTTCACAAGAAGACTGATCATTCATTCCATCGAGGCCCAGAGTGAGCAGAGCGGGTAATGCTCCAAGGATGCACAAATCTTCATGCTGGATTCTCTCCAATTGCAAGCGTAACTTCTGCAGGTTCACAAGTAATCCTACCCAATCCGGAAGCTTTGGGCGGGTTGAGTCAAAGGTAACAAGTTTCTGTAGGTTAAGCGGTGGAGCGGTGCACCATGTGTTCAGTAAGATGCTGTCATGATCATTCCACATACTTAAAGAACAAAGGTTCTGTGTGCATAAGTTACGGAGAGAAGAAGCAATAACTTCCTTGTGCTCTTGGGCAACATCCATATGATTAAGGTCCAGCCTCTTCAGATTCTTGAGCTGCCCAAGCTCTTCCAGAAAGTTATATGACTGCCAGGCATGCACCCATTTCAAAGTTTCCAGTGCTTGCATCTTTGCAATTCCATCAGGAAACCTAACATGTCCACTAACACGTAAATGTGCCAATTTTCCGAGATTGACAATACTTGCTGGTAAATCAGAGATATCTGTGCCCGTTATGTCCAACATCTCTAAGCACCGTAGACGTCCGATTTGTTCCGGGAGCTCACTTACCTCTGTCCTGCTAATGTCGAGGTACCTTAGCTGAAACAGACGCCCTATATTTGCAAGATGGTGGTTTTCTAATTGACTGCATCCTCCAAAGTCCAAAGTGCGCAAATGAGTGAACTCCAACATTGAAGGGATTTTCACTGTATCCCCAAACACATTAAGTGATCGGACATGAGACAGTACCAGGCTCGTCGGCATAGCAGAATGTCCTTCCCCTTCAACTTGCATGGAGAGCCGGCGTACTCTGCTTTGTGTACTGATAGTTAAACTGGGGACACCAACAAAAGTAACAAAGTTCTCTTCGTTGGACTTGGATACTATGAAATCAAGAATTGTGTCATGAACACGACAACTAAGCACCTTATCATACTTGCCCAGCTTCACAGGTTGGATCAAACTCCTATTGACAAGCTCATTAAAGCACCTTTCTCCCAACTCATATGCCGAGTATCTCCCTTCTTTATGAACAAATCCTTCAGCAATCCATCTCCATATAAGGTATTTCTTCTCAATAATAGAATCTTCCGGAAATATACTAAGATACAAGAGACAAGTTTTTAGATGAGGTGGCAGATCAAAGTAGCTAAGTGACAATATCTTTATCATCCATTCGACACTAGGATTCCTTTCAAGTGCACGACCAATTGAATCTTTCACTTGGTTCCATAGATGTTCCGTTTTTCCTGTGTTAACCAACAAACCAGATATAGCAATGATCGCCAAAGGCAAGCCATCACATTTTTTCAAGATTTGGCTAGAAACTTTTTCAAGTGATGAAGGACATTCTTCTTCGGAGTTGAATAATCTTCCATGAAACAGCTGTCGTGAGTGTGCCATATTAAGAGGCCTTATATTATAAATATGGCCACCGATTGATGAACAACATGAACATGCGACATCACTCATACGAGTAGTGGTGATTATTACACTATCACATCTGGTCATGGGGAATGCATACTTAATCACATTCCATGTTTTAACATCCCATATATCATCTATCACTACAAAATACCTGCAGATAATTTTATGAGAGATATTAGTTCATATGGCATCTTAAAATATAGTGTGCAAACAAAACAAGAATGAGAAACTTCCATGTTCCCACTGACAACGTGCAAAAGATAAATGGGAGAGATTTATGGAAGTCAAACAAGGAGACCAGTTGAAAAAACACTGGCAGATCTCTTACTACACAAAAATATGTTTTTCCTAGGTAGGTCATATAGGACGAATAGAGTCCTACGCATTTGCATCAGTACATATCTTGTAACACGCATGTTTGATCAAATGTAGATGTTGTTTCTGAATTGTGGAAAGGGTTATCTTTCGATCTATGCATTCTGAGGGACGCACACATCGAAGACATATGCTAATAGTAAGTGCTTACTATAGTTAAGTAGTAACCTGGTTAAGTACTCCCTCTGTCCCAAAATAAGTGTCATGGTTTTAGTTCAAATAAGTTTAAATTTGAACTAAAACCACGAAACTTATTTTGGGACAGAGGGAGTAGTTAACAAAGTAATGTAATCGTTGATCAATTTAGATTGTAAAATTACTAGTGTACTTTTGATGGATGAGAAATAAATTTAAAAGAATACGATAGTACCTTCTCTCTGCTAGGTGACCACTAATCTTGCTTATGAGTTGTTGGATGCTCCCTGCTTCAGTGTGTGCATAATCTTGACAACTAACTTCACTGAGAATGGTTCTCAAGATATTCGTCATGTCTGGATTTCTTGACACTGACACGAAAGCCCGACACTCGAATTTGCCTTTGAGATCTTGATACACTTGATTCGCAAGAGTTGTCTTGCCCATTCCTCCAGATCCAACGATGGAGACCATCTTCACTTTTTGCAGTTGCGTTGATGCAACCTCATCTTCTTTAGTCAACATTTCGGTTATCTCAGCCTTGGGCTCGTCCATTCCGACAAGCTTTGAAGCATCCTCAAAGATAGCAAGAGCTCTAGGATCAACGGCCGCATTTTTTGTGTTGGAGAAGACCTGACGTGTCTTGTACCTTTCATTTCTCTCGCCGGCCTCAATGACTTGTTTCTTCAAATCTTCAAACATCCGATGGTGAGCCTTCCTCTTCCCCAATTTTCCCAGAATGTGCTTGATTTTCTTTAGGAAGCCATCTGGCTTAGCATCTTTGTCGTCGACACTATCTTCGCCACCTTGCACGAAGTCGTCGATGGAGTCCTCTATATCATAGGAGAGCTCCCGCACCATGGCCATCCATACCTTATCTTGCACGTCAGGATCCTCGTCCTCCGACATCTTCAGGAGAAAGGCGTGCATGGCCGTAAGCTCATCAATCAGAAACTTGATCTCGCCGCGCACCCCCTTGCGAAGCTTGTACTCGTCGACCAGCAAAGTGGCCAGCTTCTCCAGGACGGCATCCAGGGCCCCCGTTGCTGCACTCACCAGAATCCCCTCCATGGTCTTCGATCTAAACCCTGAAAAGAGGATGGATAAATCAAAGTAACATCTGAGGGAGCATTACTACATCTGAATCCCCTCCATGGATCACCAGAATCCCCTGGTCCAAGCATTACTACATCTGAGGGAGCTGAAGCACGGCACAGGGAGACTGGGTCGTACCTGAATTTTAACAGTGGATTATTTCCTCCGCAAGCCACAAATACGACCCCGTGCCGGCGCAATCCAACGGGAGCCAGCGGCGAGATTGAAGCACGGCGAACAGTGGATTTTTTTTCCCATTAACGGGAGTAAATGGGCTGCTCGATCAGCTGAGCTGCGTACTGACGGCGAACACTGGATTGTTTTTTTTTTCTACCCACGTTGTCGATCTAAAACCTGAAAGATAATGGATTGACGGGGGTAAGCTCAACCATTGTTGCACCGAAGGAACTACGAATCGACCACGTGCCGGCGCAGGCGCCAGCGGCGTAGGACGAGATCGAATCACGGCAGGGGGGAGATATGGTCGTATCTACCTAGCGGGATGGATTCGTCGCCGAGGATGTCCGGCCGCGGAGTGACTGGATGCTGCGGCCCCGGAGTAACCCCGGCACCTGGCCAGGCGAGAAGGACGGGGTACCGGAGCTCGGACGCCGGCGAGGTCACGAGAGTGGAGTGGAGTGAGTGAGAACAGAAGGGGATCGATCTGCTCTGGGTTAAACCGTTGACCAAAACGCTTACATCATCTTTAGCAGGCCCGCATCCGCCCGGCCCGCAAAACGCGTTTGCGGTTCGTGGAAAACGGCATTTGCGGGCTGGCTCGGATGGCCACCGATGTAGACCCCCAAACGAACCCGTATAAAAGGATATTTGCAGAATATACTTTCTTACAAGTCGGCTTATGCGGGGTTTGATCGGACATCGCCGCGTCGACTCGCAAACAGAAAACACTCAATTCTCGCATTTGACATAGGTTCTCATAAATAGTTTCAAATTCAAAAATAAAATAACACAGTTTACGCGCAAATAAAAACCCAGTTTAATACGACAAACGCAAAAGAGGGTCTTGCAAAAGTGACGCTCACGTTCGGCATCTTCTTGGTCGATCTTCACTCCGCGCCGTCGAGTCCATCTTCAATTTCATCGCCACCACCAAATCCTCCTCCGGCGTTTGTTCCAACTCCCGCACCGAAATCATCGACGTTGCCACCATATGGAGCAGAGAAAATATCTCCGGAACTGTAACACGCACCGGCCGACGCAACCATTCTCCTCTTCAAGATTTCTCTCCTTGCCATATCATGCCATGTTTTGGTGAGGTCGTTCATTTCATTGCGATTCATTGACATGATCCTGTTCTCCTCGGCAAGCAGCTTGGACAATGATTTGTTTTCAGCGGCACGTGCTCTGCTCTCCTCAATGGCAGCTTTGCGGAGCCCCTCTTCCTTAAGCATTTGCCACTTTTATTGCTTCTCTTTTACCTTCTTCTCGGCCAACTCTTTCTTGATCTCCAACGACTTCAACAACATCAACTCGTTTGATTGCACCATGGCATCAATCTTCTCCCTCAAGCTCAATGCTTCTTGCTCTCTCTCTTCATCTTCTCCTTAGTTTTCTTGTCGCTATCGGGCTTGTTCAAATTTCTTTGCCATGACCGAAATGGCGAAAATGAAAGGAAATCGCCATGACCGAAGACGCATACCTTCCGGCCATTTCGTCGAACACCTCGCTTGCGGGGGGAGCAGCACCGTTGAACGGTATCGCTAGGGCACCTCTTTCCGGGATGGAGTGAGAGGATGAAGGAGGCGGCCGCTTCGTTGGAACCTTCTTCCGCTTTACGCCGGAGACCTTGCCGACCTTCTCCGTCGCCGGCCGGGATCGCGCTGCGGTGTTGGCGCCCGGAGTGTGGGCCTTCGTAGCGAGGGCAGCCGGATTCCCACCCTGCACGACCACGTTGCCCTGCCGCTTGCGGGCAGGCGTGACATTAGCTTGGTCGACGGCGGCGGAGCCAACATGGCCGGCGAAGAGATCCGCCCGAGGGGAAGGAGAGTGCGTAACCTCGACGGTGACGGGGACAGCAGGGAGTTGTCCATGGCGGCGAGGGACGGCCGGGAAGGATGCACCAGAGCGTGCAGTGGCGGGGCAATGGCGGCGGAGGGTGGGGGGAGCGGTAAAGGGGCTGAGCTCGGGTCGGCCTCCCAGCCCGTGAAACTAGAGGTTGGGGAGAAGTTTTGCCGCGCCCCGCAAAAATATTTGCGGGCCGGGGCGGGATGCGGGGTCTGATCGGGCAGGTTTTCTCGCCCGACCCGCACTTTGGCGGTTATTTTGCGGGCCGGGGCGGGATGCGGGGTCTACTAGAGTTGCTCTTAGATAAACAAAGTGTTTATATTTGGGATCGAGTGATCACCCATGCGGACGCAGAGTAACTGGTCGCGAGCTCATATATGCTCGATATCACGCGCGTTCGTGTATGTGTGGGGATATGCGTCAATTCTTTATACGCTGCGGTTAGCACTTCGGGAAAAGGGGTGGCGTCGAAGAATATGTATGTGTCAGGCCTAGGCGGTGGGCCAGTAGAGCGACGGCCGTCCACCTGCGACAGACCGAGTCGTGGACCAGAATCGGGGAAGTCTGTCTGATCCATGGCTCAGAACTTTTGCCCTCCGTCGGAGGACGACAAGCGCGGCTTGAACGCAAGCCATGTGTTGTCTGCACCAGCGCCGCATTCATTGACGTGGAGAGCGATAGAGGGAGAGAGGGGAAGAACAAGCGACCGACGCGCCCTGGAGTTCCTCATGCAGCCAATCCGCGGGTATGCCACTCCGATGTGATTTTACTCAACTTATCAAGTGATTTGAAGTGTGTAGCTGAGGCGTCTGAGTCTCATTGCTTTCTCTGCCACAGATCCACTGTGATTGAGAAGGTCGGAGAGAGTCTAGTGCCAGAAGGTTCGTCGGCGGATGGAACGAGGCGAATGGGTGGCAATTAGCGGCAAAGGGCGAATCTGCAGCGCGGTTCAAGTGGTAGCAGTGAGAAGGGACCCCCCCCCCCGACGCCTGCGCAGCCCCCAGGGGGCGGCTCGGGCGAACCCTAGCCGCCGCCCCAACCCAACCCACCCCGACCCACCCTCCCCCACCATCACTGGAGGAAGCCGGCGAGCAAAGCTCGTCCGGCGGACGGCGGTGGCGGGCTCACCCTTCTTACTGGGGGCGGAATCGGGCTGCGCGCGACGGCGACCCTTGGCGTATGGCGTGGTGGCAGAGATAGAACTCTGGAGCGGCGGCTCCAGGGCTTGTCGGCGGGGTTGCGCCTCCATGGCTGCCGGGGCAGTATGGTGGTCAGCCATGGTGCGCGGTGGCGGCGGATCTGGGTGCCCCCTGCCCAGATTCGTCCTGCTGTGGGTGGTGGCGGCCCGTGGTGTTGCCGGCGCTTGGCTGCGTGTCCGGGGTGGTTCTCCACTCTGGCATGTGGAGGTGGTCGTCAGCGCGGCGGGTGCGTCGGATCTGGGTGTGGCCAGATATGTGGTCGGTGTTGTCGGGGTCGGCTTGTTCGGCTGCCGGTGTGCGCGAGCGGTGGGTTCTAGCGCCAGATCTAGCCGCAGACATCCGGCCCTGATTAGTGGGCTTCTCTCCTGTGGGGTGATACGTCCAAAACGTATCTATAATTTCAGCTTGCTCCATGCCACTTTTGGGTGATATTGCTATGATATTCATATACTTCCATACACTTTTGATCATATTTGGACTAACTTACTAATCCAGTGCACCCCCGTGCTAGTTTCTGTTTTCGGCTGTTTTTGTATTTCAGGTTTTCACGTTTCGAGAACTGCCCAGAAAAATCCAGAAAAATTATATAAAAAATCAGCGAACCGGAAACAACACTGCGTCCGAAGGGCAACCTGGGGGGGCCACAGGGGCTCCAGGCGCCCTGTGGGCGCCCCCCCCTGGGCCGCGCCGGGGGGGCGCCTCGGCCCCCCGAGACTCCCCCGGTGCCCTACTTTGGCATATATTTAAAGGGTCCTTCGTAACCCTCAGAACAGGACTTCTTTTCGCGATCCCATCTCTGTTCCGCCGCCGCCGCCGCTTCCAAGATCGGGAGCACCAGGAGAACTCTTCCCGGCACCCTGCCGGAGGGGAGGATCACCACCGGGAGCTTCTCCACCACCATGGACGCCTCCCGGATGACTCGTGAGTAGTCTCCCTTGGACCATGAGTCCATGACCAGTAGCTATGTGATGTTCTCCTCCCGTTCTTGTGCTTCACTAATTAGTCCTCGTGAGCTGCCCTACATGATCGAGGCACCTATGTAATCCTTATGCTGTTGCTATGTTGAGTTTGCTGGGATCCGATGGATTATGAGATTATGTTCAAATTGATCTTGAGTAATATATTTGATTCGCCTCTTTTATATTTTAGTTCATAAGTAATTCTTGCATGTTCTCCGTTTTTATTTAATGCTTTGGCCGAGTTGTAAGTAGTGACTCCAAGAGGGAACGTTATGCTCGATTGTGGGTTCATGCCCCTCGATGACTAGCTTGAGTGACAGAAACATGAGTCTAGGGGATGTGCTGTTGCCACAAGGGGGAAAACAACGGTGCTTGTGCCCGCGGGTGCAAGGATTGTTTACTTTACGCAAAGTTCTTTTAATGCAGTTGCCTGCTGCATTGAGTTTACACTATGGGTGGGACTCGCAACTTAATACCAGCGAGATGTTCTGGATAGATATCTCAAGGTGGATGATTAGTAGTAGATATTGATGGATTTCGGTCTACTTACTTTGGCGTACCGCCCATGCTTTGAACCTCAACCTTTCTTGCAATGTAGTCAGCATTGGTTTGCGTTCGTGGTCCTGTCAATTGCCCAACTGTAATTTGTTTACCTCACATAGTTATTTTATCGTCTTTTGGGAGAGAGACATCACTAGTGAACATCATGAGACTCCGGTCCATATTACCATCATTGATCACATCCACTATTTACTTTTCGTTATTTACTTACTATCGCAAAAAACTATCTATCACTACTATCATTGCTTTTAACCCTTTGTGAACTACAAGGCCGGAGAGATTGACAACCTCTCTGTACTCGTTGGGAGCAAAGTTATTTGTATCTGTGTGCAGGTCCACGTTGATTGCTACTAATCTGGCGCCGTAGCAATTGACACCTACCTGTTGAACCTAGGAGTCTCTGGGGAATCGATCCTTGGCATCTTTGCTAGGGGAAAACACTTCTACTTACTGCATCTTACACCTTCCACTTGGGGTAACCAACGAGGGGTTCGAGGCCCATCAAGGAGTATTTTCTGGCGCCGTTGCCGGGGACTCCACTCTTCAGGATAGGGGAGTTGCATGCTATCTTTTACCTTTGCTTTTTAGTCTTGTTAGTTTACCTTTCATTTTTGCTTTAGTTCCTTTTTATCGAAAATCACAAAAATAGTTATCTTGCTTGCTTGCTACTATGGGTTCCACCGAGAACACCAAGTTGTGTGACTTCACTAGTCACAACAACGATGACTTTATCAGCACCACTACCACTTTACTTGATGCTCGTGACCTTGATTTTGATAATTGCACTCTTACCGAAGTTATTGATTTCCTTCACAAAATGTCTAGGGATCCCCGCACTAGCACGCTTAACCTGGCCTTCACAGAGCATATCACTAATGCTCTCATCAAAGCTAGGGAGGAGAAACTTAGAGTAGAAGCCTCCATACCTAGAAAGCTAGAAGATGGTTGGGATCCTATGATAAAAATTAATTTGAATGACTTCTCTTGTTATGCATTATGTGATGTTGGTGCTAGTACCTCTGTTATGCCCAAAAGGATATATGATATGCTTAAATTGAAACCTTATGATTCTTGTTCTTTTGGTGTTCGTCTCATTGATTCTTCCATAAAGAAACCTTTGGGGAGGATCGACGATGTTCTTATTGTTGTCAATGATAATTATGTGCCCGTTGATTTCACTATTATGGATATTGAATGTGATCCATCATGTCCAATTATTTTGGGACGTCCCTTTTTGCGCACCGTTGGTGCTGTCATTGACATGAAAGAGGGTAATATAAAATTTCAGTTTCCTCTCAAGAAAGGGATGGAACACTTCCCTCGTAAGAAGGTCAAGTTACCTTTTGAGTCCGTTGTACGGGCTAGTTATTCTTTTACTCTTGATAAAACTTGATCTATGCATTATGCCTAGCTTAAAGGCATAAAAGAAAGCGCTTTTGGGAGGCAGTCCACATGAATAAATTTTTTGCTTTTGTTGTGTCTTGATGTTGTTTACTCCTGTAGCATCATCATTGTATCTTTGCTTTTCATATTTGTGCCAAGTATAGCCTCTGATTGCTAGAAAGTTCAAAAGTTGTGAGGTGCTGTCCAGGAAACAGATTCTGTCCTTGGATAGAAAAATTCGTATAAAATCACCAGGTCATCTTCTTGGTCTGAATGTTTTCGACAGCGTTCTCTATATAATTGTCTTCCGTGCGTCAGTTCTGAGTTTTTTGATTTGAGTTGCAGAAGTATCCCGAACAGGTCAATTACTGCCTGCTGTTCTGTTTTTCACAGATTCTGTCCTGTTTTGCCTTACCTTCACTTTGCAAATTAAGAACTTGTTTTTTCTTTGCAAAAACCTTTTGGCAATCTTGAGAAACAGTAGAACTTCAAGAATATCCTTATTTCCAGCAAGGTATAATTATTTTATTAAGGGTACTAACCCCGCTAATCAGATTATGATGAGTTGTGTATGAAGGGAGTTTTCAAGTGTGCGAGGGAAGATGATAAAAAGATTCAGGAGTGTCAAGCGCTCAAGCTTGGGGATGCCCCCGTGCACCCCCAAGAAATATTCAAGGAGACTCAAGCGTCTAAGCTTGGGGATGCCCCCGTGCATCCCCTTCTCCATCAACATTATCAGTTCGTCTTTCGTTCCGCTATATTTTTATCACTTCATGTGTTATGTGCTATGCTTGGAGCGTCTTGCTTTTAGTTTTCTTTTTAGTTTTTCATAACGAGTCGGAACCCAGCATTCCTTTATGTGGGAGAGAAACACACTCCACCTCTACCTAGAACATTACATAGAATTTTCATGTCTATCTATGCTGTGTATGTTCTTTGTCTTTTAATAGCTACTATCATACTCTGCTCTTATTATTCATGCTTATCTTTTCAAGAGCTTTTATTTAGTTGGTTGCTTGAACTCTCTTTAATTACCATGCTCACCTCATTAAGAGAGTTTGCTTCCGTTGCATGGGTTAATGTGTCTATGATAAAGATGCTACTTGCATGATGGTGCTTAGTAGTTCAGGTTTTCTTTTGGTTAATCTCAAATAGCTGGGGGGGTTCCCAATATATTATTGGAGTACCAACTTGGTTTGTTTGCCTATGATGTGGTATGGTTTAGTAATATCTTCCTTTGAGAATTTATTTTGATTGACTTGGCGTATGCTCACGCATATTCAAGACTGTAAAGAAAGTCTGTCAAGCCTTGATGATCTTTTATTTCTGAGTAGCGATATAACTACCATGCCTGATTCAATATTGCTTTGTCGCTCTGCATGATTATGGCCGTCATTGCTCTCTTAGTTGGTCGCTCCCAGTCTTTTTGCTAACCTCCACCTGTACTAAGCAAATTAACCATGCAATACATAGCTCATGGGAAAGTAGCCTAAAAACTATTGTGGTAAAGAATATGTTGCTTATGTATCTTATTTCTTATGAGTTGCTTGTTGAGCGGTAACCATGTTTCTGGGGACGCCATCAACTGTCACACTTTTGTTGAATATCATGTGAGTTGCTATGCATGTTCGTCTTATCTGAAGTAAGGGTGATTTACCGTGGGTTGAATAACTATGCATATTGTTAGAGAAGAACATTGGGCCGCCAACCAAAGCCATGCATCATGGTGGAAGTTTTAGCTTGACCTTAATCCTCAATCTCTCATGAGAATATGCTTATGCATTAAAGAGGAGTCCATCATCTATTTTCTATGTTGTCCCGGTATGGATGTCCTCAAGTTGAGATCTATCAAAAACGAGAAATCAAATGCGATCTATCTCCTTGGACCTTTGTACAGGTGGCATAGAGGTACCCCTTTGTGACACTTGGTTAAAACATATGCAATGCAATGATAACCCATGGGAATCCGAGCTAATTAGGACAAGGAGCGAGCACTATTGGTATTCGTGTTGGGGAACGTAGTATTTTAAAATTTTCCTACGATCACGCAAGATCTATCTACCAGATGCATAGCAACAAGAGGGAAGAGTGTGTCTACGTACCCTCGTAGACCGGAAGCGGAAGCGTCAAGTGACGCGGTTGATGTAGTCGAACTTCTTCGCGATTCAACCGATCAAGCACCGAACGTACGGCACCTCCGCGTTCAGCACACGTTCAGCTTGATGACATCCCACGAGCTCTTGATCCAGTTGAGCTTCATGGGAGAGTTTCGTCAGCACGACGGCGTGGTGACGGATATGATGTATCTACCGGCGCAGGGCTTCGCCTAAGCACTGCGACGGTATGACCGAGGTGTGTTTCTGTGGAGGGGGGCACCGCACACGGCTGGAACAATTCAACTTGTGTGTCCTAGGGTGCCCCCTGCCCCCGTATATAAAGGAGCAAGGGAGAGACCGGCCCTAGAGGGGGCGCGCCAAGTGTGGGGAGTCCAACTAGGACTCCCAAGTCCTAGTAGGATTCCCCTTTCCTTTCCGGAGTAGGAGAGAAGGAAAGAGGTGGAGAGGGGGAAGGAAAAGGGGGCTGCACCCCTTGTCCAATTCGGACCAGAGGGGGGGCACGCGCCTCCTTCCTTTTGGCCTTTCTCCTCTATTCCCGTATGGCCCAATAAGGCCCATATACTCCGAAAAATACCCGAATCACTCGAAACCTTTCCGATGTCCGAATATAGTCGTCCAATATATCGATCTTTACGTCTCGACCATTTCGAGACTCCTCGTCATGTCCCCGGTCTCATCCGGGACTCCGAACTCCTTCGGTACATCAAAACTCATAAACTCATAATACCGATCGTCATCAAACGTTAAGCGTGCGGACCCTACGGGTTCGAGAACTATGTAGACATGACCGAGACTCATCTCCGGTCAATAACCAATAGCGGAACCTGGATGTTCATATTGGCTCCTACATATTCTACGAAGATCTTTTATCGGTCAGAACCGCATAACAACATACGTTGTTCCTTTTGTCAAATGGTATGTTACTTGCCCGAGATTCGATCGTCGGTATCTTTATACCTAGTTCAATCTCGTTTACCGGCAAGTCTCTTTACTCGTTCCGTAACACATCATCTCGTGACTAACTCATTAGTCTTTTGCTTGCAAGGCTTATTGTGATGTGTGTTACCGAGAGGGCCCAGAGATACCTCTCCGACACTCGGAGTGACAAATCCTAATCTTGATCTATGCCAACACCACGAATACTTTCAGAGACACCTGTAGAGCATCTTTATGATCACCCAGTTACGTTGTGATGTTTGATAGCACACAAGGTGTTCCTACGGTATTCGGGAGTTGCATAATCTCATAGTCATAGGAACATGTATAAGTCATGAAGAAAGCAATAGCAGTAAAACTAAACGATCATAGTGCTATGCTAACGGATGGGTCTTGTCCATCACATCATTCTCCTAATGATGTGACCCCGTTGATCAAATGACAACTCATGTCTATGGCTAGGAAACATAACCATCTTTGATCAATGAGCTAGTCTAGAAGAGGCATACTAGGGACATACTGTTTTGTCTATGTATTCACACATGTACTAAGTTTCCGGTTAATACAATTCTAGCATGAATAAAAGACATTTATCATGATATAAGGAAATACAAATAATCATCTTTATTATTGCCTTTAGGGCATATTTCCTTCAGTCTCCCACTTGCACTAGAGTCAATAATCTAGCTCACATCGCCATGTGATTTAATACCGATAGTTCACATCGTTATGTGAATAACACCCATAGTTCACATCACCATGTGACCAACACCCAAAGGGTTTACTAGAGTCAATAATCTAGTTCACATCGCTATGTGATTAATACCCAAGAGTAATAAGGTGTGATCATGTTTTGCTTGTGAGAGAAGTTTAGTCAACGGGTCTGTCACATTCAGATCCGTATGTATTTCGCAAATTTCTATGTCTACAATGCTCTGCATGGAGCTACTCTAGCTAATTGCTCCCACTTTCAATACGCATCCAGATTGATACTTAGAGTCATCTGGATTTAGTGTCAAAGCTTGCATCGGCGTAACCCTTTATGACGAACTCTTTATCACCTCCATAATCGAGAAATATTTCCTTTAGTCATCCAATTACTAAGGATAATTTTGACCGCCGTACAGTGATCTACTCCTGGATCACTATTGTACCTCCCTGTCAAACTCATGGCAAGGTACACAACGTGTTTTGTACACAGCATGGCATACTTTATAGAACCTATGGCTGAGGCATAGGGAATGACTTTCATTCTCTCTATATTTTTCTGCCGTGGTCTGGCTTTGAGTCTTACTCAACTTCACACCTTACAAGTCAGGCAAGAACTCCTTCTTTGACTGATCCATTTTGAACTACTTCAAAATCTTATCAAGGTATGTACTCATCGAAAGTCTTATCAAGCGTCTTGATCTATCTCTATAGATCTTGATGCCCAATATGTAAGCAGCTTCACCAAGGTCTTTCTTTGAAAAACTCCTTTCAAACACTCCTTTATGCTTTCCAGAAAATTCTACATCATTTCCGATCGACAATATGTCATTCACATATACTTATCAGAAAGGTTGTAGTGCTCCCTCTCACTTCTTGTGAATACAGGCTTCACCGCAAGTCTGTATAAATCTATATGCTTTGATCAACTTATCAAAGCGTATATTCCAACTCCGAGATGCTTGCACCAGTCCATAGATGGATCGCTGGAGCTTGCACATTTTGTTAGCACCTTTAGGATTGACAAAACCTTCTGGTTGCATCATATACAAGTCTTCTTTAATAAATCCATTAAAGAATGCAGTTTTGTTATCCATTTGCCAGATTTCACAAAATACGGCAATTACTAACATGATTCGGACAGACTTAAGCATCGCTACGGGTGAGAAAGTCTCATCGTAGTCAACTCCTTGAACTTGTCGAAACCCTTTCGCAACAAGTCGAGCTTTGTAAACAGTAACATTACCGTTTGCGTCGGTCTTCCTCTTGAAGATCCATTTATTTTCGATGGCTTGCCGATCATCGGGCAAGTCAACCAAAGTCCATACTTTGTTCTAATACATGGATCCCATCTCAGATTTCATGGTCTCAAGCCATTTTGCGGAATCTGGGCTCATCATCGCTTCCTCATAGTTCGTAGGTTCATCATGGTCTAGTAACATGACTTTCAGAACTGGGTTGCCGTACCACTCTGGTGCGGAACGAACTCTGGTTGATCTACGAAGTTCAGCAGAAACTTGATCTGAAGTTTCATGATCATCATCATTAGCTTCCTCACTAATTGGTGTAGGAATCACTGGAACGAGTTTCTGTGATGTACTACCTTCCAATTCGGGAGAAGGTACAATTACCTCATCAAGTTCTACTTTCCTCCCACTCACTTCTTTCGAGAGAAACTCCTTCTCTAGAAAGGATCCACTCTTAGCAACAAAGACCTTGCCTTAGGATCTGTGATAGAAGGTGTACCCAACAGTTTCTTTTTGGGTATCCTATGAAGATTTACTTCTCCGATTTGGGTTCGAGCTTATCATGTTGAAACTTTTTCACATAAGCATCGTAGTCCCAAACTTAAAGAAATGACAGCTTAGGTTTCTCGTCAAACCACAGTTCATACGGTGTCATCTCCACGGATTTAGATGGTGCCCTATTTAACGTGAATGTAGCTGTCTCTAATGCGTAACCCCAAAAGCGATAGTGGTAGATCGGTAAGAGACATCATCGATCGCACCATATCTAATAAAGTACGGTTATGACGTTCGGACACACCATTACACTGTGGTGTTCCAGGTGGCGTGAGTAGTGAAACTATTTCACATTGTTTTTATTGAAGGCCAAATTCGCTAACTCAAATATTTTACCTCTACGATCATATCGTAGAAACTCTTATTTTCTTGTTACGATGATTCTCCACTTCACTCTGAAATTCTTTGAACTTTTCAAATGTTTCAGACTTGTGCTTCATTAAGTAGATATACCCATATCTGCTCAAATCATCAGTGAAGGTCAGAAAATAACGATACCTGCCGCGAGCTTCAACACTCATTGGTCCGCATACATCAGTATGTATGATTTCCAACAACTCTGTTGCTCGCTCCACGGTTCCGGAGAACGGAGTTTTAGTCATCTTGCCCATGAGGCATGGTTCGCAAGCACCAAGTGATTCATGATCAAGTGATTCCAAAAGTCCATCACTATGGAGTTTCTTCATGCGCTTTACACCAATATGACCTAAACGACAGCGCCACAAATAAGTTGCACTATCATTATTAACCTTGCATCTTTTGGCTTCAATATTATGAATATGTGTATCACACGATCGAGATCCAACAAACCATTTTCATTGGGTGTATGACCATAGAAGGTTTTATTCATGTAAACAGAACAACAATTATTCTCTAACTTACATAAATAACCGTATTGCAATAAACATGATCAAATCATATTCATGCTCAACACCAAATAACACTTATTTAGGTTCAACACTAATCCCGAAAGTATAGGGAGTGTGCGATGATGATCATATCAATCTTGGAACTACTTCCAATACACATCGTCACTTCATCCTTTAACTAGTTTCTGTTCATTATGCAACTCCCATTTCGAGTTACTACTCTTTAGCAACTGAACCAATATCAAATACCGAGGGGTTGCTATGAACACTAGTAAAATACACATCAATAATCTGTATATCAAATATACCTTTGTTCACTTTGCCATCCTTCTTATCCGCCAAATATCTAGGGCAGTTCCACTTCTAGTGACCATTTCCTTTGCAGTAGAAGCACTTAGTTTCAGGCTTGAGTTTAGCTTTGGGTTTCTTCACGGGAGTGACAACTTGCTTGTCATTCTTCTTGAAGTTCCCCTTCTATCCCTTTGCCCTTTACTTGAAACAAGTGGTCCGGTTAACCATCAACACTTGATGCTCTTTCTTGATTTCTACCTTCGCCGATTTCAGCATCGTGAAGAGCTCGGGAATTACTTTCGTCATCCCTTGCATATTATAGTTCATCACGAAGTTCTACTAACTTGGTGATAGTGTCTAGAGAACTTTGTCAATTACTATCTTATCTGGAAGATTAACTCCCACTTGATTCAAGCAATTGTACTACCCAGACAATCTGAGCACATGCTCACTGGTTGAGCTATTCTCCTCCATCTTGTAGGCAAAGTACTGTCAGAGGTCTTATACCTATCGACACGGGCATGAGTATGAAATACTAATTTCAACTCTTGGAACATCTCATATGCTCCGTGGCGTTTCAAAACGTTTTTGAAGTCCCGGTTATAAGCCGTAAAGCATGGTGCACTAAACTATCAAGTAGTCATCATATCGAGCTTTTGTCAAAACGTTCATAACGTCTACATCTGCTCCTGCAATAGGTCTGTCACCTAGCGGTGGATCAAGGACATAATTCTTCTGTGCAGCAATGAGGATAATCCTCAGATCACGGAACAATTCCGCATCATTGCTACTAACATCTTTCAACTTGGTTTTCTCTAGGAACATATGAAAAATAAACGGGGAGCAACATCGCGAGCTATTGATCTACAACATAGATATGCTAATACTACCAGGACTAACTTCATGATAAATTAAAGTTCAATTTAATCATATTACTTAAGAACTCCCACTTAGATAGACATCCCTCCGGTCATCTAAATGATCACGTGATCCAAATCAACTAAACCATGTCCGATCATCACGTGAGATGGAGTAGTTTCAATGGTGAACATCTTATTTTGATCATATCTACTATATGATTCACGCTCGACCTTTCGGTCTCCAGTGTTCCGAGGCCATATCTGCATATGCTAGGCTCGTCAAGTTTAACCCGAGTATTCTGCGTGTGCAAAACTGGCTTACACCCGTTGTATTTGAACGTAGAGCTTATCACACCCGATCATCACGTGGTGTCTCGGCACGACGAACTTTCGCAACGGTGCATACTCAGGGAGAACACTTATACCTTGAAATTTAGTAAGGGATCATCTTATAATGCTACCGTCGTTCTAAGCAAAATAAGAAGCATAATAAGATAAACATCACATGCAATCAAAATATGTGACATGATATGGCCATCATCATCTTGTGCTTTTGATCTCCATCTCCAAAGCACCGTCATGATCACCTTCGTCACCGGCGCGACACCTTGATCTCCATCGTAGCATCGTTGTCGTTTTGCCAACTATTGCTTCTACGACTATCGCTACCACTTAGTGATAAAGTAAAGCAATTACATGGCGATTGCATTTCATACAATAAAGCGACAACCATATGGCTCCTGCCAGTTGCCGATAACATTACAAAACATGATCATCTCATACAAAACCGTATAACTCATCATGTCTTGACCATATCACATCACAACATGCCCTGCAAAAACAAGTTAGACGTCCTCTACTTTGTTGTTGCAAGTTTTACGTGGCTGCTACGGGCTTAGCAAGAACCGTTCTTACCTACGCATACAAAACCACAACGATGTTTCGTCAAGTATGTGTTGTTTTAACCTTCACAAGGACCGGGTGTAGCCACACTTGATTCAGCTAAAGTGAGAGAGACAGACACCCGCCACTCACCTTTAAGCAACGAGTGCTCGTAACGGTGAAACCAGTCTCGCGTAAGCGTACGCGTAATGTCGGTCCGGGCCGCTTCATCTCACAATACCGCCGAAGCAAAGTATGACATGCTGGTAAGCAGTATGACTAGTATCGCCCACAACTCATTGTGTTCTACTCGTGCATATCATCTACGCATAGACCTGGCTCATGATGCCACTGTTGGGGAACGTAGTATTTTAAAATTTTCCTACGATCACGCAAGATCTATCTACCAGATGCATAGCAACGAGAGGGAAGAGTGTGTCTACGTACCCTCGTAGACCGGAAGCGGAAGCGTCAAGTGACGCGGTTGATGTAGTCGAACTTCTTCGCGATTCAACCGATCAAGCACCGAACGTACGGCACCTCCGTGTTCAGCACACGTTCAGCTTGATGACGTCCCACGAGCTCTTGATCCAGTTGAGCTTCACGGGAGAGTTTCGTCAGCACGACGGCGTGGTGACGGATATGATGTATCTACCGGCGCAGGGCTTCGCCTAAGCACTGCGACGGTATGACCGAGGTATGTTTCTGTGGAGGGGGGCACCGCACACGGCTGGAACAATTCAACTTGTGTGTCCTAGGGTGCCCCCTGCCCCCGTATATAAAGGAGCAAGGGAGAGGCCGGCCCTAGAGGGGGCGCGCCAAGTGTGGGGAGTCCTACTAGGACTCCCAAGTCCTAGTAGGATTCCCATTTCCTTTCCGGAGTAGGAGAGAAGGAAAGAGGTGGAGAGGGGGAAGGAAAAGGGGGCTGCACCCCTTGTCCAATTCGGACCAGAGGGGGGCACGCGCCTCCTTCCTTTTGGCCTTTCTCCTCTATTCCCGTATGGCCCAATAAGGCCCATATACTCCGAAAAATACCCGAATCACTCGGAACCTTTCCGATGTCCGAATATAGTCGTCCAATATATCGATCTTTACGTCTCGACCATTTCGAGACTCCTCGTCATGTCCCCGATCTCATCCGGGACTCCGAACTCCTTCGGTACATCAAAACTCATAAACTCATAATACCGATCGTCATCAAACGTTAAGCGTGCGGACCCTACGGGTTCGAGAACTATGTAGACATGACCGAGACTCATCTCCGGTCAATAACCAATAGCGGAACCTGGATGCTCATATTGGTTCCTACATATTCTACGAAGATCTTTATCGGTCAAACCGCATAACAACATACGTTGTTCCTTTTGTCATCGGTATGTTACTTGCCCGAGATTCGATCGTCGGTATCTCTATACCTAGTTCAATCTCGTTACCGACAAGTCTCTTTACTCGTTCCGTAACACATTATCTCGTGACTAACTCATTAGTCTTTTGCTTGCAAGGCTTATTATGATGTGTGTTACCGAGAGGGCCCAGAGATACCTCTCTGACACTCGGAGTGACAAATCCTAATCTTGATCTATGCCAACACCACGAATACTTTCGGAGACACCTGTAGAGCATCTTTATGATCACCCAGTTACGTTGTGACGTTTGATAGCACACAAGGTGTTCCTACGGTATTCGGGAGTTGCATAATCTCATAGTCATAGGAACATGTATAAGTCATGAAGAAAGCAATAGCAGTAAAACTAAACGATCATAGTGCTATGCTAACGGATGGGTCTTGTCCATCACATCATTCTCCTAATGATGTGATCCCGTTGATCAAATGACAACTCATGTCTATGGCTAGGAAACATAACCATCTTTGATCAATGAGCTAGTCTAGTAGAGGCATACTAGGGACATACTGTTTTGTCTATGTATTCACACATGTACTAAGTTTCCGGTTAATACAATTCTAGCATGAATAAAAGACATTTATCATTATATAAGGAAATACAAATAATCATCTTTATTATTGCCTCTAGGGCATATTTCCTTCAATTCGATGCATGAGGCTTGCAACTTATAGGATGTTTTATGCATGACACATATGAAGTACTACTACCGTTGACACAATTGCTTCCATGTTTTCAAAACAAAAAGCTCTAGCACTTAACTTTTATTTTACCTTTATGTTGAAGCACCAACTACTGAGAGCATGATTGTCATTCTGAGTGTAATGTGCATTGTCCCAAAGTAGCATTGCCTTTTGCATGATTGTGATATCGTTTATTCTGAAATAATTGTATCTAGTCATCACTTAAACCTTGAAGGTGCCCTTGCATTTATGTTTTGCATCACTAAAGGGGGCAAGCTAGATATCACTTTATCATATTTGCACATCATCTTCATTGCAAATCTTTTTGATGTTTCAGTTTCATGTTGTAAAACTTTCAGTCATGTGTGATTTTCTCTTGAGACAACTTAATTACTTTAGAATCATTGTCTCAGTAAGCTTTTGTCATATGACTATGAGAAAGTCCTATATGGTTAATAGCATGTCACCACAGAAATTATTCTTGTTATCATTTACCTACTCGAGGACGAGCAGGAATTAAGCTTGGGGATGTTGATACGTCCAAAACGTATCTATAATTTCTGCTTGCTCCATGCCACTTTTGGGTGATATTGCTATGTTATTCATACACTTCCATAATCTTTTGATCATATTTGGACTAACTTACTAATCCAGTGCACCCTAGTGCCAGTTTCTGTTTTCGGCTGTTTTTGTATTTCAGGTTTTCACGTTTCGAGAACTGCCCAGAAAAATCCAGAAAAATTATATAAAAAATTAGCGAACCGGAAACAACACTGCGTCCGAAGGGCAACCTGGGGGGGGGGCACAGGGGCTCCAGGCGCCCTGTGGGCGCGCCCCCCTGGGCCGCGCCGGGGGGGCGCCTCGGCCCCCCGAGACTCCCCCGGTGCCCTACTTTGGCATATATTTAAAGGGTCCTCCGTAACCCTCAGAACATGACTTCTTTTCGCGATCCCATCTCTGTTCCGCCGCCGCCGCCGCTTCCAAGATCGGGAGCACCAGGAGAACTCTTCCCGGCACCCTGCCGGAGGGGAGGATCACCACCGGGAGCTTCTCCACCACCATGGACGCCTCCCGGATGACTCGTGAGTAGTCTCCCTTGGACCATGAGTCCATGACCAGTAGCTATGTGATGTTCTCCTCCCGTTCTTGTGCTTCACTAATTAGTCCTCGTGAGCTGCCCTACATGATCGAGGCACCTATGTAATCCTTATGCTGTTGCTATGTTGAGTTTGCTGGGATCCGATGGATTATGAGATTATGTTCAAATTGATCTTGAGTAATATATTTGATTCGCCTCTTTTATATTTTAGTTCATAAGTAATTCTTGCATGTTCTCCGTTTTTATTTAATGCTTTGGCCGAGTTGTAAGTAGTGACTCCAAGAGGGAACGTTATGCTCGATTGTGGGTTCATGCCCCTCGATGACTAGCTTGAGTGACAGAAACATGAGTCTAGGGGATGTGCTGTTGCCACAAGGGGGAAAACAACGGTGCTTGTGCCCGCGGGTGCAAGGATTGTTTACTTTACGCAAAGTTCTTTTAATGCAGTTGCCTGCTGCATTGAGTTTACACTATGGGTGGGACTCGCAACTTAATACCAGCGAGATGTTCTGGATAGATATCTCAAGGTGGATGATTAGTAGTAGATATTGATGGATTTCGGTCTACTTACTTTGGCGTACCGCCCATGCTTTGAACCTCAACCTTTCTTGCAATGTAGTCAGCATTGGTTTGCGTTCGTGGTCCTGTCAATTGCCCAGCTGTAATTTGTTTACCTCACATAGCTGTTTTATCGTCTTTTGGGAGAGAGACATCACTAGTGAACATCATGAGACTCCGGTCCATATTACCATCATTGATCACATCCACTATTTACTTTTCGTTATTTACTTACTATCGCAAAAAACTATCTATCACTACTATCATTGCTTTTAACCCTTTGTGAACTACAAGGCCGGAGAGATTGACAACCTCTCTGTACTCGTTGGGAGCAAAGTTATTTGTATCTGTGTGCAGGTCCACGTTGATTGCTACTAATCTGGCGCCGTAGCAATTGACACCTACCTGTTGAACCTAGGAGTCTCTGGGGAATCGATCCTTGGCATCTTTGCTAGGGGAAAACACTTCTACTTACTGCATCTTACACCTTCCACTTGGGGTAACCAACGAGGGGTTCGAGGCCCATCATGGGGTCCTGACAGTGCCGGCGTGGTTGCCAGGACCCTGGCCGCGGGTGAAGCTGGTAGAGGAGATTCAGATTGGGGGGAACCCCTTGGTCGTTCCTGGTCGGCCGCGCCGACGACGACGCTCAAGGGCGCCGCTTTTTTTCTTGGAGACGTCGGTCTATGTCTGCTCCTGCATTTCCCCCCTCTCTACCTCTCGGGTGAAAACCCTAACTCCGATGGGTGGCGGCGGCATCATTGACGTCGTGACCTTCTTGAAGGTGTCGCCTTGAGGGCTGAGTGGTGGTGGGCAATGTGTGGGTCCTTGACGGTTGCTGGTGATGGGCATTGCTTCGGGGGAAACCCTAGGATCTGGTTCTCCAGATCGGACAATTGCGGTATTGCGGTGTCGTTTCTCTCCGGGGAGCATCGTTTCTGGAGCAGTGCTATAAGACATAGGCAGAAGGTGGAGCGGCTCCGTCTTGCACGGAGCTTCGGTGGAGTTGTCAAGTCATGCCTGGCCGACAGGTGCTATGCTGAGTCATGCTTGGTTGGCAGGTGCTACGCACGACAGCTCTTCCAAAGTCTTCGCGTCTGGACGGACGAGCGCAGGGCGGTGGCGCCGTTGGGCGCCGTGGTGGCGTCGATGGATGTCCGGACTGGCAAGGAGGATACGGATTTATCTCCTGAACACGAGTCAGTGGTCCGATGAAGATGACGGCTTCTAAAACGTATGCAGGTGGTGTGCGCTTTAGGTCTGCTGTACCGGTTGTTAGTCCCGATACGTTATGTGGATGGATCAGCGATGACACTGGTTATAGATATGGGGAGTGACACTAGTAGATAACAGGCCTTTGGTTTGAGCGGCTAAAGGCATTAGTCCTGGTTGCATTACGAACCGGGACTAATGTGAGCATTAGTCTCGGTTCATGTGAAAAAGGCATTAATCCCGGTTCAAATGGGACCTTTACTCCCGGTTTGAGACATGAACCGGGACTAAAGGACATCGCACCCTTTAGTCCCGGTTTGTGTCTGAAACCGGGACTAAAGGTCTAATCCTTTAGTCCCGGTTTGAGGTACGAACCGGGACTAAAGGGTGCGATGCCCTTTAGTCCTGGTTCGTGTCCTTTAGTCCCGGTTTCAGACACGAACCGGGACTAAAGGGTGCGATGCCCTTTAGTCTTGGTTCATGTCTCAAACCGGAACTAAAGGGCTCATTTCTCAAACTCTACCCCCCTTGTGGATCGCCATTTCAGTTTTGAAAAAAACAAAAGAAATGATAAAAACTTCAAAAAATAAAATCCTTCGAAATGTAGTTATATTACTACATCTACTAGTTAGGAAAATTAATAAACTTAAATTTGGACATGTTTTGCAAAAAAGTGTTATGAAAAAGTAAAACGGCTATAACTTTTGCATACGATATAAAAAACGTATAATATATCAAAATGTTCAGCACGAAAATCCGCATCCGATTTTGACAGCCTACGGCCTGTTTGCTACATTTTAGAATCCTCAAATTATAAAAGGAAAAAAAGATATGCTCAAATTTTAGTTTTTTTTTGAATTTTAGTTAAATCTGGCCAAACTACTTATTCAAGAAGTATTAGTGTTACTAAATAATTATTCAAGAATATTAGTGTTAGTAAATAATTGTTTTTTTTGAATTTTGGTCAAATCTGGTCAAACTGTGGTCAAACTATGGTTAAACTACTTATTCAAGAAATATTAGTGTTACTAAATAATAATTGTTTTTTAGGATAATAGTTTCAAACTCAAACAATGAAATGTGTGACTTCATGCTCAAGCTAAACTCTTGAAGGTTAATAGGATTGACATCTTACTATTGTCAGGAAAACAACAAATGCAGACTTGGAAACGAGAGGGAATAGAACCTGAAAGTTAAGCGTGCTCAGGCTGGAGTAGTGAGAGGATGGGTGACCGGTCGGGAAGTTAGATGATTTGGAATGATGAGGGGTGAATAGAGATTAGATGTTAAATTCAGGAGTGATGAGGGGTGGGTGATTAAAGAATAAATTGTAAAATAATTCAGAATATTGAAAATCAGAAAAAAAACAAAAAAAATAATCGTAATGTTTCTTGTCAGACCTTTGTAGAATAATTAATAAAGATGGCTGCATGCATTGATTGATGTAGAGGTCGGGGGCCCAACCTCCATTTCTAAAAAAGATGCAGTGAGAAGGGACAACTAGCCTCCGACGTCGGAGCTGTCGACGGGGAATCCTAACTACCTTAAACTCTGAATTTAATGTATCAGTTCCGTAGTTTCTATGCTGCAGCAGGGGCGGCTGGTGAACTCGACGGGGGACCGCAAGCATCTGAGCAATCGATTGGTCAGGTCAGGGTTACCCAAAATCTCCAACATTGGATTTGGAGCACGCTAATTTTGGTATGCGGATTACTTGGTCTTTTGCTCAGTTAGAGTTGTGAATGAGCCATTGTGGTTCTTTGATTATGCTTAGGGAAAAACAATCTATATAATGGTGCAATTACAAATAGTGGAATGGGAGCTGCTAAGCATTCCAGATAAAAGAATGAAATTTTTGGTGGACAGTACATATCATAGTTAATCCTGCTTGGTACATTATGTGTTGAAGTACACAAAACAAACGCATTCTTTGTCTTGTATGAGAAATTGAGTCTTGTAAATCGCTGATGATAGTATGAAAATTTAGTAGCAACAAACATAATGCATACAAAAGTGGCATCGCCGAGTAGATGCAGTGGAAGTTCAGTAATTTGGTGTAGACATGTGTTTGTATTTTGGTGCTGATTTAATAAGTTGTAGATGGAATTTTGTGTGATAACATGCAGTGTGAATGTTCAGTAAATTGGTCTGTATATTCTTGTTAATTCGTTGTGCTTCAGTATTATGAGACACAAAAATAGTAAAGTGAGAATTGGAGTTGATGTGGATTTAAAGGAGAGTCAAAAAATGTAGAACAATCCTGGTGACATGGCTGCTGTAATTGATATGTATGTTGCTGAGTTCTGATGAAGATGATACACAAGCTGCTGCTTGGTTTTATATTTGATCCAGAAGATAATAATTGGGCGCATTTGATTCCATGTTTTGCGAATCTGTAAGAGCTGATATTTGTGTTATTGGGTCCAGAGTGAGGATCGGTGATGCCGCTCTAGGAAGAACGCCATGTCCTAGTGGCAATGGAGAAGGAGCAGATTCTTTAGGTGAGGCCTACAAATTTTACAACCTTTACTTGTGGGGGGAAGGGATTTAGTATTAGGTACAGAAAGAGCTGGCTAAATGTGGAGAGGACAAAGTTCATGAAATCGTTTGTGGCTGCACGATAAGTATATCCGATAGGCCATGCTGCTTTGGCGTTCTATAGAGGTCATAACTAGTTGAAAATTGATATGTTTTTTTATTTTGTTGTCAAGGGGAAAGCAAGGTTGGAGAACACCCATTCCTGCCGCTGCCGAAGAAGAGAAAGGAGATGGGTCGGCCAACAACAAGTAGCACCATATGAAGGTTTAAGCAAGAGAACAAGATTCTGCACAATTTGTCAACAATAGCAACACAAGAGGACGACTTGCCTTGATCACCGGGATGTTCCAAAGCCGACTCTGGAGGGGAGCTCGCTGCAAGGACTGTGGTGTAGAAGGCCATAGGAGAAACAATTGTCAGAAGGTTGGTGAGCTACGGCTAAACATGTGAGGGTAACTTGCTTCAGCATTGTGATCGGTGTAGTGTGGTCTTAAAAGTTATCGTCGAACTTATGCGTTTGTGCTTGCTGTAGAAGTATCTTGTATCATGTGTCAGCTGTCAGGATTACCTTAGGGCATAATATGTGGTGGCCACATTATAGATTATTTGTTGCTGACAAATGGGATAAATGATTGCGTTAGTCTAGATACTGTTGCTCAATGGCCCATCTCGTCTATCCAAACCAGAGCCGCTGTCGAGGGGGCTTATGGCGTGAAGGCATCTGGTAGTCAGCCGTGGGCCATCGGCCCTGCATGAAGATCTAAATACAAGGAATATACCTGGGCCTATACGAAGTGCTTCGGGAATATCAAGGGAGAGCGACGGGATGGATATCGAGTGCAACTGTGCTCGAGCACAGAATAGCACTTTCGTTGTGAGAGATGTGATGCATGTATAAAGGAAAAAGTAAGAGAGGTATTAAGAAAAATGATGGTGCGGTCCAAGCAAGCTATGGCTGCTTTGGGAAGAGAGAAAATATACAATGATTTCAACCTACATGGCAGATGAGGCAGCTACATGGTAGTGCCTCCATTATACATGCCCTAAGAGGTTGTACCAGACTATATACACTGCGGAGTTTTGCTCTTAGCTTAGAGGCAAAGTACGTGGGTCTATGTTAGAGGCATTGTTGCCTCTATACGTTGTTGATGCTCTTAATTAGTTGTAGGCAGATATTTGTGTATGCCACTGGTAACTGATAACCCACAAGTGTAGGGGATCGCAATAGTTTTTGAGGGTAGAGTATTCAACCCAATTTATTGATTCGACACAAGGGGAGCCAAAGAATACTCTTAAGTATTAGCAGCCGAGTTGTCAATTCAACCACACGTGGAAACTTAGTATCTGCAGCAAGGTAGTTTAGTAGCAAAGTAATATGGAGATAGCGGTAGCGGCAATAAAAGTAACGGTAGTGTTTTTGTAGTTTTTGTAATACTAGCAGCGGGAAAGTAAATAAGCAACAAGCAATATGTGAAAAGCTCGTAGGCATTGGATCGGTGATGGGAAATTATGTCGGATGCAATTCATCATGTAAAAGTTATAACCTAGGGTGACACAGAACTAGCTCCAGTTCATCAATGCAATGTAGGCATGTATTCCGAATATAGTCATACGTGCTTATGAAAAAGAACATGTATGACATCTTTTGTCCTACCCTCCCGTGGCAGCGGGGTCCTATTGGAAACTAACGGATATTAAGGCCTCCTTTTAATAGAGTACCGGACCAAAGCATTAACACATAGTGAATACATGAACTCCTCAAACTACGGTCATCACCGGGAGTGGTCCCGATTATTGTCACTTCGGGGTTGCTGGATCATAGCACATAGTAGGTGACTATAGACTTGCAAGATAGGATCAAGAACACACATATATTCATGAAAACATAATAGGTTCAGATCTGAAATCATGGCACTCGGGCCCTAGTGACAAGCATTAAGCATAGCAAAGTCATAGCAACATCAATCTCAGAACATAGTGGATACTAGGGATCAAACCCTAACAAAACTAACTCGATTACATGATAGATGCCATCCAACCCATCATCGTCCAGCAAGCCTACAATGGAATTACTCACGTACGACGGTGAGCATCATGGAATTGGTGATGAAGGAAGGTAGATGATGACGATGGCGACGATCTCCACTCTCCGGAGCCCTGAACGGACTCCAGATCAACCCTCCCGAGAGAGATTAGGGCTTGGCGACGGCTCCGTCTCGTAAAACACGATAATTCTTCCTCTCTGATTTTTTTTCTCCCCGAAAATGAATATATGGCATACGGAGATACGTTGGTGGAGCGCCAGGGGGCCCACGAGACAGGAGGGCGCGCCCAGGGGGAGGGGGCGCGCCCCCCACCCTTGTGGACAGGGTATGGGCCCCCTAACGTGGATCTTTCCGCATGTATTTTTTATATTTTCCAAAATAATTCTCCATGGATTTTCAGGTCATTCCGAGAACTTTTTATTTCTGCACAAAAACAACACCATGGAAATTCTGCTGAAAACAGCGTCAGTCCGGGTTAGTTCCATTCAAATCATGCAAGTTAGAGTCCAAAACAAGGGCAAAAGGGTTTGGAAAAGTAGATACGTTGGAGATGTATCAACTCCCCAAGCTTAAACATTTGCTTGTCCTTAAGCAATTCAGTTGATAAACTGAAAGTGATAAATAAAAACTTTGACAAACTCTGTTTGCTCTTGTTGTTGTAAATATGTAAGCCAGCATTCAGGTTTTCAGCAAGATCATGAACTAGCCACATTCACAATAACCTTCAGGTCTCAAGACTACACACATCAATGGCATAATCAACTAGCGAGCAATAATAATAAACCTCGGATGACAACACTTTCTCAAAACAATCATGATATGATATAACAAGATGGTATCTCGCTAGCCCTTTCTGAGACCGCAAAACATAAATGCAGAGCACCTTTAAAGATCAAGGACCGACTAGACATTTTAATTCATGGTAAAAGAGATCCAGTCATGATCATACTCAATGCAAATTAATAGTAATACATGCAAATGACAGAGGTGCTCTCCTACTGGTGCTCTTTTATAAGAGGATGATGACTCTACATAAAAGTAAATATATAGGCCATTCGCAGAGGGAAGCAGGGATTTGTAGAGGTGCCAGAGCTCGATTTTTAAATAGAGATGAATAATATTTTGAGCGGTATACTTTCATTGTCAACATAACAACCAAGAATCTTGATATCTCACATGCTACCCACATTATAGGCGGTTCCCAAACAGAATGGTAAAGTTTATACTCCCCCAACCACCAACAAGCACACTCCACGGCTGGTCCAAAACAACGGGTACCTTCCAAACCAACAACAGCCCTGGGGGAGTTTTGTTTAATTATTATGATTTTGAGCATGGGACTGGGCATCCCGGTTACCATCCATTTTCTTGTGAATGGTGAGCGGAGTCCACTCATCGTGAGAATAACCCACCTAGCATGGAAGATATAGACAGCCCTAGTTGATACATGAGTTGTTCGAGCATGCAAAACAAAATTTCATTTGAAGGTTTAGAGTTTGGCACATACTAATTTACTTGGAACGGCAGGTAAATACCGCATATAGGAAGGTATGGTGGACTCATTGGGATAACTTTGGGGTTTATGGAAGTGGATGCACAAGCAGTATTCCCGCTTAGTACAGATGAAGGCTAGAAAGAGACTGGGAAGCGACCAGCTAGAGAGCAACAACGGTCATGAACATGCATTAAAATTAATCAACAATGAATGCAAGCATGAGTAGGATATAAATCACCATGAACATAAATATCGTGGAGGCTATGTTGATTTGTTTCAACTATATGTGTGAACATGTGCCAAGTCAGACCACTTGAATCGTTCAAAGGAGGATACCACCCCATCATACCACATCACAACCATTTTAATATCATGTTGGCACGCAAGATAGACCATTATAAACTCTCAACTAATTAAGCATGGCATAAGCAGCTGTGATCTTTAATTGTCATTGCAAGCATGTTTCATTCATAACAAGCTGAATCAGGAACGATGAACTATCATATTTACAAAAACAAGAGAGGTCGAGTTCATGCCAGCTTTTCTTATCTCAATTAGTTCATCATATATCATCCTTATTGCCTTTCACTCGCACGAGCGAACGGTGTGGATAATAATAATAGTGCACGTGCATCAAACTAAGCTGGAATTTGCAAGCTTTCAATACAAGAGAGAAGACAAGGTAATATGGCTCAAGGTTAAATCAACAATAAATCATATGAGAGCCACTAAGCATTTTAATCATGGTCTTCTACTCTTGTCCCCCAAAGAAAAGAAAAGAAACTATTTACACGGGAAAGCCCCCAACAAGCAAAAGAAGAATGAGAAATCTTTTTGGGTTTTCTTTTAATTACTACTACAAGGAAAGTAAACTAGCTAGAAGCTACAACTAATATTTTTTTGTTTTCTTAAGGTTTTTCTAACACACAAGAAAAAGAATAAGAAAAAGAATTGAAACTAAACATGGATGGTACAATGAAAGAGTGTGAGCACCGACAACTAGAATAAGTGTGTGAACATTGAATGTAATGCCCGTGAGAAACAAGTACTCCCTCAAGCTTAGGCTTTTGGCCTAAGTTGGTCTATGGTCAGTATTGGCCTGACGGATATCCAAAGTCGTAGTTGGGGTTGTACTGAGGTGCTGGCTCCCCTCGTTGTGTTTTCTGTGCCATAAATTCTCAAATATTCCAGAAAAAATCATATTTAATTTTCAGGGCATTTGGAGAACTTTTATTTTCGGGGTATTTTTTATTGCACGGATAAGTCTAGAAACAGACAGAAAATACTATTTTTGCTTTAATTATCCTAATTAATAGAGAGTAGAAGAAGGGCACAAAAAGTTGTGCTATCTAGATTCACCTATCTCATGCTCATCAAAAGGAATCCATTAACAAGGTTGATCAGGTCTTGTTAATAAACTCTTTCCGTATAACATGAAACCGGAGAACTATCGAATAGCACTAGGTTACCTCAATGGGGATATGTATGTCCCCAACAATAAGAATATCATATGCCTTCTTGACAGTAGGAAGAGAAAATTCAAAACCTCCAATAGTGATAGTTGAAAATTTTCCAATATAATTGATACTGTGGACTTGAGGTTGTTTCCTCGGAAAGTGTACCGTATGCTCATTACCATTGACATGAAAAGTGACATTGCCTTTGTTGCAATCAATAACAGCCCTTGCAGTATTAAAAAAGGGTCTACCAAGGATAATAGACATACTATCGTCCTCGGGAATATCAAGGATAACAAAGTTCGTTAGAATAGTAACATTTGCAACCACAACAGGCACATCCTCACAAATACCGATAGGTATAGCAGTTTATTTATCGGCCATTTGCAAAGATATTTCAGTAGGTGTAAACTTACTCAAGTCAATTCTATGATATAAAGAGAGAGGCATAACACTAACACCGGCTCCAAGATCACATAAATCAGTTTTAACATAGTTTCTTTTAATGGAGCAAGGTATAGTAGGTACTCCTGGATCTCCTAGTTTCTTAGGTATTCCACCTTTAAAAGTGTAATTGGCAAGCATGGTGGAAATTTCTACTTCAGGTATCTTTCTTTTGTTGGTAATAATATCTTTCATATACTTAGCATAAGGATTTGTTTTAAGCACATCAGTCAAACGCATACGCAAAAAGATAGGTCTAATCATTTCAGCGAAGCGCTCGAAATCCTCATCATCCTTTTTCTTGGATGGTTTAGGATGAAAAGGCATGGGTTTCTGAACCCATGGTTCTCTTTCCCTACCGTGCTTCTTACCAACAAAGTCTCTCTTATCATAACGTTGATTCTTTGATTGTGGGTTATCAAGATGAATAGCAGGTTCAATCTCTACATCATTATCATTGCTAGGTTGAGCATCATCATGAATATCATCATTTATATTATCACTAGGTTCATGTTCATTACCAGATTGTGTCTCAGCATCAGAAATAGAGATATCATTGGGATTCTCAGGTGTGTCAGCTACAAGTTCACTAGAAGCATGCAAAGTCCTATCATTTTTCTTTTTCTTCTTTTTAGAAGAACTAGGTGCATCTAAATTAGCTCTCTGAGAATCTTTCTCAATTCTCTTAGGGTGACCTTCAGGGTACAGAGGTTCCTGAGTCATTCTACCACCTCTAGTCACAACTCTAATGGCATTATCATTATTCTTACTATTTAATTCATTGAGCAAATCATTCCGAGCCTTAAGTACTTGTTCTACTTGAGTGGTGACCATGGAAGCATGTTTACTAATAAGTTTCAGTCACCTTTAGCACTAGACAGATAATCACTCAAGCGTTCAATCATATAAGCATTGTGCTATAATTGTCTACCAACATAAGCATTGAAGTTTTCTTGTTTCATAATGAAATTGTCAAACTCATCTAAGCATTGGCTAGCAGACTTATAACGAGGAATATCACCTTCATCAAATCTATAAAGAGAATTTACCTTTACTACCTGTGTCGGGTTATCAAGACCATGTATTTCTTCAATAGGTGGTAAATTCTTAACATCTTCAGCTTTAATACCTTTTTCTTTCATAGATTTCTTTGCCTCTTGCATATCTTCAGGACTGAGAAATAGAACACCTCTTTTCTTCGGAGTTGGCTTAGGGGTTGGTTCAGGAAGTGTCCAATTATTTTCATTGGCCAGCATATTATTCAATAATAGTTCAGCTTGTTCAACTGTTCTTTCCCTGAAAACACAACCAGCACAACTATCCAGGTAGTCTCTGGAAGCATCGGTTAGTCCATTATAAAAGACATCAAGTATATCGTTCCTCTCAAGAGGATGATCAGGCAAAACATTAAGTAATTGCACAAAGTTATATATTTCCCGCAAGGAAGCTTGTTTCTTATGAGCGGGAAAATATTTAGCAGAGATGTAGTGCATCATATCCTGGGGACTACGCACACAACCAGGATCAAGAGAATTAAACCAAGTCTTAGCATCACCCTTTAACGAGAAAGGAAACAATTTAAGGATATAGTAGTAGCGAATCTTTTCATCATTGGTAAACAGGGTGGCTATATCATTCAACTTAGAAAGATGTGCCACAACAGTTTCAGACTCATAGCCATGGAAAGGATCAGATTCAACCAAAGTAATTAACTCAGGCTCAACAGCGAATTCATAATCCTTATCAGCAACACAGATAGGTGAAGTAGCAAAAGCAGCGTCATGTTTCATTCTAGCATTCAAGGACTTTTCTTTCAATTTAGCTAATAGTTTCTTAAGATCATATCTATCATTGCAAGCAAGAAAGTCTCTAGCAGTTTCTTCATCCATAACATAACCCTCAGGAACAACATGCAATTCATATATATTGGGAGAAGCTTCATCATCACTTTCATAAATATTATCAGTTTCAATATTTGCATTGTCCCTAACCTTAGCAATTTGTTCATCTAGAAAGTCACCTAGCGGCACAGTATTATCAGGCATAGAAGTAGTTTCATCATACATAGCAGAAGTGGCATCATCAAGAACATACGACGTATCAGATTCAATAGCATGAGTAGGTGTCGCAAATTTACCCATAACTGATGGTGAATCAAGTGCAGAGCTAGATGGCAGTTCCTTACCTCCCCTCGTAGTTGAGGGATAGATCTTGCTTTTTGAGTCCTTCAAATTCTTCATAGTGATCAACAGATATAAATCCCAAGTGACTTAGAGAATATAGCTATGTTCCCCGGCAACGGCGCCAGAAAATAGTCTTGATAACCCACAAGTGTAGGGGATCGCAACAGTTTTCGAGGGTAGAGTATTCAACCCAATTTATTGATTCGACACAAGGGGAGCCAAATAATACTCTTAAGTATTAGCAGCTGAGTCGTCAATTCAACCACACCTGGAAACTTAGTATCTGCAGCAAGGTAGTTTAGTAGCAAAGTAATATGGAGATAGCGGTAGCGGCAATAAAAGTAACGGTAGTGTTTTTGTAGTTTTTGTAATAGGAGCAGCGGGAAAGTAAATAAGCAACAAGCAATATGTGAAAAGCTCGTAGGCATTGGATCGGTGATGGGAAATTATGTTGGATGCAATTCATCATGTAAAAGTTATAACCTAGGGTGACACAGAACTAGCTCCAGTTCATCAATGCAATGTAGGCATGTATTCCGAATATAGTCATACGTGCTTATGGAAAAGAACTTGCATGACATCTTTTGTCCTGCCCTCCCATGGCAGCGGGGTCCTATTGGAAACTAAGGGATATTAAGGCCTCCTTTTAATAGAGTACCGGACCAAAGCATTAACACATAGTGAATACATGAACTCCTCAAACTATGGTCATCACCAGGAGTGGTCCCGATTATTGTCACTTCGGGGTTGCCGGATCATAACACATAGTAGGTGACTATAGACTTGCTCGATAGGATCAAGAACACACATATATTCATGAAAACATAATAGGTTCAGATCTAAAATCATGGCACTCGGGCCCTAGTGACAAGCATTAAGCATAGCAAAGTCATAGCAACATCAATTTTAGAACATAGTGGATACTAGGGATCAAACCCTAACAAAACTAACTCCATTACATGATAGATCCCATCCAACCCATCACCGTCCAGCAAGCCTACGATGGAATTACTCACGCACGGCGGTGAGCATCATGGAATTGGTGATGGAGGAAGGTTGATGATGACGATGGCGACGATCTCCACTCTCCGGAGCCCCGAACGGACTCCAGATCAGCCCTCCCGAAAGAGATTAGGGCTTAGCGGCGGCTTCATCTCGTAAAACGCGATAATTCTTCCTCTCTGATTTTTTTCTCCCCGAAAGTGAATATATGGGATCCGGAGGTACGTCGGTGGAGCGTCAGGGGGCCCACGAGGCAGGGGGCGCGCCCAGGGGAGGGGGCGCGCCCCCACCCTCGTGGACAGGGTGTGGCCCCCCTGACGTGGATCTTTCCGCAGGTATTTTCTATATTTTCCAAAATAATTCTCCGTGGATTTTCAGGTCATTCCGAGAACTTTTTATTTCTGCACAAAAACAACACCATGGAAATTCTGCTGAAAACAGCATCAGTCCGGGTTAGTTACATTCAAATCATGCAAGTTAGAGTCCAAAACAAGGGCAAAAGGGTTTGGAAAAGTAGATACGTTGGAGACGTATCAGTAACATCAGCGCATATTAGTCGTGGGCTAAAATTACCAATGGCTGGCACAAACATGCATCAACCACAGGTACTAGATCGGGTTCGCGCCCTGGCGCGAGGGTGCCGGTCTCAACATTTTACGGAAACATGTAATAATATGTAAGTAGGAACCTAAGTATAGCATTTCTACTTATACATGATGATAATTAAGTAAAGAAACATTCAATTGCGACAGAAGTAAAACAAATGGATCTCAAGATCATCAGATTAGAAGACAGGATCAAGCTCGGTGCGTTCATCCGACCATAAAAGACGTGCATTGAACACGAAGTTCGGTACCAAAAGCGGGAACACATACGAAGAGTCAACTATGAAGCCATAATCGCTAAGCATACTAAGTGGCATAATTCATATGCCTTATCGATTTACTTCACAGTGACCGCCTCACACGAAGTTGATACAAACAAATTGTGAGATACATAGAGCACATTGAGTTCTCCATCAAAGCATCTTGAAAGTGCAATATATGTATGGCAAGACGAAATCACCTCGATAGGTATAGGAGCAGCTGTGAATTTAAAGAGGCACCATCTATTAGCGCGAGCTTTTATCCAGATGTCCTTCCAAGCGATGATTGTGTCTTCTATAGTGCCAGGAAGATCTCCAACAGAGTAGTCCATGGCAACAACATTTCTAATGTGCACAAGAAAGTAATGCATGTATCTCACAGCATGAAGCCAACCTCTAGCAAGCATCATGTTATTGGTCCTTGACTCCTTTAACTGCTCCCGGAAGCGCTCTGACACGACCCTGATGTCGTTTGGACGAAGCAAAGTTCAAGTCCCGCACGCCACTCCACCGGGAGGGAAGCCCTTCAATGGTGTCGCCCACATTGAAGAACATTTCACACGAAAATGCGCTGGCGGCGGAGCTCTAGGCGACAGAGCTGTACATGTCGTGGTTTTGTCACGGCAGATGTCCTAACAAAAGGACTTAGTCACGAGGCCATAGCTACGGGTTAGCTTAAGGGGTTAAAACGGACAAGGACACAGGAATTTTATACTAGTTCGGCCCCTTTGATGAAGGTAAAAGCCTACGTCTAGTTTGGTGTATATTGCTAGGGTTTCGATGACCAGGGAGCGAATCCACTTTGCCTGTGTCTCGAGCTGTAGTTGTCTGTCCTGAACCGTCGCCGCATCGTCCCTTTATATAAGAGGTGACGCCCGGTCCGGTTTACAGAGTCCCGAGGCTGGCTCATAAACATGTCCGCCTCGGTATCTACTCTTTCTATCTTACATCTCAAGTTACATAGTATGGCGGTTTACAAACCATGGGCCCTAACACTTGGGCTCTAAACCTCTTGGGCTAAAGTCTCTTGCTTTATGCTCTGTTGGGCTTCAAAATAATCTTGATAACATAAACCGGCCCCTCCTGGGCGGTTTATACTTGGTAGTAATATCCCTGACAGTACCCGAGCACTACCCAAATCGGTAGCACCAAGCGCCCCTACATCTCCCCAAATCACCGCACACCCATTTCAAACTTGGGAGGCTGGGTAGAGGGCGAGGAGCATGGTCAGTAGTTGGCTCAGTTTGTGATGGATGAATTGCTGAATCTTCAGCCATGGATTTCGGGCTCACCATGATAATAGTGCCACTTGGGTCTTTAGGCATGATCATTTCCTTGCTTCAGATCCCCTGCATTAGCATGACAAAACAATAACATGCCAGTGAGAATGAGACACTACCGAGTTGTAATATAGCCATGATGAGATCCAGTCTTAGTAAATGGTGGTCCAGGTGTAGTTTTCGGTTCTCAGTAAAGAAAAATTATCAGCAAAAGAAACCTATTTTTGATGATCTACAAAGTCTAAACTAAACCAACTTTGAATTCTGGACGCGGGGGTGCAATGCAACTGAAGAATAACAGCACAATAAAATCCATTACAATGTAGAGATATCCCTTTTGGATTCCACTGAAGAATAGGGTTAGCACAAATTAATTGAGCCTAATCAAATCAGATCCCGATTTTCTGAGCTGCAAAAAGCCTAAACTAAACTGAATTGAAGATAACACCGTTAAGTCTGACTAATCAGAAAATTGTTCAGAACCAACAAACAATGCTAATTTCACATGCTTGGGAATCGGGACTCACACAGGAAATTAAATTTCACTGAAGGATAGCATTAGCACACTTTGCGTAACTTAAAAATCAAATTGACCGATCCTGATTTCTAAACATCAGAAAATCCTGAACTTAACTGAATGAATTAAACACTGTTAAGTATAAATAACTGTTGAGAACCCAATAATGCAAATTGCTCCTGTTTCTTACTCACACAGGAAACTGGAGGAGACCCCCTTGACGACCTCCCCTCCGTCGTTGGTATAGAGGCGCAACAACGAAAGCCGCAGATTTTAAAGAAGGATTGATTGAGAGTAATGGATCGATCAACGGAACTAATTAATGTCGCACATGAGGCCGGCAGGGCTTACCGACCTAGAGGAGAGTGGAACGCAGTTAGGAGCTGGCAAATAAATACATGAGACTTCCAATCACTTCTGAAAGTGGCATAGCAGGTGGACGTCCATGTCGAACGAGGTTTATCAAGGGTGTCCCAATCAATTGCCTCCCCACACGATCAAAGAACACAACCATGGATGAACAGAAAACAATTAAGAGTGAATAATGCATAGCGTGCTTTACCTTCATGAACCGAACGGAAAAAACAACAGCCAATAGTGCACGGAACAACAAGGTTGCCACCAAAATGGAAGAAACAATAAACAATTAGTATATATATGGTGTATATATATGATCCACTATTGCAGTAACAAACAACATTTACCAAGCGATATCCTAAACAGAGTTGCCAGGTGTATATATATGATCCACTATTGTACTAACAATCAGCATTTACCAAGCGATATCCTAAACTGAGTTGCCAAGTGTATATATATGACCCACTATTAAAGTAACAATCACAGCAATCCACAACTACAGAACCAAGAAAAATCTTAGTGATCCCTACAGGCATGAATGATTACCATAAAGGGGAACGGGACTGAGACATACACACATAGAGTGAGAGACGAGATCCTCACAGTAGGACCGCCTAGTTCAGCGACTTGCAGCTCAAGCTTGCCGCTCAGCTGGCGGACACGACACCGAGCTCTCACTGCATCAATGTACAGAGTTTAAAACCAGAGAAAAAACAACACATACATAGGAATTAACCATAGCAAAACACACGAACTAATTTAACAATGCAAGACTATAAAGGATTCACCAAACATCAGCCACATGGAAGGAAACATCGCATTTATATACACGGCAGGAGCAACCTAATTTGAGAAAACATGCATCCATTTAAGCTATCTCTTTTCAAGATTGTATAGGATATTTTAGCTGCTAGTGAAGAATCCTGTGAAATAATACAAAGAGGATATGCTATATCAACGGAGGTAGAAAATTAAGTAAACTGTAAAAGTATACCCATAGTCTCATACCATGATTTATGATTATATTATTGCCGAACCCAATAAATAGTCTAAGCAGATTCCGTTCAATCTCTACACGGTAGCACACATGCCATAAAGTAAAATCCAGGGAAAACCATGAGAGGTATATAATAAATATACATGATATGTAAACTTCAAAACTATATAGCAAATGAGCATACCGCAGAGAGATAAATGCAAATTTGGAAGCAACATATTCATAGAGACACAATTGCAGCAGAACTACGCGTTAGTATATATGATGTCAATTTTATTTAACTTCACAAAAACACAAATTTTATGCCGACCTACTTCCAATCTAGTTCATGTTTGTGCAACCTTCTCGGACCCCAACGGCATTTATCTAACCCAAGAATCAAAAAAGGACCAAAGCTGACCTTTTGAAAGGTATGTGGAATAAAATGTAGGACGGCCCACACGACCCTCCCAACGAGGGCGAGGGGCAAGCCAGCAGTAGACACGACGGTGAACAGCATGCCAATTCAATGGGAGGAGAGGCAGTCAGAGAGAGAGAGAGAGAGAGAGAGAGAGAGAGAGAGAGAGAGAGAGAGAGAATAGACACCGACGTGCAATAGCTCAGAGTTAGACAGTAAATATTATATGCCATTCTGAGGAAAAGAAGAAATGAGCAATCAAATAAGGTCCAAAGCTGACCTTCTCAAAGTTATATGAATTCCAATCTAGAACGATCTTCTTGTGCCAATTCAGAGCGAGGTGTGAAGAGTGCGCATCATAATCGAAATAGAATCTCACCATAGGTGTGTCTCGCCATCATAATAAATAAATCCACAACCCAAATGGACCAACAAAGTGCAACTTACTCTTTACCGGATTAAATTAAGAACCAACAACAAACAATAAAAGATCAAGAACAACTTATATGCACTGAAGATATGAGAGAGAAGAAATCTTTACATAAGATGGCTATAAACACTAGAGCATAAATAAGCAACACCTTTAAATACAAATAAAAAGGGTTCAGGGTTCATTGCATAGTGGGCTCAGATTAACCTTTCCTCGATCATATAACCTGCCCCCGTCATCTCTTCTTATCACCAGCTCAATCTGTTTATACAGTAGAGCTGCCTTGGTTATCACTCAACAAGAATGACCATCCAAGGACAACAACAAGCATCACATGATCAAAAAGGATTCTAGAGACAAGAGGGAGGATCCAACTTGATACCCACAGGTGCCTCGATTGCTCAACGGCACACTACTTTCAGCCAAGGTAATCATCATCGCCAATTTTGTTGCCATTGGAATTTTATCCGACGGCTCACAACGATCTGGTAAATATCCGACGCCTCACGTGAGCCGAGCCCGAGATCCGACGCCCGAAAACACATCAGGAAAACGATCGGACGGCCAAAATGCTCTAATCGCTGAGAACACTCAGGTTTCGATCCGTCTCATGTTTTTGGAAGAATGGATTCAGAGTTCATTGCATAGTGGGCTCAGATTCGCCTTTCCTCGATCATATAACCTACCCCCATCATCTCTTATCACCAGATCAATCTGTTCGTACAGTATAGCTGCCCTGGTTATCACTCAACAAGAATGACCATCCAAGGACAACAACAAGCATCACAGGATCAAAAAGGATTCTAGAGACAAGAGGGAGGATCCAACTTGATACCCACTGGTGCCTCGATTGCTCGAAGGCACACTAATTTCAGCCAAGGTAATCATCATCACCCTAGCACGAACACCACTTGAGCATAAATAAGCAACACCTTTAAAAACAAATAAAAATGGTTCAGGGTTCATTGCATAGTGGGCTCAGATTCGCCTTTCCTCGATCATATAACCTACCCACGTCATCTCTTATCACCAGATCAATCTGTTTATACAGTGGAGCTGCCCTAGTTATCACTCAACAAGAATGACCATCCAAGGACAACAACAAGTATCACAATATCAAAAAGGATTCTAGAGACAAGAGGGAGGATCCAACTTGATACCCACAGGTGCCTCGATTGCTCAAAGGCACACTTATTTTAGCCACGATTAATCATCATCGCCCTAGCACGAACGCCACTGATCTATCTAGCAAATCCAGGAGCATAGCTATAGGACCAGGGCATCCACATGTAAATCAGAGCATCAATTGAGCTCCTATGATAGCAACTAAACATGAAAAGCAGCCTGCAAACCCTAAGATAGCATGGATCCACATCTACAGAGCTCAAGTAGGAACCGATGCATGAGTAGGGCATAGAGCATCAACCAGACGAGCACCACATCAATATTGCCATGGCCATGTCCCATACAGTAGCCGAAGCATAGGAGCAGAAGGAAGATGGAGCTCAACGAGGGAGGTTATAGCCGAGGCAGTACTCAGTGCGCACCGGGGTTGCGCCTGAACGCCGTCCAACCGGCGAGGAACCACGTCGGAGTTGCACCTTGCACCGTCCCACTGACGAGCATGATACGTCTCCAACGTATCTACTTTTCCAAACCCTTTTGCCCTTGTTTTGAACTCTAACTTGCATGATTTGAATGGAACTAACCCGGACTGACACTGTTTTCAGCAGAACTGCCATGGTGTTGTTTTTGTGCAGAATAAAAAGTTCTCGGAGTCGCCTGAAAATCAACGGAGAATTATTTCAGAAAATATAAAAAATATCTGCAAGAAGATCCACATCGGGGGGCCCACGGCCTATCCTCGAGGGTGGGGGCACGCCCCCCTTCCCAGGGCGTGCCCCCCTGCCTCGAGGGCCCCTTGATGCTCCACCGACGTACCCCCAGGTCCTATATCTTCCGTTTCGGGGAGAAAAAAAGAGAGAGAATGAATTATCGTGTTTCACGAGACGGAGCCGCCGCCAAGCCCTAATCTCTCTCGGGAGGGCTGATCTGGAGTCCGTTCGGGGCTCCGGAGAGTGGAGATCGTCGCCATCGTCATCATCAACCTTCCTCCATCACCAATTCCATGATGCTCACCGCCGTGTGTGAGTAATTCCATCATAGGCTTGCTGGACGGTGATGGGTTGGATGGGATCTAACATGTAATCGAGTTAGTTTTGTTAGGGTTTGATCCCTAGTATCCATTATGTTCTAAAATTGATGTTGCTATGACTTTGCTATGCTTAATGCTTGTCACTAGGGCCCGAGTGCCATGATTTCAGATTTGAACCTATTATGTTTCCATGAATATATGTGTGTTCTTGATCCTATCTTGCAAGTCTATAGTCACCTACTATGTGTTATGATCCGGCAACCCCGAAGTGACAATAATGGGGACCACTCCCGGTGATGACCATAGTTTGAGGAGTTCATGTATTCACTATGTGTTAATGCTTTGGTCCGGTTCTTTATTAGAAGGAGGCCTTAATATCCCTTAGTTTCCAATAGGACCCCGCTGCCACGGGAGGGTAGGACAAAATATGTCATGCAAGTTCTTTTCCATAAGCACGTATAACTATATTCGGAATACATGCCTACATTGCATTGATGAACTGGAGCTAGTTCTGTGTCACCCTAGGTTATAACTTCTACATGATGAATTGCATCCGACGTAATTTCCCATCACCGATCCAATGCCTACGAGCTTTACCTATATTGCTTGTCACTTATCTACATTTCTGTTGCTACTATCACAAAACAAAAACTACAAAAACACTATATTTACTTTTATTGCTGCTACCGCCACTATCATATTACTTTGCTACTAAACTATCTTGCTGCAGATACTATGTTTCCAGGTGTGGTTGAATTGAGAACTCAGCTGCTAATACTTAAGAGTATTCTTTGGCTCCCCTTGTGTCGAATCAACAAATTTTGGTTTAATACTTTACCCTCGAAAACTGTTGCGATCCCCTACACTTGTGGGTTATCAAGACTAATTTCTGGCGCCGTTGCGGGGGAGCATAGCTCTATTCTTTAAGTCACTTGGGATTTATATCTGCTGATCACTATGAAGAATTTGAAGGACTCAAAAACCAAGATCTTACCCTCAACTATGAGGGGAGGTAAGGAACTGCCATCTAGCTCTGCACCTGATTCTCCTTCTGTTATGAATAAACTTGCGACACCTACTCCTGGTATTGAATCTGATATGTCGTATGTTCTTGGTGATGCTACTTCTGCTATGTATGATGAAACTACCTCTATGCCTGATACTGTGCCACTAGGTGAATTTCTAGATGAACAAATTGCTAAGGTTAGGGAGAGTGCAAATGTTGATGATATTTATGAAAGTGATGACGAAACTACTCCCAATAGATATGAATTGCGTGTTGTGCCTGAGGGTTATGTTATAGATGAAGAAACTGCTAGATACTTTCTTGCTTGCAATGATAGATATGATCTTAAGAAGTTATTAACTAAGTTGAAAGAAAAGTCCTTGAATGCTAAACATGACCCTGCTTTTGCTACTTCACCTATATGTGTTACTGATAAGGATTATGAATTCTCTATTGATCCTGAGTTAATTACTTTGGTTGAATCTGATCCTTTCCATGGCTATGAGTCTGAAACGGTTGTGGCACATCTTACTAAGTTGAATGATATAGCCACCCTGTTTACCAATGATGAAAAGATTCGCTACTATTATATCCTTAAGTTGTTTCCATTCTCGTTAAAGGGTGATGCTAAGACTTGGTTTAATTCTCTTGATCCTGGTTGTGTGCGTAGTCCCCATGATATGATGTATTACTTCTCTACTAAATATTTTCCCGCTCATAAAAAACAAGCTGCCTTACGGGAAATATATAACTTTGCTCAAACTGAAGAAGAGAGTCTCCCACAAGCTTGGGGGAGGCTTCTCTAGTTACTTAATGCTTTGCCTGATCATCCTCTTGAGATGCATGATATACTTGATGTCTTTTATAATGGACTAACCAATGCTTCCAGAGACCACCTGGATAGTTGTGCTGGTTGTGTTTTCAGGGAAAGAACAGTGGAACAAGCTGAATTACTATTGAATAATATGCTGGCCAATGAAAATAATTGGACACTTCCTGAACCAGCCCCTAAGCCAACTCCGAAGAAAAGAGGTGTTCTATTTCTCAATCCTGAAGACATGCAAGTGGTAAAGAAATCTATGAAAGAAAAAGGTATAAAAGCTGAAGATGTTAAGAATTTACTGCCTATTGAAGAAATACATGGTCTTGATAACCCGACATAGGTAGTAAAGGTAAATTCTCTTTATAGATTTGATGAAGGTGATATTCCTTGTTATAAGTCTGCTAGCCAATGCTTAGATGAGTTTGACAATTTTATTGTGAAACAAGAAAACTTGAATGCTTATGTTGGTAGACAACTACAACACAATGCTTATATGATTGAACGCTTGAGTGATTATCTGTCTAGTGCTAAAAGTGCACTGAAACTTTTTAGTAAACATGCTTCCATGGTTACCACTCAAGAAGAACAAGTACTTAAGGCTCAGAATGATTTGCTCAACGAATTAAATAGTAAGAATAATGACTATGCTGTTAGAGTTGCTACTAGAGGGGGTAAAATGACTCAGGAACCTCTGTATCCTGAAGGCCACCCTAAGAGATTTGAGCAAGATTCTCAGAGAGCTAATTAAGATGCGCCTAGTTCTTCTAAAAAGAAGAAAAAGAAAAATGATAGAACTTTGCATGCTTCTAGTGAACCTGTAGCTCACCCACCTGAGAATCCCAATGATATATCTGTTTGTGATGCTAAGACACAATCTGGTAATGAACAAGAACCTAGTAATAATATTAATAATGATGTTCATGATGATGCTCAACCTAGCAATGATAATGATGTAGAGATTGAACTTGTTGTTGATCTTGATAACCCACAATCAAAGAATCAACGTTATGATAAGAGAGACTTTGTTGCTACGAAGCACGGTAGGGAAAGAGAACCATGGGTTCAAAAACCCATGCCTTTTCCTCCGAAACCATCCAAGAAAAAGGATGATGAAGATTTTGAGCGCTTCGTTAAAATGATTAGACCTATCTTTTTGCGTATGCGGTTGACTGATGTGCTTAAAACAAATCCTTATGCCAAGTATATGAAAGATATTATTACCAACAAAAGAAAGATACCTGAAATAGAAATCTCCACCATGCTTGCCAATTACACTTTTGAGGGAGGAATGCCTAAAAAATTAGGAGATCCAGGAGTATCTACTATACCTTGCTCCATTAAGAGAAATTATGTTAAAACTGCTTTGTGTGATCTTGGAGCCGGTGTTAGTGTTATGACTCTCTCTTTATATCGTAGACTTGACTTGAGTAAGTTGACACCTACTGAAATATCCTTGCAAATGGCTGATAAATCAACTGCTATACCTGTCGGTATTTGTGAGGATGTGCCTGTTGTAGTTGCAAATTTTACTATTCTAACGGACTTTGTTATACTTGATATTCCCGAGGACGATAGTATGTCTATTATTCTTGGAAGACCTTTTTTGAATACTGCAGGGGCTGTTATTGATTGCAACAAAGGCAATGTCACTTTTCATGCCAATGGTAATGAGCATACGGTACATTTTCCGAGGAAACAACCTTAGGTCCACATTATCAATTATATTGAAAAAACTTCAACTATCACTATTGGAGGTTTTGAGTTTCCTCTTCCTACTATCAAGAAGTCTTATGACATTCTTATTATTGGGGACATACATATCCCCATTGAGGTAACCTAGTGTTATTCGAAAATTCTCCAATTTCATGTTACTCAGAAAGAGTTTATTAACAAGACCTGATCAACCTTGTTAATGGATTCCTTTTGATGAACATGGGATAGGTTAATCTAGATAGCACAAACCCTCTGTTCCCTCTTTTTACTTTCTGTTAATTAGGTTAAATAAAACAAAAATATCATTGTCTGTCTATTTCCAGACTTATCCGTGCAATAAAAAATTTCCCGAAAATAAAAGTTCTCCAAATGCCATGAAAATGAAATATGATTTTTTTCTAGAATATTTAAGAAAATATGGCACTAAACACACAACGAGGGGAGCCAGCACGTGGCCTCGAGGGCACATGGCGCGCCCCCTGCCTAGGGCGCGCCCCCTGCCTCAAGGGCCCCACGTGGCCCCCCTCCACTTATCCTTTCACCCATGCTCTTCTTCTTCCTCCCCAAAAAATCCTCAACCAGCTCAAACCCGAGTTCTAGCTCATATTGCTGCCATTTCCGATCTCCTTGCTCAAAGCACCATTCACCAAACTGTTTGGGGAGATTGTTCCTTGGTATGTGACTCCTCCATTGGTCCAATTAGTTTTTGCTCTAGTGCTTTATTTGTTGCAAATTTATGCTGCTGTGGTGACCTTGTTCTTGAGATTGCATGTCAAATTTTCTTGGTCCTAAGTAGTTCTAATGCATGATATAGCCTATATGCACTTTTAGGAGTCGTTGCTATCAATCTTGTTGAGTTTGGTTAACTTTTATTGCGAGTTACTAAAAATTTCAGAAAAATGTCTAGGAGAAACTTCCAAGGTGGTCCTTTGTCGGTGTACTAAAGTAGGGGTACCTTAGTATCCCGACTTGTGCACGGGCAGTAGCAGCGTCCCGTGGCAGGGCTTGCCACGCTCCCGCCAAGGCCCACTTTGGTCCCTTTGGAGCCATTCAAGAACAAAGTATTCAAGTTAATGAGACAAGACCCCGGCAAGAGGAGCTTGCCGGGAAGGCCGTTCCAGGCTCAAGACCATCCCCTTTAGCACAAGACCCTGGCAGGAGGAGCCTACCAGGAAGGCCAAAGCATGGCATTTCAGAAGACTTGCTGTGGTGCATCGCGCGCCCCAGCAAGGCCCGGAGAGCGACAAGCTTCCGGGCGCGGCAAGGTAGCGACCGCGGCAAGGCGCTTGCCGCGGCAAGCTTTCACTGTGTGCCTGCGCTCCAGCTCATCTGGCCACGCATCGCCCTGGGGCCCTTCCAGGGGCACGTGGCTAATGGCTGTGCAGCCTGGGGTACACGGTGGCAAGCCACGATGACGAGGCTACCGTCGTGGCGAACGGAGACGCCCGGACGGACGCTTTTTGGCACTGTTTGGGGCGACGGCAACGGGCATTCAATGCCCTTGTCCCCCACTGTCAGGTTTAGGTACAAAACACTATACATCCACTGTTACAACTACCACCAATTTTACGCTTTTACCCTCACCTACATTGCCACCTGTCGGTGACCCCTTTGACCTATAAAAGGAGGCCCATGCACAACGTAGAGGAGGTTCCGAACTCTCGATCATTCCCATGCTCGGTGTAGCTAGCCTCAAGCACTGTAGATCTTCTTGCTCCCGAGCCAAGAACCCAATAACAAGCCAGGGCAGGAGTAGGGTTTTACGCATCCGTGCGGCCCGAACCTGGGTAAACTGCTCGCGTGTGCGCCTCGATCCGCTCTTTGTGCTCCCTCCGCTCCCTTGCCGTACCGAAAAGGGGCTCCGGTCCCATAGGTGTTCGTGGGTGATCAGTTTCCCCCGACATCTTTGGCGCGCCAGGTAGGGGGCGTCGAGGTTGTGCGAACCTGATCCGGCGTTCACGCGGGCGCAATCTTCAGCAACTTCATCAACTTCGATAACTTCACCGACATGCCGCCGAAGAAGAAAGCTTCGGAGGTAGGAGGCCCGTCCGCGTCGATCCCGCCGCCACCAGAACCAACGGTGGCTGGGGTAGACGCTGGCGGAAGGACGGACGCCGGCGAGGAAACTCACGGCGCCGCCAAGTCCAAGGACAAGACGAACGACCGAGCGCACTCCAAGACCTCGGTGTCCATGCACGCACCGATCCCCTCTCAGGAGGTGCCGGAACGGCAGCGGCGTGGTACGCAGGGTACCATCCGCTTGCTGGGTCAAGGACAAGTTGGCGGGTCGCGGGACGCTCAAGGCCAACATGCTGGCATGAGCAAGGCGCGGTCGCCGGGGCGAGAACCTTCTCCTTCTAACGTTGTTAGAAGTCCGAGCATATCTCGCTCCTCGCACCGCTCACCACCGCTCCCCTCCACTCCAGCAGAGGCTCTAGCTAGAGCTCAGCTGCTCCTCGACTTCCCTCCAGCGGCAGACAAGGCCGAAGACTGGACGGCTACCATCCAAAGCCTCATCGCCTTCGCCAACAACGACACGCCGCAGCAGCCGACAACATCACGGCCGCGGCAAGTCAACCAGGCGCGGGCTGATGGAGACAAGACCGCCGGGGGTGCCACCACCGTACACTCCCCGCCGCGGAAGCAGAAATCGCCAACTCGCCGGATCAACGTCGACGACGACTCCATAGCATCGTCGGATCCGCGAGCTCGCCGCGATCAACGCCAAGTCCTCGACGACAGGCGACAAGAAGACGCTCGGACTCGTATCGAGCGTCGAAGAGAAGCGCAACGACAGTCCGACCAACGCGCTGGGACCGCTGTCGACATGCACGCGCCCGGTGAACCAGGCGACTTGCCGTACGCGGCAGGCTGCCCTGCGTTCACCCGTGAGCTGCGGCAAGTCCAGTGGCCCAGCATGAAAAACTTCAAGCCCGACGTACCCGAGAAGTACGACGGCAAGACCCATCCCTCGGAGTTCCTCAGCATCTACACCATTGCGGTGCAGGCTGCCGGGGGACGAGATGAGAGGATACTAGCAAACTACTTCCCGCTCGTGCTTAAGCCAAACGTTAGATCTTGGCTTATGCACTTGCCGGAAAACTCCATCTCTTCTTGGGCCGACCTGTGCCACCAGTTTGTCGGCGCCTTCACGGGCGGCCACAAGCCCCATGGCCAGGAAAGTGATCTCCACATACTGGCCCAGAAGGAGGGAGAGTCCCTGCAGAAATACATCCAAAGATTCAGCCGCGTCCAGCACAACATCCCGGACGTCCACCCTGCTGCGGTTATTAGCGCGTTCCACCAGAACGTGCGTAACCGCCGGATGAGGGAGGAGATGGCGATGTGCAAGATACGAGATGTCAGCGAGCTCTATGCCCTGGCTGACAAGTGCGCGCGCGCTGAAGAGGGGAGGAGACTCCCCGGAGAGGATGTTGGAGCAGGGGGAACAGACAGTGAGGATGCCGCCCCGGCAAGGAAAAACCGGCGGCGGAACAACAAGAAGAAGAAGAACAAGGAAGTACTGGCTGTCGAGCAGTCCGGCAAGGAAGCAGGCACCAAGAAAGCTCAGGCTGGTGGCTCCGGCAAGGACGCCGCCCCTGTAGCGGCCGCCAACAAGCAGGACGGCTCTGACAAGTAGTACTGCAAGATCCACCGCACCAAGGGCCACGATTTCCAGAACTGCAAGAGGGTCGAATACCTCGTCGAGCAGCAGAAGGCTGAGTACGAGGGACGTGACAAGGAGAAGGCCCAGGGAGGCGAAGGAGAGTCCGGCAAGAAGCGGCCATTCAATGGCCGGGGAGGACGCCGCGGCAAGGCCAAGCAGCGGCAAGGGGATAGACCTCCCCGCGGCCGCGACAAGGACGAAGACGAGGACATGGACGACGGAGACAACAGCGAGCAGGAGTTCCAGAAGGCCACAGAAGTTCTGTGCGTCGATGGAGGTGCTTCTCTGCATACTTCCCACCGCCAACTCAAACAATGGGTGCGGGAAGTTAATGCAGCAGAGCCACCCGTCGAGTCGCGCAAACTCCTGAAGTGGTCCAGCACGCCCATCATCTTCGACATTGAGGACCACCCTGACCGCACAACTGCGGTCGGGTGCTTGCCGATGTTGGTTTCGCCAACCATCCGCAACCTCAAGGTCACCAAGATGCTGGTTGACGGCGGGGCTGGCCTAAACTTGATCTCTTCCGCTGTGATCCGGAAGCTGCAGATCCCCGACAGCGAGCTCGAGGAGACCGGCACGTTCCAAGGGATCAACCCGGGAAGGAGCAAGCCGAAGGGGAAGATAACATTGCCAGTAACCTTTGGCGGAGAGCTAAACTTCAGGACTGAGAGGATCACATTCGACATTGCCGATATCCCATTGCCATATAATGGGATACTTGGCCATCCGGCGCTTTCCAAGTTCATGGCAGCCTCTCACTACGCCTACAACATGCTCAAGATGCCTGGCCCGATAAGCGTCATCTCTGTCCCCGGCGACAAGAAGGACGCGCTTATCTGCGCCGACAAGATCTACCGGGATGCAGCAGTCGCAACAGATAGCAAAACACTTGCCGCTGAAGCTCTCGGGGGGAAGAACAAGACCAAGTCCGGCAAGAGCTCTGGGTCCCACTCCAGCAAACGCACCTCTTCGGAGTGCTGCGCTGCCGTCGAGGACGCACCATCGAGCTCCACCGGCAAGTGCAAGAAGGGAATGGCAGCTCCACCTGCAACCAAGAAGGTGTCCGCCAAGGAGGACGGCACTGGTGGTACTTTCACCATCAGTGCCACGCTTGATCCCAAATAGGAAAGCGCGCTCATTGCTTTCCTGCGGGCGAATGTCGACGTGTTTGCATGGCAACCGTCTGACATCCCCGGCGTTCCCAGGAAAGTGATTGAGCACAAACTTGCCGTTTGTCCTCACGCGCGGCCCGTCAAGCAGAAGGTCAGGAAACAGGCGGTGGAGCGCCAAGAGTTTATTGCCGAAGAAATCAAGAAATTGGAAGCAGCAGGCCTTGTTAGAGGTGTTCTTCATCCCACGTGGCTGGCCAACCCTGTTGTCGTGCGCAAAGCTAATGGGAAGTGGAGGCTTTGTATAGACTTCACTGATGTAAACAAAGCTTGTCCCGAAGATCCATTTCCCTTGCCGCGTATTGACCAGATCGTTGACTCCACGACTGGATGTGAGTTGCTTTCATTCCTTGATGCATACTCCGGATACCACCAGATATTCATGGCCGAAGAAGATGAAGAGAAGACCGCATTCATTACTCCATGTGGCACCTATTGCTTCATACGCATGCCTTTTGGATTGAAAAATGCGGGTTCAACATTTGCAAGGGTGGTCCACACTGCTTTTGAGCCACAGATACACAGGAATGTAGAAGCTTACATGGATGATATAGTGGTCAAGAGCAAGGACAAGGATACCCTGATCCAAGACCTGGATGAAACTTTTACAAATCTGCGCAAGATACAACTCAAGCTGAACCCCGAGAAGTGCGTCTTCGGAGTCCCCTCCGGCAAGCTTCTTGGGTTCTTTGTGTCCCAGAGGGGGATTGAAGCCAACCCCGACAAGATCAAGGCCATCGAGCAGATCGAAGCTCCAAAGCGCGTCAAGGATGTACGGAGGCTTGCTGGTTGTGTGGCTGCCCTCAGCAGGTTCATTTCTAAGTCTGCAGAACGCGCCCTGCCGTTTTTCAAAATCTTGAAAAAGGCAGGTCCAATGAAGTGGACTCCGGAAGCGCAGGCAGCGCTGCAAGACTTGAAAGGGTACCTGTCCTCCACTCCAATACTTGTCGCACCTAGGCCGCAAGAGAAGTTGCTGCTGTATTTAGCAGCGACCAATCAAGTGGTTAGTGCTGCGTTGGTAGAGGAAAGGGAGGCAGATGAGGAGCCCACAACCCCGGCAAGCACGTCCAGCGACAAGCGGGGGGGGGG
>LR738713.1:804130651-804179093 GCA_902687465.1 Secale cereale
TCCCCGACAAGCTCTGGCCCCGACAAGGAAGAGTCTGCGCGGATGCAAGGAGAGGTGCGGAAGAAGGTGGTGCAGCGCCCAGTTTATTTTGTCAGTTCCCTCCTGCAGGGAGCTAGGTCGAGGTACTCTGGAGTGCAGAAGCTGCTTTTCGGCCTCCTCATGGCCTCGAGGAAGCTGCGCCACTATTTCCAAGCCCATGAGATAATAGTGGTCACTCGCTTTCCGCTGAAGAGGATATTGCAAAATCCAGAGGCAACAGGCAGGATTGTCGAGTGGGCACTGGAGCTGTCAAGCTTTGGTCTTAAGTTTGAAAGTACTTCAACTATCCAGAGCAGAGCATTGGCAGAGTTCATAGCGGAATGGACACCAACACCAGACGAAGAGGTTCCAGAGACAAGCATCCCCGGCAAAGAAGCAAGCAAAGAATGAATAATGTACTTCGATGGTGCCTTCTCGCTGCAAGGCGCCGGTGCTGGTGTGCTGCTTGTCGCACCCACCGGGGAGCACCTCAAGTACGTTGTCCAAATGCACTTTCCCAAGGAGCAAGCGACAAACAATACTGCAGAGTATGAAGGTTTGCTTGCCGGCCTCAGAGTTGCAGCTGGACTTGGGATCAAGAAGCTGATTGTGCGGGGAGATTCGCAGTTGGTTGTCCGACAAGTGAACAAGAGCTACCAGATCCCATTGATGGAAGCTTACGTAGACGAAGTGAGAAGGCTTGAAGAGCACTTTGAAGGCATACAAATGGAGCACGTCCCAAGAGCTCAAAACGACGTCGCAGACGGCCTATCAAAGTGTGCTGCACTGAAGCTACCTGTGGAACCAGGGATCTTTGTGCTCAAGCTAACTCAACCATCCGTTACACCATCAGTTGGGCAAAACAAGAAGAGAAAGTTGGTCTCCGGCGACTACTTGCCGGCGGATCTTCCTGAAGCCGCTGCCAAGATCCCCAAGATCAACGACCAAGTTGCTGAGGAACCGTCTGCTCCTGCGGACCCCAGGGTTCGTACAGTTGAAGCAGGCGTTCCCGACAAGTCTTGCCCCAGCAGGCTTGCCGGGGAACGTCCAGCTCCGGCAGAGCCACGGGTTCTTGCCGTGGAAGCTGACGTTCCCGCAGCAGCACTGATGCCATTAGTCCTTGTTGTTGAGCCTCAGGCTCCAGCATGGGCACAACAAATCGTCTGTTTTCTTCAAACTGGAGAACTTCCCGAAGAGCCAGAAGAGATAGAGAGAATAACCAGGCAGTCAAGTATGTACCAGTTCGTCGGCAATGAACTGTACAGAAGAAGACTCAATGGTGTTAGATTGAAGTGCATTTCCCGGGAAGATGGACAGAAGCTATTGGCAGAGATACACGGAGGCATATGTGGCCACCACATTGGCGCAAGAGCACTTGCCGGCAAGGCGTTCCGGCAAGGTTTCTTTTGGCCAGAAGCCCTCCAAGATGCAACTGCACAAGTAACCAAGTGTGAAGCGTGCCAGTTCCATGCCAAACAAATACATCAGCCAGCTCAAGCTCTCCAGACGATCCCTTTGTCCTGGCCCTTTTCGGTCTGGGGGCTCGACATCCTCGGCCCCTTTCCCCGCGCTGTCGGGGGCTTTGAGTACTTGTACGTCGCCATCGACAAGTTCACAAAGTGGCCGGAAGTGGAACCAGTGAGAAAGGTGACCGCACAGTCAGCAGTCAAGTTCTTCAGGTCAATTGTTTGCCGTTTCGGAATCCCTAACAGGATCATCACCGACAACGGCACGCAGTTCACAAGTCGCACCTTCATGCAATACGTCCAAGACCTCGGTGCCAAGGTCTGCTTCACTTCTGTTGCTCACCCGAGGAGCAATGGTCAAGCGGAGAGGGCGAACGCTGAAGTGCTGCGCGGACTCAAGACAAGAACTTTCGACAGGCTGCACAAGTGCGGAAGAAACTTGATTGAGGAGTTGCCGGCGGCTCTTTGGTCAATCAGGACGACACCAAATCGAGCCACCGGACAGACACCCTTTGCTCTTGTCTATGGAGCAGAGGCAGTTCTCCCCAAGGAACTCGTATACGGGTCTCCTCGAGTGCTCGCTTATGACGAGCTCGAGCAAGAGCAGCTGCGGCAAGATGATGCACTGCTCCTCGAGGAGAACCGTCTTCAGGCTGCTGTACGAGCTGCTCGATACCAGCAAGCTTTGCGCCGCTACCATAGCCGCAAAGTCAAGGCCAGAAGTCTCGAGGAAGGCGACCTTGTTCTTCGGCGTGTTCAGTCCGCCAAGAATTCCAACAAGTTGACGCCGAAGTGGGAAGGCCCTTATCGGGTGAGACAAGTCACAAGGCCCGGCGCTGTCCGCCTTGAGACCGAAGAAGGCTTACCGGTGAGCAATTCCTGGAATATTGAGCATCTTCGCAAGTTTCACCCATAAGGCGCGGTTGCCGTGATCCGCTCCGGCAACCACCTTTTGTACAAGTCTTGCCGCTGTTGCATGTAAACCTTTGTACAAAGCCGGGCGCAGATCCCGTGCATCAGTAAAGCCTTTGTGCCACGCACAACTTGTCGTTTCATGCATTTTTTATGTGCATGTATTATATGACACTTTGTGCAGCACACACTTCCGGTAAGCAATAACGGGCCGCAAGGCTCCATATCTATGTTTCCTCCATTTTCTTTCCTTTCTCAAGCAGAAGAAGGACTCCTCGCGCACAACTTTGCCGGGGGGGAAGGAGACCGTAGTATGGACCAAGTGCCGTTCAAGAAAGCCTCGCCTTGCCGGGAAGCAAACCACACACAAAAGCTAAGTTGCCAAAGTTTGAGCATTCAAATCTTTTAAAATTCTTAGTTATCTTCCTTGAACGACCACACTTTGTATGGAAAACCTGTGCGCGGAGGAACCTACCCGTAGCTAGCCGCGCCCTTACTTTGTTTCGAGCACGCTCAACGGCTTAAGTGAGCTGCGACAAGTGTCGCGCCCTTACTTCGTTTTCGAGCTCGCTCAACAACCTAAGTGTGCTGCGACTAGCCGCGGCAAGGTTTCTTGCCGGCGAGGGCGCTGCCAGCAGGCTGCTGAAGTCCCGCACTCAGCGCTCGCGGCGAGGGTCCCTTTGCCGGCAAGTTTCCCTAAAAGCGTAGGGTAAAAGCATACAAAGTAAAGAGGTTAAGTAAAGGAGATAACACTGCATTAACTACCCAAAATAAAGTTATATTACAAGCAACTTGTCGCAGCACTAATAGATTCTTGCCCATGACATGGTTCACAGCGACAAGGGAAGCAAAGGGAAAGCAGCCTAGTCTACACGGTCGCCATCAACTCTTCTGATCTTGCCCACCTTGGCCACGATGTGGGCGACACGAGCCTTCAGCGCTTCCTGGTCAGCGTCGGGCGGCAAGCTCCGGAGGACGTTGTCAAGGTTGATCCCGGGGTTGCGGTAGACGACCTTCGTCAGCACTCGCTCCACAGTACCCGTGCAAAGCCTGCGCGCCTCATTTGCCAGTTGCGTGGGGATCCTCTCCCGGAGCTGCTCAAGAGCCGGCGCCACTCCCCTGAAGAATAGGCTCAGCTTGGCGCTGTGAGGGAGGTTCGCGTCGGGGGAATACACGAGGTGCTCCGTCCTCAGCGCCGCCATCTCCTTGTCAATGGCAGCGGCGGCGGCGACGAGCTCCTCGGTCCACTGCTCCACCGTCTGCCTGAAGTTATTTTGCGTGACGGCGGCGCTGTCCAGCAATGCTCTCTCAGCACGGAGGTCCTCATTCAGCTTTGTCTCACGGTTCCGGGCGCCGTCAAGTGACTCAGTGAGGGTGGACAGCTTCAGCTCCAAGTCCGCGATGGAATCCTTGGCGGCGGTGAGTTCCTGGCCTTTGTCGGAGAGACGGACTTGCAGCTCCGAGTGGCTGTGGGCGTCTTTCTCCCTCGCCAACGTGAGAGCGGCAACCCTCTCCTCGCTCGTCTTCAAGTTCGCCTCCAACTGCGCCACCCTCGCCTCTAAGTCCCTCTTGGCGGTCTCTGCGGAAGCAGTGGCGTCCCTCACCTCCTGCAGAGCCCCACCAATGGACTGGTCGCGCGCGGTAAGGTCGTCCTCGTGGCTATCGAGGTCAACCTTCCGCTGCCTCAGCTCTCCTTCCCGCCAAGACAGATCCTCGGCGGCTAGTCGTTGCTGCTCCTCAACCTCGGCCTTCTCAAGGATGAATGCCTGATGCGCCTCGGCGAGCTCCTCCCGCTCCTCCGCCAAGGACCGGAGGGCCGCCTGGTTGGCGGCGCGGAGCTCCTCGGCGCGTTTCTCCAAATCGACGCCGGCCTTGGCAGCCAGAGCCTCCCGGGACTCCAGCTTAGCCTGCCTGGCGCGGTACAGAGCCAGGAGCCGGCGCAGAAGCTGCTCCTCCTCGGGCTCGCTGCTGCTGCCGGGCGCGTCGACAAGCCTCAGCCCGGCGGAGGCAAGGGCTTCTCCATCGAAGCTCCCTTCCTTCACGGGTGCCCTTGATGAGGATGCCCACGGGACTTGGATGAAGACCCCGTTGGCGGCCTCCAGATAGACGCCCGGCCCGGTCGCGGCAGCAGAAGGGTCGGCGGCCGGCGCAGCGTCCGGCGCTCCTGCGGCCTCAGGGCCGTCAGTGCGGTCGCCAGTCCCCTCCTCAGCTGCCGCGTCAGTGGCCGTGGCGGTCTCATCGACGGTGGCCTTCGTCTCCATCGGCTCCGGGGCGGTCGAATCTGAAAACAAGAAAAGAAGAAGAAAGAAAGAAGAATTGTCAAGCAAATATCTAAAAAGGAAAAGTCAAGAGAAGAAAAGCACAAGGGTTACCTGCGCGAGCCTCTTCTTCGACGGGGTGCCTCGCCGGGGGATCCTCCCTCGGCGGCGTGGTGGTAGCCCCCGCCGGCGGAGGGCCGCTGGCGCCTTCCCTTGGCGGAGTACTCGCCCTTGGCGGAGTACTCGCCCTTGGCGGAGTATTCTCCCTCGCCGGGGAGCTCCTCCTTGGCGGGGAGGCTGAGACGAGCGGCTCTTCGGGAGAAGTCTCTTGACGCTCTTGAGGCTGCGGCTCTGCTTCTGCACAAATCAGCAAACAAACAAGACATTAGCAAGGAAAAGAAGCCCACGCGCGCCCGACAAGTGAAGAAGTAAAAAGAAGACTCACGCTGGGGGCTGCGCTGGGGGCTGCCCTGCGGGGCAGCTGGCTGGTCCGGCAAGCTCGTCGCCGGCGCATCCCCTGCCGCTGCGACGGGCTCGTCCTCGAGGTCGACCACCGGGATCTTGGCCCTCTTCGTCACCCTCTGTGCCAAGGTCCTGGAAGGCAGACATCAAACAAAATCAGACAAAAGATTCAAGACAAGAACAACAAACTGAAGAAAAACAAAAATTGCACCACTTACTCTTCCTCCTCCTCGTCGGAGCTGAGGACAGAGAAGTCGAAATGCGCCTCGCGCGCTCCGGCGCGAGGAGCTGGAGGAGAAGGCTCCCTCGGGCACTTGGCGGGCGCTGGGTCAGTGGTCTGTGAGGACCCCGCTCCGGTCGTCGCCGAGGCTCGGGGAGCGGAAGGAGCCGTGGAGCCAGAGCGCGAAGACCCTCCTCCGGCTGTTGCTGAGGCGCGGGGCGCTCCCTTGACGGCCTTGCCCGCCGCGGTGGCGCGCGTCGGGCGGCGCTGCGGCCGCGGGGCTGCCGGACGCTCCGCCACGACTGTAGCTTTGCGGGGACGCCTCCTCGCTGGAGCTGGGGGACTTGGCGGCAGCGGAGAGCTCCCCGAGGATGAAGACGAACCCAGGTTCAGCGACCCGCCCGAGTCTTCATCAGAATCGCCTGATTCATCGCCCTCCTCGGCGGGCTCGCTGGACTCTGTGCCTTGCCCGGCAGCCTCGCTCGTCTCGGCGGGTTGCCCGGCAGGCCTTAGCAGCTTGAGGACCTCTTCCTCCTCGGCCCGGCTCACCGCATCCGCTGCATCCGCCTTGTCCAAAGAGTACCCAAACTCGCCCGCGGCATCGGCTACGGCTGCCTCCTCCATCCTGGTGGCGATATACGCCAAATCCCGGTCGGTGGTGTCACGGGTGAGACCCTTCTTCTCATCGAGATTGATGGGCAACTCCACCAAGTTATCGAAGAAAGTTTGTGCAGTTTCGTCAGAAGGCGCCAGCCAAGTGGGATCAACCCCGTGGGAGTCGCACAATGGCATTGCCACGCGGATGGCACTAAGTGACGAGTTGTTACATAGTGGAACTACTCCCCGCGACGGGGCAAACCACTCCGGGTGCTTGGGGTCATGCTTGAATAGCTCCCGGATCATCCCCTTGAGCTCCAGAACAGTGAAGTTGTAGTTGAGGCCGGGGCGTAGCCTCATGCAGTCTGCCGCGTTGCCGAAATCCCAAGCAGCCCTTTTCCTCTCCTGCAAGGGGGCAATGCGGCGACGAAGGAAATCTGCCCCGACCTCACCTACAGTAAGGTTGGCTTGCCGGAGGCGGAGGATCCTAGTGAGCGCAATCTTCAGCTTCTCGTCCTCCGGGGCCAGATCACTCCAATCCTTGCCGCGCACTATTGCAGCTCGGCGCGGGGAAGTAAACTGCTGGGGTCCTTCCTCCATGATCCAGCACCGGTCAGCCCTGCACTCCTCCCACTTGCCGTGGAGCTCTCCAATCAAGTATGCCTCTTTCTTATTGTGCCTAAAGATCCAAGAGATCCCTCCGGATAGCGGAGACCCAGACTCTACCCGAGGCGTAAAGAAATGGCGGAAGAGAGCTACGTTGGGGGTGACTCCGACAAAGTTTTCGCACAGATGTGCGAAAACGGCCATGGTCAGGACTGTGTTCGGGGTAAAATCCAGAAGGTGGAATCCATACGTGTTCATAACGTTGCAGAAGAACTCAGAATATGGAGGGCAGAGTCCGCAATGGAAGAACAGGGCGAAGTAAGGATAACCTCCCGGGAACATGTCGCAGGCTTCGGCGGGGAGAACCCTGGTGCGCGGGTGAGCTTTCGTCTCCCTCGACCAGAACAAGTAGTACTTGTCCTTCAACTCCCTCGCGCCGAGCCTCGGCGGGAAGACCACCATCCTCCTCCGCATTGCTGCTAGCTTCGCCGCCTTGTCGGTCTTCGCGACTTTCGCCTTGTCGCTCTTCGGGGCCATGGCGGGGGCGGCGAGGGAGGCCGACGGCGCTGGGGGGTTGGCGGTGGCGGAGGAAGGGTGGAGCTCCGCTCTCTTTTGACCTTTGGGGAGGAGGAGAGCGGCGGGGGTTTCTGGAGGTTGAAGACGCAATGAAGCAATGGGGGAAACTGTCCCTATTTCCTCTGCTTTTAAGGGGGGAGTGGGGGACGTTCCGCATTTTCCCATTAAAGAAACAGGCCACGATCTCTCCCACGACGCTGCACTCGACGCGTGCCGTTAGGGAGAGATGCGGCGGATACGGAGAGGGCTGCGGCGCGCCGTGGGCTGCGTGTGCCCGTGCACTATTTTGGGCCTGGCCCAACAGCGCTCTGCACTGTGTGTGGCCCAGGCCCGGGGACTCTTGTCGGTGTACTAAAGTAGGGGTACCTTAGTATCCCGACTTGTGCACGGGCAGTAGCAGCGTCCCGTGGCAGGGCTTGCCACGCGCCCGCCAAGGCCCACTTTGGTCCCTTTGGAGCCATTCAAGAACAAAGTATTCAAGTTAATGAGACAAGACCCCGGCAAGAGGAGCTTGCCGGGAAGGCCGTTCCAGGCTCAAGACCATCCCCTTTAGCACAAGACCCTGGCAGGAGGAGCCTGCCAGGAAGGCCAAAGCATGGCATTTCAGAAGACTTGCTGTGGTGCATCACGCGCCCCGGCAAGGCCCGGAGAGCGACAAGCTTCCGGGCGCGGCAAGGTAGCGACCGCGGCAAGGCGCTTGCCGCGGCAAGCTTTCACTGTGTGCCTGCGCTCCAGCTCATCTGGCCACGCGTCGCCCTGGGGCCCTTCCAGGGGCACGTGGCTAATGGCTGTGCAGCCTGGGGTACACGGTGGCAAGCCACGATGACGAGGCTACCGTCGTGGCGAACGGAGACGCCCAGACGGACGCTTTTTGGCACTGTTTGGGGCGACGGCGACGGGCATTCAATGCCCTTGTCCCCCACCGTCAGGGTTAGGTACAAAACACTGTACATCCACTGTTACAACTACCACCAATTTTACGCTTTTACCCTCACCTACGTTGCCACCTGTCGGTGACCCCTTTGACCTATAAAAGGAGGCCCATGCACAACGTAGAGGAGGTTCCGAACTCTCGATCATTCCCACGCTCGGTGTAGCTAGCCTCAAGCACTGTAGATCTTCTTGCTCCCGAGCCAAGAACCCAATACCAAGCCAGGGCAGGAGTAGGGTTTTACGCATCCGTGCGGCCCGAACCTGGGTAAACTGCTCGCGTGTGCGCCTCGATCCGCTCTTTGTGCTCCCTCCGCTCCCTTGCCATACCGAAAAGGGGCTCCAGTCCCATAGGTGTTCGTGGGCGACCAGTTTCCCCCGACATCCTTCAAGGAAGCAAGAACCGAGGCTCGCGTTCCGTGAGCCGGACGATGAACCACCGAGGGATCTTGAAGTGCGGCCTTGTGAATGGCCGTCAGATGAATTTTTGGGTCAAGCGGGCATCAAAGATGAATTTTACGCATATGTGCGCAACGCTGACCTCGAGGACTTCATGCAAGATAAGTGTCTTCAATACCGTGGCTTAACTGATAGCTTTGTGAGAAGGTTTAAATTTTCATCTTCACGTAATTCTCACACTGTCATGTTTGACCTTTATGATAAATCTTATACCATGGACTTAGAGGATTTTAATGTTGCCTGCAAGCTCCCACAGTGGGGCAATATGAGTGATCCTCTCAAATCTGAATTTAGAGAATTCGTAGCTAGTATTACAGTGGGGGAATCCAGGGACGTCACACAAGCTACCACGGGGAGCATACATTTTCCTGCTATTCATTACTTTGCTCTCTTTATCGGTAGATGCATAAACGGTGAGGATGAGGCTTGTCACTTGTGTGTCCCTGATCTTAGTGTTCTCAGGAATGTTGTACTAGGTGATAGGCAATATAATCTGGGAGCTATTGTTGCACGTAGACTACACCATAATGGTTTGCATGGAGATTTATTTGGTGGGATCTATGCTACTCGCATAGCCCGCTATCTTGGTGTGTCTGTGCACACGTATGATGAACCTTTACCTCCTGCTTATTTAGATTGCCATGCTATGGCTAATCATCGGTTTATAGAGTTGGATAATCAAACCCTCAAATATCGACTAATCTTTAACAGGCATCATGCCATCCCTATTGTTCTTCCTGCCCCTACTTTATTTAACTTTCAGGAAAAAGGAAGATACACTATAACTATGGAGGAGGCAAATGCCTATTATAACATGACGGAGGCAAACCGCCTTCGAGCTGCAGCTCAGCATGCAACATCTGCTGCATCTCAGTACGACCCCAACTACAACTTTGGATATCCGTCAGGCCAATACTGGCCATAGACCAACTTAGGCCAAAAGCCTAAGCTTGGGGGAGTACGTGTTTCTCACCGACTTACATTCATGTTCACACTTATTCTAGTTGTCGGTGCTCACACTCTTTCACTGTACCATCCATGCTTAGTTTCAATTTCTTTTTCTTAGTCTTTTTCTTGTGTGCTAGAAAAACCCAGAAAAACAAAAAAATATATTAGTTGTAGCTTCTAGCTAGTTTACTTTCTTTGCTTGTAGTAGTAGCTAAAAATGAAAACCCAAAAAGATTTCCCGTTCTTCTTTTGCTTGTTGGGAGCTTTCCCGTGTAAATAGTTTCTTTTCTTTTCTTTAGGGGTTAAGAGTAGAAGACCATGATTGAAAATGCTTATTGGCTCTCATATGCTTTATTGTTGATTTAACCTTGAGCCATATTACCTTGTCTTCTCTCTTGCATTAAATGCCTGTAGATTCCAGCTTAGTCCAATGCACGTGCACTATTATTATTTTCCGCACCGTTCGGTCGTGCAAGTGAAAGGCAATAAGGATGATATATGATGAACTGATTGAGATGAGAAAAGTTGGTATGAACTCGACCTCTTTTGTTTTTGTAAATATGATAGCTCGTCGTTCTTGATTCAGCTTGCTATGAATGAAACATGTTTGCAATGACGATTAGAGATCATAGTTGCTTATGCCATGCTTAATTAGCTGAGAGTTTATAATGGTCTATCTTGCATGCCAACATGATATTAAAATGGTTGTGATGTGGTATGATGGGCGGTATCCTCCTTTGAACAATTTAAGTGACTTGACTTGGCACATGTTCACGCATGTAGTTGAAACAATCAACATAGCCTTCATGATATTTATGTTCATGGTGATTTATATCCTACTCATGCTTGCATTCATTGTTGATTAATTTTAATGCATGTTCATGACCGTTGTTGCTCTCTAGCTGGTCACTTCCCAGTCTCTTTCTAGCCTTCACCTGTACTAAGCGGGAATACTGCTTGTGCATCCACTTCCATAAACCCCAAAGTTATTCCATATGAGTCCACCATACCTTCCTATATGCGGTATCTACCTGCCGTTCCAAGTAAATTTGTATGTGCCAAACTCTAAACCTTCAAATGAAATTCTGTTTTGTATGCTCGAACAGCTCATGTGCTAGGTGGGTTATTCTCACGATGAGTGGACTCTGCTCATCATTCACGAGAAAATGGCTGGTAATCGGGATGCCCAGTCCCATGCTCAAAATCAGAATAATTAAACAAAACTCCCCCAGGGCTATTACTGGTTTGGACGGTACCCGTTGTTTCGGGCTAGCCGTGGAGTGTGCTTGTTGGTGGTTGGGGGAGTATAAATTTTACCATTCTGTTTGAGAACCGCCTATAACGTGTGTAGCATGGGAGATATCGAGATTCTTGGTTGTTATGTTGACAATGAAAGTATACCGCTCAAAATGTTATTCAATCTCTATTTAAAATCGAGCTCTAGCACCACTACAAATCCCAGCTTCCCTCTGCAAAGGGCCTATCTATTTACTTTTATGCAGAGTCATCATCCTCTTATCAAAGAGCACCAGTAGGATAGCACCTCTGTCGTTGCATGTATTACTATTAATTTGCATTGAGTATGATCATGACTGGAACTCTTTTACCATGAATTACAATGTCTAGTTAATCCTTGATCTTTAAAGGTGCTCTACATTTATGTTTTGCGGTCTCAGAAAGGGCTAGCGAGACACCATCCTGTTATATCATATCATGATTATTTTGAGAAAGTGTTGTCATCTGAGGTTTATTATTATTGCTCGCTAGTTGATTATGCCATTGATGTGAGTAGTCTTGAGACCTGAAAATTATTGTGAATGTGGTTAGTTCATGATCTTGTTGAAAACCTGAATGCTAGCTTACATATTTACAACAACAAGAGCAAACAGAGTTTGTCAAAGTCTTTCTTTATCACTTTCAGTTTATCAACTGAATTGCTTGAGGACAAGCAAAGGTTTAAGCTTGGGGGAGTTGATACGTCTCCAACGTATCTACTTTTCCAAACCCTATTGCCCTTGTTTTGGACTCTAACTTGCATGATTTGAATGGAACTAACCCGGACTGACGCTGTCTTCAGCAGAACTGCCATGGTGTTGTTTTTGTGCAGAATAAAAAGTTCTCGGAATCGCCTGAAAATCAACGGAGAATTAATTCAGAAAATATAAAAAATACCTGCAAGAAGATCCACACCGGGGGGAACACGGCCTGTCCTCGAGGGGGGGCACGCCCCCCTTCCTAAGGCGCGCCCCCTGCCTCGAGGGCCCCCCAATGCTGCACCGACGTACCCCCAGGTCCTATATCTTCCGTTTCGGGGAGAAAAAAATAAGAGAGAAGGAACTATCGCGTTTCACGAGACGGAGCCGCCGCCAAGCCCTAATCTCTCTCGGGAGGGCTGATCTGGAGTCCGTTCGGGGCTCCGGAGAGTGGGGATCGTTGCCATCGTCATCATCAACCTTCCTCCATCACCAATTCCATGATGCTCACCGCCGTGTGTGAGTAATTCCATCATAGGCTTGCTGGACGGTGATGGGTTGGATGGGATCTATCATGTAACTGAGTTAGTTTTGTTAGGGTTTGATCCCTAGTATCCACTATATTCCGAGATTGATGTTGCTATGACTTTGCTATGCTTAATGCTTGTCACTAGGGCCCGAGTGCCATGATTTCAGATCTGAACCTATTATGTTTCCATGAATATATGTGTGTTCTTGATCCTATCTTGCAAGTCTATAGTCACCTACTATGTGTTATGATCCGGCAACAACGAAGTGACAATAATCGGGACCACTCCCGGTGATGACCATAGTTTGAGGAGTTCATGTATTCACTATGTGTTAATGCTTTGGCCCGGTTCTCTATTAAAAGGAGGCCTTAATATCCCTTAGTTTCCAATAGGACCCCACTGCCACGGGAGGGTAGGACAAACGATGTCATGCAAGTTCTTTTCCATAAGCACGTATGACTATATTCGGAATACATGCCTACATTGCATTGATGAACTGGAGCTAGTTCTGTGTCTGTGGGGACCCCGACTTAAGAGTCGAGATCACCGAATGCACGTGTACAGTGATCCCAGAGATCAATGCTCACTGAACACACAAAAGCTGAATAACAAGAGTCTTACATCCATACATACCGTCTTACACAAATTATGACCATTACGGTCAAGTCTTACATAGATAAAGCCTCAAGGGCTGAATAGCAAATAACTCGAATAGCGGAAGTCTTCGTTGATAAGTAGAACCCATGCCATCTGCCTTAACCCTACAGGCATTCTGACTGGGAAAGCGTCCTAGTTCGCATGTTCGTCTCCATAGAATTCTTCTTCAAATTCCTGCTCCTCCATGCCTGTCCAATTAAATAACCAGTGGCAAGCCAATGAGTACTTTGAATGTACTCGCAAGCAACCCATGATTTGGTTCAAGGTAACAATGCAATTGTACAACAATGAGCAACCTAGCCACACGCTAGATTAAATATTCTACCATCATGTAACATGCATTAATAAGTTTGGGTAACCTCGAAGACAGGTTACAGATATCAACATGAATAGAGTTTAATTCAACGAGTCAAGTCACCACCTTGACTGAACACACACACATACTTTCACCGAGATTGTAAAATTTTGGACATAATTTAAGTAGCACCTCCCAACTGTCCATGACCGTGGACACGGCTATTCGAATAGTTTTACACTCTGCAGAGGTTGCGCACTTTACCCACAAGATCCGGGAAGCTTTCGTGTCACCCACGATCCTGCAGTACCTCAAGTACTCGGGGGAAGCACCCGGTCATTTTCTTTCCCTGGACGACACTAGCATAGGGTCCACTCGTTGGTGCATGGCCCTTGAGTACAAACAATAGATCATGGGACTTGCCCTTTTTCAATGTCACGCGTACACGAAGGGACCAACGGTGTGTCCGGTGCCCTGTAAAAACAGTCATGGTTGCCTATCCAAGCACGACCCCATCCCGGGAGTGACCTCAAGTCTTCCCCGTCACTAGTAATGTGGGCACCATGCTAGTATCAGCCTAAGTAATCAATAATGCCCCGTCCCATAAGGGATAGAGTGGTTGCACATGTTTGGTTGGGACGGTAATCACACATAAATCTAATCCATCATTTCACCCACACACAAGATCTTTCTTGGCACACCACTTCTTCCTCAAGTGATGACCTAACTCAACATCACCCTCGGGCATAAGGGGCACCCGATGGGGTTTTTGAAAAGATTGCAACCACGAAGGATTCATGGCACACATGCATCACTAAGCATCACTACTAATCATTTGTCATTGCATCTAAACACATGGTAAAGATCATGAGTAGGGTATGCATCATGTGGTGGCTTTCAACTAGGTCACCACCGTCACTCTTATCATCATGCATTCGGAAATAAAAGGGTTCCGAGGAACACAAGGGTATCATGGTCAAAGGGCTGCTTGCCTGGATTGACTTGGTCTTCAAAGTCTTCAAATCCTTCCCCTCCTTCTTCTTCAGCAACCTCGTCAAACACGGTAACTAATCGTCACAATAAACAACGGGAAAATAAGACCATAATAAAAACAGAAAAACCAAAGTGCTCAGAAAAATGTCAACTTATTTTTATCAAATACTAGAGGGAAAACTAAGATGGAAAAATTTCTTAGTTTGAGATTTGGAGTGACAGAATGGGGTAGATGGATTTTTGAACAGAGGTTTTAGTGTTCAAATATGGATTTAAATTTGAACAGAACAGAAAAGGTCCATGGATATGGGTGAAAGTGACATCATTAAATAGGTTGGATTTTTACAAGTTTTTAGGAACTGGAATTAATTCACTTGGATAAATATTTAACCCTGTGGAATTATTTGAAAATCCCACAGAAAAGAAAATGAAAAAGGTTCCTGTGCAACTGGGCCAGAACGGCCACAGTGCAGCAGGCCCAGGGGGAATCAGCCCACCGCACGGGTGTCAGCGCGCGCGCCATGTTTCAAACCTGACGGGCGGGGCCCAGCGTCAGTGACAGGAGAGAGAGGCGAGGGCGAGGGGAGGCTGACAGGCGGGGCCCGCCTGTCATCCCTAACCCTCCGGCAGAGGGTCGGCGAGCTCAACGGCGACGATTCGGGGCACGGCAGGGCGAGCTAAGGGCAGGGATGGAATCAGCGAGGTGTCGCCGATCTGGTGGAGGTGGAGTGGGTCGCCGGAGTGGCCTGGTTCGCCGGCGGCGAGGTCATGCGGCGGAGGGGCGTCGGGTAAAGGTTGCTCCGGTCGTTTCCGGCAGCTGCAGAGAGGGAAAAGAGGGGGAAAAGGATCAGTGAGGCTTCGTGGTGCTAGATCGAGCGAGAGGAGCGGCGGGGAGGGCCTGTACCGAGCGGACGATGGCGAGCCGCCGCGGCGGAGCTCGAGCTCGATCTCGAACTCGGGCCTGTCTGGAGTGGAGGGAGTGGCGTAGGGGGAAGATTAGGTGGGTGAGAGAGCAGTTGGTGAGGAGAGGAGGAGCACGGGGGGGTCCTTTTATAGGCGAACGGCGAGGTGCCGTGGACTTGTGCGCCAACGAGCTTCTGCCGATTGGAGGAGGCTACAGTGCGGGTGTGCACTGTAGCGCGCTCTGGAGCACGCCTATTGCATGCCAGGGCATGCCTATGGCTTGCTGGACGCGGCTACCTTGTCTGGGGGGTCAGGTGAGGAGTAAACAAGTGTGTTGTGGTCTTGGATGCCCTGGTTACCCAATGGAAGAGGAGGGAGGTTGAGGGAAGGTGAAAACTGGGCTGTCCAGCAGAGTAAAATGGGGTTTTCACCCCTCAATTATTGAGCTCTGGCCATGGGGAAGTTACTGGAGGCGCAAGGGAACCTAGGGAAGCTGTGGTGAAAAGTTGGGCTCAAGGAGATCAAGAGAAGAGGTGAAAATGGTAACTTTAGAAAATCACCAGAAGGTGTTTGATGTGGTTTTGAGCCATCAAATGATCTCCACTAGCCATGACACTTAACAGGATTAAATGTCATATGGAAATAGGGTGTTTCACCAAGTTTGGGCTTATTTGAAGAAACTTGCCAATGTAACTTTGGTGAACCCTAGAAATCAACATAAATGGTTTCACCATGTTTGAGTCAAGCAAATCATCTTCCCTTGATGCACCACTTGGTGTAGTGTCATCATTTGGGGTTATGATCATGCCCACAAAGTTTGAAGCCCCAAGTAAAAAGTTGGTAATGTAAAGTTGTTCAAATTTGAATTTGAATAGAAATGGTTTTGGGGTACTATGATCAAGTTACCCTTCTGCAAAGCTTGTGCCATTTGGTCTAGGTGCCTTATTAGACCATTCTAGCATGTGCACCAAGTTTGAGATCATTTGGACAAATTTGGCAATGTAAAGTTGCTCAAACTTCAAATATGGACAGAATGGTTTTGAGGGGTTTTGATGATGTTTTCTTGCTTCCCAAGGCATGGGGCTTGGAAAGATCATCAAATATGTCACATATGACATGATAGAATTTCCCTGGAATTTTTAGAGAATATTTCCTTTGTAAATATTTCAAAAGCTTGAAATATCCAGAAAGGGTTTCTGAGGGATTTGTCCAATATTTTGAACATGACCAAGTGTTGAAACTCTTATATATGGACAATATATGTCCTATGAGTCTCCCTGAATTTTGGCAAATATTTTTGAAATAATTAAATAATTTTTCCCTATTAAAGACCATTTATGGCCTTAAGAAAAAGCCTTTAAATAAAATAGGAAAATAACTTTTAAAATTATATATTTGTTGTTTATGGGAGTCCTATATCTACTAGGTTTCAAATATACTCTTTGAAATATTTTTCTCACCCTAAATCAAGCACTTGCAGTGCAACCGCAATTCAGGGGGTTTTTGGAAAACTAATTTTTGAAAATATAGTTTGGCCAAATTAATTTTATAAGAAAATACTATACTGCTATAAACACTTGGTATGACCATTGGGCAGAAGTTTTGGGTAAGGAGATGAAATCTACAAGAGGGAGTAGTTGATTTTAAAGAGCACTTGAAAAAAACACAAAGAGAAATACTTGATTTCAAATAAAAGCCAAATGATGCCAAAAAAAATTGCTGGTCCAAATATTCATGCTTTATTGATGCAAATGACATGCTACAAAATGCACGGTGTGACAGACCTACCCCCCTTACAAGAATCTCGTCCCCGAGATTCCTAAACTAGGTCTTAAAAGAGATCGGGATACTCGGATCTAAGTTAGTCTTCACGTTCCCAGGTTGCTTCTACTTCCGTGTGGTTGCTCCACTGGACCTTGAAGTACTTAATGGTGCGGCTTCGCGTCTGTCGTTCTGCTTCATCCAGAATGCGAATGGGCTTCTCGCGGTAGGTCAAATCAGGCTGAAGATCAATAGCTTGGTGATCAACATCCTTGTAGAGATCAGGCTTGTTCGGAACTTGGAGACACTTCCGGAGTTGTGACACGTGGAATACGTTGTGCACATCGGATAGCTCAGGTGGTAGTTCCAACTGGTAAGCCACTTCTCCTCGTCGTGCAGTGATCTCAAAGGGTCCAATGAACCTTGGTGCGAGCTTCCCCTTAACGTGGAAACGCTTGGTTCCCTTCAGAGGAGTTACTTGCAGGTACACGTGGTCTCCGACACGGAAACTCATATCTCGGCGGTGAGTATCAGCATAGCTCTTCTGCCTTGACTTGGCTGCCTTCAAACGTTCTCTGACTAGTTGGACTTGCTCTCCTGCTTCGCGGAGAATATCCGGCCCAAAGACTAGTCCTTCCCCAGTCTCTGACCAGTTGAGGGGTGTGCGACACTTGCGTCCGTACAGCACCTCAAATGGTGCCATTTGAAGGCTCGACTGGTAACTGTTGTTATAGGAGAACTCGGCAAAAGGGAGGCAATCTTCCCACTTGGCTCCATATGCCAAGACACAAGCTCGAAGCATGTCTTCGAGAATTTGATTTACTCGCTCTGTCTGACCTCCGGTCTGCGGTTGGAAAGCTGTGCTGAAAGACAACTTGGTTCCCAAGTCTTCTTGGAACTTCTTCCAGAACCTTGAGGTGAACTGGGTTCCTCGATCTGACACAATCTCCTTGGGAACACCATGAAGGCTTACGATTCTGTCGATGTAGAGAGCTGCCAGCCGGTTGCCATCATAGGTAGTCTTGACAGGAATGAAATGGGCTACCTTGATCAAATGGTCGACTATGACCCAGATGGAGTCATGTCCTTTATTCGACCTTGGTAATCCAGTGATGAAGTCCATTCCGACCTTATCCCACTTCCACTCAGGAACCTTGAGTGGTTGGAGCAATCCAGCGGGTCGCTGATATTCAACCTTGACCCTTTGGCACACATCACACTTTGCAACATAGGTTGCAATCTCTCTTTTCATCACGTGCCGCCAGAATCTTTCCTTCAAGTCTTGGTACATCTTGGTTCCTCCAGGGTGGATGGAATACGGAGTGTCGTGGGCTTCTTGCAGGATCAGGATCTTCAGCTCCATCTTGTTTGGTACGCAGATGCGGCCTTTGTACCAAACAATCCCGTGCTCGTCCTCGGAGAATCCTGGGGCCTTGCCTAGCTTCATCTTCTTCTTGATGCCTTCAATGCTTGTGTGCCCACCTTGTGCCTTCTTGACTTCGTCCATCAGGGTTGGTTTGACTTCCAGATGATCTAGAAATCCAGGGGTGACCAATTCCAAACTGAATTGTTCTAGCTCTTCAAACAGGGCTGGCTGCCTCTTTTGAATTATGGCATTCAAGGAGCAAGCCTTTCTGCTTAAGGCATCGGCTACCACGTTAGCCTTCCCGGGGTGATATTGAACACCGAGGTCATAATCTTTGATGAGTTCCAACCATCTTCGTTGCCTCATGTTCAATTCCTTCTGGGTGAAAATGTACTTCAGACTTTTGTGGTCTGTGTATATCTCACACCGTTTCCCTAGGAGGTAATGTCACCATGTCTTCAAGGCATGAACCACTGCCGCCAACTCAAGATTGTGAGTAGCGTAGTTCTCTTCATGAGGTCGTAGCTGCCTGGAGAGGTAAGCTATGACTCAGCCTTCTTGCATCAGAACACTTCCCAATCCGGTTCGAGAGGCATCACAATATATCACGAACTCCTTGTGAATATCAGGTGTTGCCAGAACTGGGGCGGTGGTCAATCTCTTCTTGAGCTCTTTGAAGCTTTCTTTACATTTTGGCGTCCATTCAAACTTCGTGTCCTTCTTCAGGAGCTGAGTCATTGGTCGAGCAATGCTAGAGAATCCTTCCACGAATTTGCGGTAATAGCCCGCAAGTCTGAGGAAGCTTCTGACTTCCTTGACGGTCGTTGGAGATTGCCATTGGGTCACAGCTTCGATCTTCGCGGGATCAACTGACAATCCTTCTTCGGTCAAGACATGACCTAAGAATCCAACTTTATGCAGCCAAAACTCACACTTGCTGAATTTGGCGTATAGTTGGTGCTCTCGAAGCTTGTCTAGGACCATCCTCAAATGTTGCTCGTGCTCTTCCTCCGTCTTCGAGAAGACAAGAATGTCATCGATGAAGACAACAACAAACTTGTCCAAATATTCCATGAAGACTTTATTCATGAGATACATGAAGTAAGCTGGGGCATTGGTTAACCCAAAGGACATGACCGTGCACTCGTACATGCCATATCTGGTTACAAATGCCGTCTTCGGAATATCTTGGGGTCTGATCTTCAGCTGGTAGTACCCAGATCTGAGGTCGATCTTGGAGAACACCTTGGCTCCGCTGAGTTGATCAAACAGATCTTCAATCTTGGGAAGTGGATACTTGTTCTTGATTGTAACCTCATTGAGGGAACGGTAGTCAATGCATAAGCGGATGGTACCGTCCCTTTTTGCCACAAACAGAACAGGTGATCCCCAAGGGAAGGCACTTGGGCGGATAAATCCCTTCCTCAACTGCTCTTCCAGTTGCTTCTTCAACTCGGCTAATTCTGCCGTCCCCATTCTATAAGGCTTCTTATAGATGGGTCCTGCCCCGGGCACGAGCTCGATGATGAACTCAATGTCACGGTCAGGGGGCATTCCCGGTAGCTCATCTGGAAAGACATCGAGATACTCGCAGACTACCGGTACTTGCTCCAGTCCAACTTCAGACAGACAGTTGACTTGAGCGGTCTGAGCAGAAGAGGAGTTGGAAGCAAACTTAACTTCGACTCCTTGGTCATTGGTCACGGTGACAGTCCGATTGGCACAGTCTAATAAGCCTTGGTGCTTGCTGAGCCAATTCATGCCTAGGATCACATCCAAGCCTTGTGATCTCAGGACGATAAGGTCTGCTAGGAAATCTACCCCGTTAATGGTAATACTGACTCCCTTACAACCTATCTTGGCTCTCATCTCTACTCCGGGGGTTTGTACCACCATGTGGTTATTCAGGGGTGTAGGGGTCATGCCACTTTTTAATGCAAATCTTTGAGTGACAAATGAATGCGTGGCTCCAGAATCAAACAAGACAGTTGTAGGTGCTGAGTTGACAAGGAATGTACCCAGCACGACGTCCGGGTCTTCCTGGGCTTCTTCAGCAGTGACGTGATTCACACGCCCCTTCCCATGGTTAGGCGGGTTGCGAGGAGCTTGGTTCCTTGGTGGCATCCCACGGCCTTGTCCTAGGTTCTACGCATTGGGGCACGGGGCATCAGGCTTCTTGTTGGGGCACACCCTTGAGATGTGTCCTGACTGACCACATCCAAAGCAAGTGACTTGGTTTGGATTATTGAGCTTGTTGCCACCACTGTTATTGGGGTTGAATGCTGGCCTTGGGTTGGCATACTGCTGAGGCTGATAGTTGGTGCGAGGTGCAGGATCTCTTGGCTGCTGGTAGGTTGGCTTGACCGGGGCTGGCTGCCACGGGCGAGGCTTCTAGTTGCTGGAACTTCCCTTGCTGACCATCTTGCGCTTGCGAGTGTCTTCCAGAGCACGCCGCTTGTCTTCAAGCATGAGTGCTTTGTTCACCAGGTCAAGGAAGGTTGGGCAGTCGCACACGACAAGCGAGTACTGCAGAGTCTGATTGAGGCCTTCCATGAAGCGCTCCTTTTTTGCAGCATCAGTGCTGACATCTTCAGGAGCATACCTTAACAGAACACTAAACTTCTGCATGTACTCCTTGACAGTGCCACTTCCTTGCTTCAGGGCTCGAAACTCACGCTTTTTGATAGCCATGATTCCAGAAGGAATATGGGCCTTGCGGAATTCTGCCTTGAAGTTGTCCCAAGTGATGTCTTGCCCAGCATGCATGACCTTGAATCCATCCCACCAAGCTCTAGCAGTCCCCCCGAGGCAGTGGGCAGCATAAGCCACCTTCTCGCGGTCTTCGGTGCATCCGACTAGTTCCATCAAGTCCTCAATGGTGCAGACCCAGTCGTCTTCATCCAGGGGTTCAGCAGTCTCGATGAAAGTTGGCGGTGCATGCTTCTTGAACTCTGCCAACGTGGAACGCCCATTGCCATTCCCCGCCGGCTGGCGGTTGTTGGTGACAGCTTGAGCAATCAACTGAAGGGCTGCGGTGTTGGCTTGGCGTTCCTCTCAGAAAGCCTGGAGAAGCTGAGCCATGTCCATGTTCGGAGGAGGTGGTGGTGGTGGAGCTTGGTCGTGGGTTTGGTCTTGGCCGGCCTCTGATTGGGCGGATGCTCCGGCTTCAGGCTGCTGGGTAGAGGTACCAGTACGAGTTACAACAGGCATCCTGTTGGAGCGGTAAAAGGTCTCATGATTTAGAAGAGGGAAAACAATAAAGATGGGTGCCTAGTAAGGGGGTGGGTATGACACTAATCAAATCATGCAAGGGCCGAAAGGGCCAAACACATTCATTAAAATCCAAATGGGTGATGCAGTCGTTTACATATTCCCGAAGGGAGAATACGATGTACATCCAAACACAACAAAAGCAAATACTAGATGGCTTCATATGAACCATATAAGGACTCGACTTCGCATAGGGGTTACACGACCTATCCTACCGTAGAGGTCACGAACTGGCATATCTGAGTTGCAAATAATTCCTAAGCGGCGGAATGCTCGGTCGCGTATTCTGGCTCTTCTGGGTCTTCCTCCTTGTCTTCATCTGTCTGGGCCCCCTTATCACTTGAGGATGTGGGGGAGTGGAGGAGTTGGATACTGCGGTGTTTTGTCGGTGGTGTAGGGAAAAGCTTGCGATATTCCCTTGCAATCATACGGCATCGCCGGGGTGGTTCTTCATCCTTGGAAGATACATCTCCTGAGGGCCTTCCGCCTCGATACGCGATAGCGGACTGTCCGGGAGGCGCACCTTCCTTCTTGATCCTATCCGTCTTCTATTGTGCTCGACGAAGAAGTGCCTTGGTCTTGTGAAGTTCTTCTCGGAGCTTCATCGATTCCGAGGCCAAATCTTGTGCCAAGCTGTCGGCACATAGGCTGAAGTAGGTCTGGAATCGAAGTGGAAGTCCTTCCTTCAGTGGAGGGGCTTGCGCGCTGCTTTCATCTTCACCTTCCTTCCGGTAAGGCAAGAAGCGGGTTGTCATCTTGGCTGCCATCTCCGGAAGAAGCTCGCGGAGACGGGTTAGTGCCTTGAGTGCAGCAGCCTCGACAGCGAGGGGTAATGTTGCCATCTGGGGTCCCTCGAAGAACCAACTCGTGGGAGGATCGTTTGCCTTCACGATCACTTCCACATGGTACTCCACCTCAGTGTCATTAACCCAATGCTCATGGTAGGTGAGGATGGGTGCTCGGTGGAAATGGCACTCCTGGAGGCTATCCTCGAGAAGCAAGGGAAACCCAGTGGTTAGGTGCTCTTCAGGTACAACGGCCATCTACAAAGGTTGAATTGGAGAGGTTAATAAGCCGATGATATCTCAGGTTTGGTAAGGTTTAGAAAAGAAGAGAGGTTCAGAAGGATTTTGAAAAGGGTCTCATCTAACTAACACCCATGCTAACTAAGGCTTCCTACAGTAAGGATGGCTCTGATACCAGCTCTGTGGGGACCCCGACTTAAGAGTCGAGATCACCGAATGCACGTGTACAGTGATCCCAGAGATCAATGCTCACTGAACACACAGAAGCTGAATAACAAGAGTCTTACATCCATACATACCGTCATACACAAATTATGACCATTACGGCCAAGTCTTACATAGATAAAGCCTCGAGGGCTGAATAGCAAATAACTCGAATAGCGGAAGTCTTCGTAGATAAGTAGAACCCATGCCATCTGCCTTAACCCTACAGGCATTCTAACTGGGAAAGCGTCCTAGTTCGCATGTTCATCTCCATAGAATTATTCTTCAAATTCCTGCTCCTCCATGCCTGGCCAATTAAATAACCAGTGGCAAGCCAATGAGTACTTTGAATGTACTCGCAAGCAACCCATGATTTGGTTCAAGGTAACAATGCAATTGTACAATAATGAGCAACCTAGCCACAAGCTAGATTAAATATTCTACCATCATGTAACATGCATCAATAAGTTTGGGTAACCACGAAGACAGGTTACATATATCAACATGAATAGAGTTTAATTCAACGAGTCAAGTCACCACCTTGACCCAACACACACACATACTTTCACCGAGATTGTAAAATTCTGGACATAATTTAAGTAGCACCTCCCAACTGTCCATGACCGTGGACACGGCTATTCGAATAGTTTTACACTCTACAGAGGTTGCGCACTTTACCCACAAGATCCGGGAAGCTTTCGTGTCACCCACGATCCCGCAGTACCTCAAGTACTCGGGGGAAGCACCCGGTCATTATATTTCCCTAGATGACACTAGCATAAGGTCCACTCGTTGGTGCACGACCCTTGAGTACAAACAATAGATCATGGGACTTGCCCTTTTTCAATGTCACGCGTACACGAAGGGACCAACGGTGTGTCCGGTGCCCTGTAAAAACAGTCATGGTCGCCTATCCAAGCACGACCCCGTCCCGGGAGTGACCTCAAGTCTTCCCCATCACTAGTAATGTGGGCACCATGCTAGTATCAGCCTAAGTAATCAATAATGCCCCGTCCCATAAGGGGTAGAGTGGTTGCACATGTTTGGTTGGGACGGTAATCACACATAAATCTAATCCATCATTTCACCCACACACAAGATCTTTCTTGGCACACCACTTCTTCCTCAAGTGATGACCTAACTCCACATCACCCTCGGGCATAAGGGGCACCCGATGGGGTTTTCGAAAAGATTGCAACCACGAAGGATTCATGGCACACATGCATCACTAAGCATCACTACTAATCATTTGTCATTGCATCTAAACACATGGTAAAGATCATGAGTAGGGTATGCATCATGTGGTGGCTTTCAACTAGGTCACCACCGTCACTCTTATCATCATGCATTCAGAGATAAAAGGGTTCCGAGGAACACAAGGGTATCATGGTCAAAGGGCTGGTTACCTGGATTGACTTGGTCTTCAAAGTCTTCAAATCCTTCCCCTCCTTCTTCTTCAGCAACCTCGTCAAACACGGTATCTAATCGTCGCAATAAACAACGGGAAAATAAGACCATAATAAAAACAAAAAAACCAAAGTGCTCAGAAAAATGTCAACTTATTTTTATCAAATACTAGAGGGAAAACTAAGATGGAAAAATTTCTTAGTTTGAGATTTGGAGTGACAGAATGGGGTACATGGATTTTTGAACAGAGGTTTTAGTGTTCAAATATGGATTTAAATTTGAATAGAACAGAAAAGGTCCATGGATATGGGTGAAAGTGACATCATTAAATAGGTTGGATTTTTACAAGTTTTTAGGAACTGGAATTAATTCATTTGGATAAATATTTAATCTTGTGGAATTATTTGAAAATCCCACAGAAAAGAAAAAGAAAAAGGTTCTTGTGCAACTGGGCCAGAACGGCCACAGTGCAGCAGGCCAGGGGGAATCTGCCCACCGCACGGGCGCCAGCGCGCGCGCCATGTTTCAAACCTGACGGGCGGGGCCCGGCGTCAGTGAGAGGAGAGAGAGGCGAGGGCGAGGGGAGGCTGACAGGCGGGGCCCGCCTGTCATCCCTAACCCTCCGGCAGAGGGCCGGCGAGCTCACCGGCGACGATTCGGGGCACGGCAGGGCGAGCTAAGGGCAGGGACGGAATTAGCGAGGTGTCGCCGATCTCGTGGAGGTGGAGTGGGTCGCCAGAGTGGCCTGGTTCGCCGGCAGCGAGGTCACGCGGCGGAGGGGCGTCGGGTGAAGGTTGCTCCGCTCGTTTTCGGCAGCTGCAGAGAGGGAAAAGAGGGGGAAGAGGATCAATGAGGCTTCGTGGTGCTAGATCGAGCGAGAGGAGCGGCGGGGAGGGCATGTACCGAGCGGACGACGGCGAGCCGCCGCGGCGGAGCTCGAGCTCGATCTCGAGCTCGGGCCTGCCTGGAGTGGAGTGAGTGGCGTAGGGGGAAGATTAGGTGGGTGAGAGAGGAGTTGGTGAGGAGAGGAGGAGCGCGGGGGGTCCTTTTATAGGCGAACAGCGAGGTGCCGTGGACCTGTGTGCCGGCGAGCTTCTGCCCGTTGCCACAGGGCTCGGGAGGAGCTGGGGTGGTGTCTGCGGAGTTGTTGGATGCGGTCCAGGGCCGGGGAGAGGAAGAGAAAGAGCGGGGGAAGCTTCCAGAGCAGCGCACGTGTGAGGCCGAAGACTGGATCTTGTGGGCGGCCGGCGCGCGTGCGAGGGCAGCCACAGGAGGGAGAAGGAGGAGGGGGACAGCGCCGGGGCGTGTTGCGGACGTCGAGGCGCATCGAGTGGCGCAAGGGGGAAGCACGAGGTGGTCGGGGGCGGCTGATTGGAGGAGGCTACAGTGCGGGTGTGCACTGTAGCGCGCTCTGGAGCATGCCTATTGCATGCCGAGTAAAATGGGGTTTTCACCCCTCAATTATTGCACGCCTATTGCGGGTCAGGTGAGGAGTAAACAAGTGTGTTGTGGTCTTGGATGCCCTGGTTACCCAATGGAAGAGGAGGGAGGTTGAGGGAAGGTGAAAACTGGGCTGTCCAGCAGAGTAAAATGGGGTTTTCACCCCTCAATTATTGAGCTCTGGCCATGGGGAAGTTACTGGAGGCGCAAGGGAACCTAGGGAAGCTGTGGTGAAAAGTTGGGCTCAAGGAGATCAAGAGAAGAGGTGAAAATGGTAACTTTAGAAAATCACCAGAAGGTGTTTGATGTGGTTTTGAGCCATCAAATGATCTCCACTAGCCATGACACTTAACAGGATTAAATGTCATATGGAAATAGGGTGTTTCACCAAGTTTGGGCTTATTTGAAGAAACTTGCCAATGTAACTTTGGTGAACCCTAGAAATCAACAGAAATGGTTTCACCATGTTTGAGTCAAGGTAATCATCTTCCCTTGATGCACCACTTGGTGTAGTGTCATCATTTGGGGTTATGATCATGCCCACAAAGTTTGAAGCCCCAAGTAAAAAGTTGGTAATGTAAAGTTGTTCAAATTTGAATTTGAACAGAAATGGTTTTGGGGTACTCTGATCAAGTTACCCTTCTCCAAAGCTTGTGCCATTTGGTCTAGGTGCCTTATTAGACCATTCTAGTATGTCCACCAAGTTTGAGAGCATTTGGACAAGTTTGGCAATGTAAAGTTGCTCAAACTTCAAATATGGACAGAATGGTTTTGAGGGGTTTTGATGATGTTTTCTTGCTTCACAAGGCATGGGGCTTGGAAAGATCATAAAATATGTCACATATGACATGATATAATTTCCCTGGAATTTTTAGAGAATATTTCCTTTGTAAATATTTCAAAAGCTTGAAATATCCAGAAAGGGTTTCTGAGGGATTTGTCCAATACTTTGAACATGACCAAGTGTTTAAACTCTTATATATGGACAATATATGTCCTATGAGTCTCCCTGAATTTTGGCAAATATTTTTGAAATAATTAAATAATTTTTCTCTATTAAAGACCATTTCTGGCCTTAAGAAAAAGCCTTTAAATAAAATAGGAAAATAACTTTTAAAATTATATTTTTGTGGTTTATGGGAGTCCTATATCTACTAGGTTTCCAATATACTCTTTGAAATATTTTTCTCACCCTAAATCAAGCACTTGCAGTGCAAACCTCAATTTAGGGGATTTTCGGAAAACTAATTTTTGAAAATATATTTTGGCCAAATTAATTTTATAAGAAAATACTGTACTGCTATAAACACTTGGTATGCCCATTGGGCAGAAGTTTTGGGTAAGGAGATGAAATCTACAAGAGGGAGTAGTTGACTTTAAAGAGCACTTGAAAAAAACACAGAGAGAAATACTTGATTTCAAATAAAAGCCAAATGATGCCAAAAAAAATTGCTGGTCCAAATATTCATGCTTTATTGATGCAAATGACATGCTACAAAATGCAGGGTGTGACAGTGTCACCCTAGGTTATAACTTCTACATGATGAATTGCATCCGACGTAATTTCCCATCACCGATCCAATGCCTACGAGCTTTACCTATATTGCTTGTCGCTTATTTACTTTTCCGTTGCTACTATCACAAAAACTACAAAAACACTATCTTTACTTTTATTGCTGCTATCGCCACTATCATATTACTTTGCTACTAAACTATCTTGCTGCAGATACTAAGTTTCCAGGTGTGGTTGAATTGACAACTCAGCTGCTAATACTTAAGAGTATTCTTTGGCTCCCCTTGTGTCCAATCAATAAATTTGGGTTTAATACTTTACCCTCGAAAACTGTTGCGATCCCCTACACTTGTGGGTTATCAGAGCACGAACGCATCAAACAACCAAGTGACTCTGTGCATGGAATACATGTCAAACAATATAAAAAAATCAAATATGCCATCACAACAGGCGAATAAACATCTAGTAAAAACAGAACAATGTAAGATCCACACTCACCTAAGATGAACCGGGGCATGCCTATATGTGCTCCATTCAAATGCTTAATGCTACATAGATCAAGATGGAAAGGAACGAATCAGGTAGACATCAACTCACCCACATCAACAATATAAGAAACAAACAAAATATATTTCCCCCCGATAACACGAACCTGCAGCCACAGCACAGAAAGCCTCCTGGAAGTTGAATTTGGCATTGACCTAGACTGCGAGCTATGAGAAGGGCTGCTCGGAGACCACGTCTCCTCAGCGACATATATCATCTTAGGGAGTCTAAACACCTCTCTCCAGGTCATAGCTGACACCACTACAAACAAAAGGGAAATGTTTCGATGAGTACAAGTAAAGGAAGAAAATGCCAACAACAATTAAGTAAGTGAATAGTTGCCATACTTTGAGGATACTCTTATCAGAAAAAATGAAGCTAAATATGTAAATAAAAGTTTCAAACCTATCGTCTGTGCAATTATCAGAGTTGTTATTTCTAGTAAGCATAGTATCATTGGTCTCAAATTTGCATATCTGCTTTTGCACTGTATCGACCACAAAACAACAATCCAAAAATTTACCATTAAAGACATTCCACATCACATGTCCATAAATCATGAATCGCACAAAAGAACGAAAAATATGGGAGGGAGGTGGTATACCTGAATTGGAGAGGTTTCCGGCAAGAAAGTACAACTCTGTACAACGACAACTACACCATTGGGATAGCCGTGCTGCACACAAAACAGGCTCATGTCACAGAATTGAGCGCCATGGACACGAGAGGTAGCCAGTAGTACGACAATGAGAGAACACCTACAACAATCGGCGAGTGAGCATAGGCCTCAAATTCATGTAGTTGCAAGACCTAGGTTGTTATTTGAAACTCATAAAGTGATAGGCCTGACAAATAGATGATCTATGAAGAGCAAGAGCGTGTAGAAAGCATCTGATATATATATATATATATATATATATATATATATATATATATATATAGAAAAAGCACCTACAAACCGGTGCCATGTCAAATTTTAAACTCGTTCAGAATAAGAATTCTTGTGCCTAACAAAAAGATGCCATCCCATAGCAAAGCTTTTCTCTTCTCCTCTCTGTTACCTTGAGTAGTTGCATTAGCTTCTCATATAATCATTTCTACTATATGAAGAGAAGCACTATTTTAATAGATATGTTTGACAGAATTGGCAATAATTCTTTCAACTCAAGACATAAAAAAGACAAGCCTTCCCGTATGGGGACTGGTATTTCCTAGCTGCAAGTATTTAGAACCATTGACAGAACTGCTAGTCTATTTAGTCACAAAAATCAGCACATATGTAAACAACATATCTAGATTTAGGAACACGACAAACACACGAAGCATAGACCGATAATATCTAATAATCTGTAAATCATACTTGCTATGGTGTTATCTTTAAGAGATGCATGTGATCTGATTGAGAAAAACACCTTGTGTGGCCATTCTGCTTGTGTGACCACCCCTGCTCCTCACTAATGCAAACATCAATTAAACCATAATTGCAATTCAATATTTGGAAACTCAGATATTACACCCTTGCCTTGGTTATTGTTGAATCATAGGAGCACAGTAGAAAGAAACAATAAATAAAACAAGCAAAGGAACAAAATAACCAACATTGCATGCAAAAAGGTGAAAGGACCAACAATCATAGGCCCTACAAAGATCCAGACAAGGAACAAAATGCATATATCTAGGCTCCACTAAAAACAAGCAGTGAAGGAAGGAAACGACAAACATCCAATGCACAAAGACAAAAATACTTTTGGCCTTTAACAGAAAGGACATGATCTACAAGCAGAACAGAGCGAGGCAAAAAATGCATACTACCATACAATCCTACACCTAGGTCTGGAAAGAAGAGGAGGGGAAAGGAGGAGAAGAGGTGTTGACCGGCAGATCCGTGAACGAAGATGGACGAGGCTGCTAATAGATGACGTGCACGCACAGATCGAAGGAGTCACCGACCAGGGGATTGACCAGAAGGTCATGAACCGTGGACCAATCTGGATGAAAAAAAGATGAAAAAATAAAGATTAGCAGCAGCCAATAACCAAAACGGAACAAAATAGTGACATACCTACGGATCGACGAGTGCACCAGAGGTGGAGCACCATGGTGCGATGTGCTTGCGGCCCGAGCTACGGCGCAGCTGCGGCGCCGAGTGGAAGTGGCAGCCTGTGCTCGGAAAGCAGAGCAACGGACGAGGACCGAGGAGGAGGGGCACCCCGCACCCCTGGCACGAGCAAGGGACCGCGCTGCTTGGGTCGAGCACTGGTGCATCTCTACAGCTCGAGCCCGGCGACGGGAAGTGCGAGAGGAGATGGGGCGGCGATGGCATGAGAGAGGCAGCAGGGAAACGAGCGCAGGAGAGGAGAGGCTAGGAGATCGAGCGCGGGATCGAGTGGATGACAGGAATCCACCGCCGCCACGGACGCCAACGCCGGCGCCGCTGATCTGCCGCCCTCCTCCGTGGCCGCTGCCGCCATCGCCGTGGTTGGTGGGAGCTGCCTAGGCGTGCGGGGCCACGCTGTGGCGTGTTGGGGAAGGAAGAACGCGGGCGCGGGAGCCGCCGCCGCCGTCGCCGGATGAGGAGCGAGTGAGTGAGGGAGGCGGCTGCGTGGGAGGAAGGGAGGGAGGCGGCTGCAGGAGCGAGCGAGGAAGGAGGCGGCTAGGTCTCCGTCAAATGAGCGGCCCCCTTTTATACCCCCACTATGCGAAATGACCGAAATGCCCTTGTGGGGGCATGGTATACACATTTTGTTGCCATTGGAATTTTATCCGACGCCTCACAACGATCTTGTAAATATATGACGGCTCACATGAGCCGAGCCCGAGATCCGACGCTCGAAAACACATCAGGAAAATGATCGGACGGCCAGAATGCCCAAATCACTGAGGAGCCAGGGATTTCGACTCGTCTCGTTTTTCTGGACGTGAGTTACTAGTGGTGGGTAGAAATACGAGCATGTCATTGGTCTTTTTGCCCGTTATTGTGGCCGAAAATACTGATGATGGGTATGTATTTCTGTCCACCACTAGTATTTTTTTAACACAGTACAGACGCAAGCGTTCATATATACGCGCATACACTCAACCTTATGAACGCACACACGCACACCCTACCCCTATGAGCACCTCCGAGAGACGTCTCCTCCCACTGAAAGCATGTCGCCGGAAATCCTCAAATAAATTCAGGATATATGCGAGCACCAGGATTTGAACCCTGGTGGGCTGGAGATATCACTGTCCACCTAACCAACTCAACCACAGGTTGATTCGCTCCACCACTAGTACTTGAGTATACACCAGCACTGCCAGTTCCGGGTAGTCGGTGCCAAGTACCAATGGGGGTATTTTGTCGTGCTCACTATAGTGTTTTTTGTTGTCATTTTTAATAATTTTAGGGAAGTCTTTCATGTTTATAGTTATGGTCCGATTCTTTTCTAAATTAAGGATACACCATTGGAAGTTAAATGTAATAATTTTACAACTTTTAGACTTAATTTGGGGAGCGGTGTTTTGGCTCCTAGGTGCATATGCACACATTTTCTAAATACACATTTTGGAAAGGTGAAAAATTCGGAACAAAAATCTCACGGGTATATCCGGACATTCTATATGCATGCCCAAAGTTTCGGTGGAAAACAACGTTTTTTGTGACTTGCGTGAAAAAGATAAAGAAATGCAAAATGAATAGTTGTAATGAAGCATCAGAAATTGTCTTTTTTACACAAGCCAGAAAAAACCTCGTTCTTCACCAATGACTTTGTGCATGGACATGCAATGTCCGGATATACACGCGGGATTTTTGTTCGGAATTTTTTAACTTTTCAAAATGTGTATTTAGACAATTGGTGCATATGCACCTATGAGCCAGCGAATTTTTGCTTAATTTGCTCTTTTTAAGGCGTTAAATAATTATTTTTATGTATTTAATGACTTAAATAATGAACCAGGAAAAATGATAAATTTTGACATGTCAAACGTAATTACGTGGAAAACGTTTCAAAGCCAATAAAGGGATCAACGGTCCCTTGTATGCAAACAAGTTTCAAAGCCACCTCAGGCCAAGCTGTTTTTACCATGGGACCTAGGAGAAAATGAGAAATCAATGCAATTTTTTGCTATGATACCTATTGGAACTGTGAGACAGATTATTTCTGAACTTATCAGCGGGACAGTGTTCACTCAAATGGCTCGATGTAGCATAAAGATGAAGATACCGCAGCCAGATGTCTCACCATCGCCTTCGGCCATCAATTGCTTGCCACCAATGGCCAACATTTGTACAAGATCCGTGAGCAGCAATCTGAGAACTAGCTCTCCAGTTCAGATGGTACTCAATGCGGGTAAAAAATGGCAGGAGGGAGCACCAAAATGGCATGTATGCAGATCTTATATTGCCATGGAACCCTGGCATGCTATCAAGAGTACGCTCAGGTTACAGGATGCAAGTTATATCTGAAAATTATCTGGTAGTCTTTGAGTTGTGTAAAGAGGAGCCTGGCGGTGTAGCTACCACAGAAAATGATGCAGACAAACCACGGGTATTGGCTCTCCAGAGCAAAATGTTGTGTAGCAATTCTTTGATGCAGATGGAATATTTGAGACTGGAACATCTAATTGGTCCTGAGAAGGGATGGTTTTCTGCTAGCAAAGTGTCTTACTGTCATATCAATTTTACAAAATGGCTTAACCAACTCAGCAAGGAAAAATAAGAGATATTAACCAGATATATTGGTGATATTTACGGTCCAGTCGATCCTCCTCCTCCTCCACAAAAAGCTAGGGTTTTTGTCTCCCGCCGTCACCGCCGCAGGTCCGCCTCCTCTCCGGTGGCCTTAGGGCCATGGGGGCGTGGTGGATCTCGGCAAGGGTCGGCGGGAGGGCTTCATTTTTAATCGTTTCTTTCAGTTTTGCAAGGGTTTGTGTCCTGCTCAGGAAGACGAGACGGCGGCGGCTCCCTGAAGATGGAATAAAGGTCTCCCCGCCTAGCCCCCGTTCCGGCGATGCGTCTAGCATCGTTGGTGGGCGTGTGGAGGTGTGTCTCCGGCGGATCTATCTTTGGTGGATTTGCTCGGATCTCGTCGGTGTTCGTCTACGTTCGTGTGTCTTCGAATTGGATCTTTCTGATCTACATTATTCTTCATCTGCGGCGGTTGCTGTTGTGGTGCGCTGGTTCTACGGGGTCTTAGCACGACGACTTCCCGACTGTCTACTACAACAAGTTGTGCCCGACTCCGGCGATGGAGGGGCGATGACGGCGGCGCGCCTTCGGCTCGCTTCAGTGCTGGTAGTTGTCGCTAGGTGGTCTATGGATCTGGATGTAATTTCTATTATTTCTGGTATTCGTTGTACTGCCATGATTGAAGATGAATAGATCGGAAATTTTCTCGCAAAAAAAATATTGGTGATCTTTGTCTTTGGGAAACTAGTGCTATGGGAATCATTCTCATAGTTCATTGTGAGAATCAGATGTACAACAAAGTTTTTAGCTCAGAGAATGCTACTCCATCCGTAAATAGATATAAGAGCATTTAGATCACTAAAGTAGTGATCTAAATACTCTTATATTTCTTTACGGAGGGAGTACAAGTCAAGCATCACAGCAGTCAAAGTTTTCCTTGAGAAAATCCGGGGGTTTTGGCGATGGTCGTGGTGATAACTATGGAGGACAGCAACGTCAGTTCAATGATGAGGCTGGTAGAGGCGAGGCTGGTGGTGGTTACGCAGATGCAGGAGGGCGTGGATTCCGTGCTCCGCCCGGGGGCTTTGTACAAGGTTCGGCGAGTCCTCAACGATTTGTCCCATGCCGAGGTGGTTTTGCGTTCAGAGGAGGACGAGGAGGCATGGGGCGGTTTGGTACGGCTGGTGGTCGTTTCCAGCGCCGTGACACACAACCGCCACGCCGTGACCTGGACCTAGTTGTCTCCAAGCGGTCTGGCGATTTTGATGGTGGAGCCTCGGACTCTTCAGGCAAATCGATTGCTCAGAGCCTCCCCGCGGAAGCAGTTGCGGTGGTCCGGGATCTCGCCAACGCGGTCACCCCAGTACCTCCGACGACGGAGGAGGAGGTGCCGGACAAAGATGGAGCAGACAAGGCTAACAAAAATCAGCGTAAGAAGGAAAAGATCTTCTGTTTTCGTTGTGGAGAGCCTGGTCATTATGCAGTTGGTTGTACACCAGAGTTATGTGATATCTGCTTGAGACTGAAACATGAGGCTGAGTGTCCTCTTCTTTCAGCCCCTAAGCCAGTGGTGAACTTCTATGGAGTATGCGATGAGAAACTTATGTTTTTTGAGACACCGACGATGAGGTCTTGTAGACGCCGGCTTGAGAATGCCAGGACAGGGATGATCCATGTGACTAAGGGCATATTATCTGAGGAACAAATTATTCTGCAGCTTAAGAGATTGGTCTCATCGTTTTTTCACTGGGCCCTTGTTCGGATTGATGAGAAGACGTTTAAGGTAGACTACCCAACTAAGTATGATCTTGACAAGATTAATGAGTTTGGAATGTGCAAGGTACCATGCAGCTCTTGCATTCTTGAATTTGATGAGTGGAAGTGTAATGATCCAGTGGGAACTCCACTCACTCAGATCTGGGTAAGATTTTCTGGGCTGCCACCGGAACCACTTAATGATTTCCTAGAGACTTGGAGTGTTGGCTCTCTTATCGGAAAAACTATGGAGGTGGATATGCCGTTTACTAGGATGTACGGCATTGCGCGAATGCGCGTGGGAGTCCTCGATGTGGATGCGTTACCTTGTTTCCTTCGATGGGTCTACAAGGGGGTGAGTTATAATTTGTGGATTGAGATTGAAGGTGCTCCAGTGATTCAAAATGCAGCTATGGATTTGGGTACGGATGGGGGTCCAGATGATGAGGGTCGCAGGAAGGACGATCTCATGGACCATGATCACTCTGCTAACCCTTCTTCTTCGGGTGGGTCAGGACAGGTTTCGGATGCTCCTGTGAGCAAGTCTTCATCCACGTTGGTGCCTATGTCGGGGCTTCGACATGATTTGGGGGCGGACGAGACCCCGATTCGGCTGTCCTCAAGTTGAGATCTATCAAAAACGAGAAATCAAATGTGATTTATCTCCTTGGACCTTTGTACAGGTGGCATAGAGGTACCCCTTTGTGATACTTGGTTGAAACATATGTAATGCAATGATAACCCATGGAGATCCGAGCTAATTAGGACAAGGTGCGAGCACTATTGGTATACGATGCATGAGGCTTGCAACTTATAGGATGTCTTATGCATGACACATATGAAGTACTACTACCGTTGACAAAATTGCTTCCATGTTTTCAAAATAAAAAGTTCTAGCACTTAACCTTTCTTTTACTTTTATGTTGAATCACCAACTACTGAGAGCATGATTGTCATTCTGAGTGTAATGTGCATTGTCCCAAAGTAGCATTGTCTTGTGCATGATTGTGATATCATTTATTTTGAAATCATTGTATCTAGTCATCACTTAAACCTTGAAGGTGCCCCTGCATTTATGTTTTGCTTCACTAAAGGGGGCAAGCTAGATATCACTTTATCATATTTGCACATAATGTTCATCGCAAATCTATTTGATGCTTCAATGTCATGTTGTAAAACTTTCAGTCATTTGTGATTTTCTCATGAGGCAACTTAATTACTATAGAATCATTGTCTCAGTAAGCTTTTGTCATATGACTATGAAAAAGTCCTATATGGTTAATAGCATGTCACCACAGAAATTATTCTTTTTATCATTTACCTACTCGAGGACGGGCAGGAATTAAGCTTGGGGATGTTGATACATCCAAAACGTATCTATAATTTCTGCTTGCTCCATGCCACTTTTGGGTGATATTGCTATGATATTCATACACTTCCATACACTTTTGATCATATTTGGACTAACTTACTAATCCAGTGCACCCCAGTGCCAGTTTCTGTTTTCGGCTGTTTTTGTATTTCAGGTTTTCACGTTACGAGAACTGCCCAGAAAAATCCAGAAAAATTATATAAAAAATCAGCGTTTCGGAAACAAGCTTGCGTCCGAAGGACAACCGGGGGGGCCACCAGGGCTCCAGGCGCCCTGGCGGCGCGCCCCCCCTGGGCCGCGCCGGGGGGGCGCCTGGGCCCCCCGAAGCTTCCCCGATGCCCCCCTTTGGCATATATTTAAAGCGTCCTCCGAAACCCTCAGAACAGGAACTCCTTTCGCGATCCCATCTCTGTTCCGCCGCCGCCGCCGCTTCCAAGATCGGGAGCACCAGGAGAACTCTTCCCGGCACCCTGCCGGAGGGGAGGATCACCACCGGGAGCTTCTCCACCACCATGGACGCCTCCCGGATGACTCGTGAGTAGTCTCCCTTGGACCATGGGTCCATGACCAGTAGCTATGTGATGTTCTCCTCCCGTTCTTGTGCTTCACTAATTAGTCCTCGTGAGCTGCCCTACATGATCGAGGCACCTATGTAATCCTTATGATGTTGCTATGTTGAGTTTGCTGGGATCCGATGGATTATGAGATTATGTTCAGATTGATCTTGAGTAATATATTTGATTCACCTCTTTTATATTTTTGTTCATAAGTAATTATTGCATGTTCTTCGTTGTTATTTACTGCTTTGGCCGAGTAGTAGGTAGTGACTCCAAGAGGAACGTTATGCTCGATTGTGGGTTCATGCCCCTCGATGACTAGCTTGAGTGACAGAAACATGAGTCTAGGGGATGTGTTGTTGCCACAAGGGGGAAAACAACGGTGCTTGTGCCCGCGGGTGCAAGGATTGTTTACTTTACGCAAAGTTCTTTTAATTCAGTTGTCTGTTGCATTGAGTTTACACTATGGGTGGGACTCGCAACTTAATACCAGCGAGATGTTCTGGATAGATATCTCAAGGTGGATGATTAGTAGTAGATATTGGTGGATTTCGGTCTACTTACTTTGGCGTACCGCCCATGCTTTGAACCTCAACCTTTCTTGCAATGTAATCAGCATTTGTTTGCGCTCGTGGGTCCTGTCAATTGCCCAGCTGTAATTTGTTTACCTCACATAGCTGTTTTATCGTCTTTTGGGAGAGAGACATCACTAGTGAACATCATGAGACTCCGGTCCATATTACCATCATTGATCACATCCGCTATTTATTTTCCGTTACTACTTACTATTGCAAAACACTATCTATCACTACTATCATTGCTTTTAATCCTTTGTGAACTACAAGGCCGGAGGGATTGACAACCTCTCTGTACTCGTTGGGAGCAAAGTTATTTGTATCTATGTGCAGGTCCACGTTGATTGCTACTATCTGGCGCCGTAGCAGTTGACACCTACTTGTTGAACCTAGGAGTCTCTAGGGATTCGATCCTTGGCATCTTTGCTAAGGGAAAACACTTCTACATACTGCATCTTACACCTTCCACTTGGGGTAACCAACGAGGGGTTCGAGGCCCATCAGTCGCACCCCAGGTTGTCTTCCACCGGACAGGTGGTGGACGTCTCTGTCAAGGAGATGGTGGAGTTTGGGGGCATCCCTGACCCGACTACCAGAGGGTTGAGGTCGAGCACGCGACTTCAGGAGCAGCCGGACGCTGATGATTTCCAGCTAGGGCGTGCCATGCGGGCGGCCAAGATTCGTGACATCGAGCAATCTACAGGTTTGTCTTTGAACACTAGTTTTTCGGTTTTGCATTACTCTGAGCATGATATTATCCATAGATCTGATAAGTTGGGCATATCATTGGTTCATAACAACAGCGAGGTAGCGACTTCAATTAATAAATTGATGGACTTAGAAGTGGATAGAGCGATGAGTATGCTTACAAATAATGCTGTTGTAAAACCCATGAAAGAGAGCGAAATTAATGAGTTGGGAATGTGTCAGTTAGAGGGCTTATGTGAGGATTTAGTACCCACAAACCAGCTTCATCCTGAACATTTGCACATGGAGGAGCATGCGGCTACCTCACAGTCAGATGAAGAGAATGGCAATGAATCTAGTCATGCGGATTGTGAGACCTTGCCGGCGGCACCTAGACGTAAACGACAGAAAAAGGTTTATGGTCTTTCTGCTGTAAGTTTAAGAAGAAATTTCACGATGACCAATGAGAGGCATTTTTTGGAATAGCAGAGGTCTTAGAGACTTGGCTAAGCGTAGGTTTTTGGCGGAGGCTTCACAGCAATATAAACTCGATTTTGTTGTGTTGCTTGAGACGGGGCGTGATAATTTTACATCGCAATTTCTCGGAACTATTTCGGGCGGGCTTGAGTTTGACTGGCATTGTTTGCCGCCTCGAGGAAGATCCGGAGGGATCTTACTCGGAGTTAATTGCGAGACTCTTGAGGTGCTGGATGTTTTTATTGGGGGATTTTGCTGTTAAGTTTCATGTTAGATCGAAAGTTGATGGCTTCCGATGGGCGTTAGTGGCTGTGTATGGGGCGACACAACCTGAGCTCAAACCTGATTTCCTGGCAGATTTGGTTAGGATTTGTGGGGATGAATCGTTGCCAATCATCGTAGGCGGAGATTTTAACATTATTAGAAGGAGGGAGGAGAAAAACAATGACAATTTCGATGGCAGGTGGTCTTTCATGTTTAACGCGATCATTGAAAGTCTGGACCTGCGCGAGATCGACCTCGCGGGAAGGAAATTTACGTGGGCAAATACCCTCCCTAATCCGACATATGAAAAACTTGATAGAGTTCTCACAAGTATTGAGTGGGAACAAAAATTCCCTCAAGTAACGGTGCAGCGTTACAGAGAGGAATTTCTGATCATACTCCTCTGCTTGTGGATTCCGGTGAAGCGGTGTTCCGGGGAAACAAGAACATTGTCTCCTTCGAGACGGCGTGGTTCGAGAGGGAGGATTTCCTAGAGCTCATAGCTAGGGAATGGGCAGTGGAAAAAAGAGGAGTTTCATATATTGATAAATGGCAATATAACATTCGTCATCTTAGACAGTTCTTGAGGGGGTGGGCTAAGAATAACAGTGGGGCTTATAGAAAAGAAAAAGAACGTCTATTGAAGATCATTAATGACCTCGACATTAAGGCTAAAAAGTTGTATGCTGGATATAGATGAACAGGTGAATAAAAGAGAGGCGGAGGTGAATTTAGCGAAGTTGCTCAGAGAAGAAGAATTAAAATGGGCACTTAGAGCGAAAGTGCGCCAGGTTGTCCAAGGGGATAACAACACACAATTCTTCCATATGATTGCCAATGGGAAGCATAGGAAAAAGAGAATAATCCAACTTGAACAGGATGAGGGGACGATTGTAGGTAATGAAAACCTAAACATGTACATCACCAATTACTATAGAACATTATTTGGGGCCCCGGAAGAGAATTTTGTCGCCCTCGATGAGGGCATGGTGGAGGATATTCCTCAACTTCGGGATGATGAAAATGAGGTGCTTACGACACCTTTTTCAGAGAAGGAGGTGTTTGATGCAATCTCACAAATGAAAAATAATAAAGCACCCGACCCAGATGGCTTTCTGGCAGAGTTTTACAATAAGTGTTGGGGAATTATTAATGATGATTTGTTACCTATGTTTCATGATCTGTTTAATGGCCACCTTCAACTTTTTAAGTTGAACTTCGGGACTATCACGTTGCTACCAAGGAAGGTGGAAGCAATTCGCATTGAGCAATTCAGACCGATTTGTTTGCTCAATGTGAGCTTCAAAATTTTCACTAAAGTTGACACCAACCGTCTGACACGGATAGCACATTCGGTTGTGCAACCAACCCAGACTGCTTTCATGCCAGGACGACATATCCTCGAGGGAGTGGTCGTTTTACATGAAACCCTTCATGAAATTCACTCAAAGAAGCTCGATGGAGTGGTCTTCAAAGTCGATTTCTAAAAAGCTTACGATAAAGTGAAATGGCCATTTTTACAGCAGGCGTTGCGTATGAAAGGGTTTGACCAGGCTTGGAGGAACCAGGTCGAATATTACGTACAAGGAGGTAGCGTCGGTATTAAGGTCAACGATGATATCGGTCATTATTTTCAAACGCTTAAAGGATTGAGACAAGGGGATCCAATGTCTCCTATCATTTTTAATGTCGTAGTTGACATGTTGGCTGTTCTAGTTAACAGAGCAAAACATGATGGCCAAGTTGGTGGTCTCATACCACATTTGGTGGATGGTGGGGTCTCCATTCTTCAATATGCCGACGACACCATCATTTTCATGGAACATGACCTTGCCAAAGCTAGACATATGAAGCTAGTATTGTGTCTTTTTGAACAATTGTCAGGTCTGAAAATTAATTTTAATAAAAGTGAGCTGTTTTGCTTTGGAAGCGCCAAAGAAGAACAAGAATCATACAAACAACTTTTTGGGTGTGAATTAGGTTCGTTACGCTTTACGTACTTAGGGATCCCAATTCACCACCGCAAGCTCACAAATAAAGAATGGAAGTGTATTGAGGATCGGTTCGAAAAGAAACTAAGTTGTTGGAAGGGCAAACTATTGTCATATGGAGGGAGATTAATTCTTATCAATTCCTTACTCACTAGCATGCCAATGTTTCTTCTATCATTCTTTCAAGTCCCAGTTGGGGTGAGGAAAAGATTGGACTTTTATAGATCAAGATTTTTTTGGCAAATTGATGAGAATAAGGTTAAATACAGATTGGCAAAATGGGACGTAATATGCAGACCCAAGGACCAGGGAGGTATGGGTATTGAAAATCTAGAGGTGAAAAACAAATGTTTGCTAAGTAAGTGGCTGTACCGTTTATCCGTCGAGACAGAAGGAGTATGGATTGAGCTGTTACGGAATAAGTATCTCCATTCCAAAACGTTAGCACAAGCTACGGCCCAACCGTCTGACTCACCGTTCTGAAAAGGGGTTATGAAGACATAGGTATCCTTCTTCAACAGGACTAAATTCATTGTTGGGAATGGACGAACGACGAGGTTTTGGGAGGACTCGTGGCTGGGGGAAACACCACTTGCCTTGCAGTATCCTTCTCTTTACAACATTGCTCAACGGAAAGAGGTTTATGTTGCCTCAGTGTTGGGATCCATTCCAATTAACATGCAGTTCAGACGGTCGGTTATAGGGGAGCGTTGGGATAGATGGTTACATCTTGTGCGTAGGTTAATGAGAGTAAACTTGTCAGATGCTCCAGACTCTCTACAATGGAAGCTATCCAGGTCAGGAGTCTTCTCAGTCAAATCAATGTACGAGGATTTGATTAGTACTGGGACTATCCCGAGAACAGTTCATATTTGGAAAATTAAAGTGCCCCTAAGAATAAAGGTGTTTATGTGGTTCATGCATAAAGGCGTAATTCTAACTAAAGATAATTTAGCAAAGCGAAAGTGGGAAGGAAGTAAAAGATGTGCCTTCTGCGATCAGGAAGAGACAATTGAGCATTTGTTTATTAACTGTCCGCTTGCTAAGTTGCTTTGGAGACTATTCATGTAACGTTTAATGTCATTCCACCGTTAACGATAGCACACATATTTGATAATTGGTTGTCTGGGGTGGCGCCTCAGATAGCGGCACATATTCGTGTGGGAGCTTGTGCTTTACTTTGGGCTATTTGGAATTGTCGGAATGATGTTATCTTTAACAGACAAACCATCAAAAACTTTTTGCAGGTTATCTTCAGAGCATCTACTTGGATCCGTACGTGGTCATTACTCAGTCATGCGGACCACAGGGAGCATATGGCTACTGGGTGCAACCGATGGGAGATGGTTGCACGGGATACTTATGACCGGTTTGGATGGCGGTCCAATAATAGGATATATGTTTAGTCTTATTATCCGATTTTCGCCGGTTATGGCACTTCTCCCTTAGTACTTTTAGACTTTTTGCTGTACTTTGTTACGTCTTGTTGGGACCTATTTGGACGACTTGTTTCTAATAATATATGGTTGTGTGCATCGAAAGATGCAGAGGCCGGGGCATACCTCCTTTTCGAAGAAAAAAAGTACAATTGTGTTCATGCATATTATTATACTGGGTGCAACCAACCATACAATGGGACCCAGGAATTTGTCAAACCACTCAAGGGTGCATCCGGATAAAGAATCTTCCTAACATAAAATTAGGTCTGATCCCCACATGGAATCATTATCTATCGAAGCTTCTGAAATTCTCTCTTACAATTGAAGCAGAACAGAAGTTGGTGTTATCTGAAACACTAAGGCAATGCATTAGTGATTGTTCGCCTCCCTGGACATCATCTATTAATCCTATCATGGTGTTTGTGAAGCACGATAGCAGGATCAATGGCAGCTCCACAAGTGGAAACTCAATTTTTTGTTGCAAGCATCTTATACCAAAGGAGTCAATGGTTGAGAACTTGCTAGTCCATTGGAGCTACAACCCTTTATTATACCCTGAAACTTTCATTATTGGAATTGTGGAGCCTGGATTTCAAATCATGTCAAGTTGTCAAGCCAATACTATTGCCACTCTTATTGAACCACTAGAAAAGCAATCTGAGCTTATTGATGGCCAGGACAAGTTACACTGCAGTGACTACTGCTGCAGCACGTATACATACTAGCAATCTTCACAATATTGGGAATTACCATGTCTTATCATTCAAACCAACCGCTGAACGCTGATCGTCCTGTACTAATAATGCATTACACACATAACCAGAGACAGCTTAAGCTCCAGCTACTTAACATTATGTGTTGGATACCTACAGTGTGGCTGTTATCTTATATGCCTCCTTGATTCTGAACACTCTGGTTATGAACCTGCCTTCTGCATACTGCAAGCCTAACCGCACTTGAGGGCAAGTGTGATCTCAAGGCGGATGGAATGTCAGGTAGTAGAGGGAGAGGAATCGGGAACTGATTGGTTGGCTAGGATGAGAAGGAAATACATACGCTCAAGATATACGGCTGTCAATGTTTATTCATTTCCGCCCTTGTTATTACTTTTATTATCAACTTACATTATGTAACCCCTCAGGCTATATAAGGGGCAGTAAAGAGACGAGATGTATCATCGATCAACTATTCAGCCAATTTGGTTATTATCAATACAGCAGTATACTTTACATACACCATATTTTTTCGAAAAGGAGCTTGAGTCCCGGCCTCTGCATCAAAATAATGCATACGACCACTAATAGATAAAGGGACATCTGCCCCGGTTCGTTAGGGCCTTTAGCCCCGGTTCTTGAACCGGGACTAAAGGGTCGGTACTAATGCCCTAGCTCTTTAGTCCCTGTTCAATCTAGAACCGGGGCTGATGGGTCTCCACGTGGCCTGTGCGCGGAGCCCAGGCAGGAGGGCCTTTGGTCCCGGTTGGTGGTGATAGATGAATAAAACTGATTCTTATTGATTGATTTGGTGCGGCATACAAGTGTATATAAGAGGGTACAAACCGACTTGGGGTAAGGTTACAAAGATGACTTGGACTAGGAGTCATATACGATAAAGACTACTCTAACATCCCCCCGCAGTATCAACGGCAGGCTCGACGACGTTGAGACTGAAACAGATATCTTGAAACGGCTTAGTAGGCAGTGGCTTGGTGAAAATGTCAGCAAATTGAGCCGTAGAGGGAACATGAAGCACCCGAACCTGACCAAGAGCGACCTTCTCACGAACAAAATGAATATCAATCTCAATATGCTTTGTGCGTCGGTGTTGAACTGGATTGCCGGTCATGTAGACTGCTGATATGTTGTCACAATAGACAATAGTGGCCTGCTCAATAGGCCTGTGTAGCTCGGATAGTAACTGCCGAATCCAGATTGTATCTGCAACGACATGTGCCACGGCGCGATACTCAGCCTCGGCCGACGAACGTGAGACCGTAACCTGTCTTTTCGAGGACCAAGAAATTAAATTGTTACCAAGAAAAACACAAAAACCGGAAGTGGACCTTCGAGTGTCATGACAACCAGCCCAGTCGGCATCAGAGTATGCGGTAAGAGAGTTTGGAGAAGAATTATTTAGGTGGAGACCATGATTGAGAGTTCCTTTTAAATACCGAAGAATGCGTTTAACATGATTATAGTGAGGAACCCGTGGATCATGCATATAGAGACATGCTTGTTGAACAGCAAAAGAGATTTTAGGACGAGTAATGGTGAGATATTGGAGAGCACCTGTTAGGCTACGATAGAGAGTAGGATCTGAAAAGGGTTCACCGGCAGCCGAAAGTTTAAAACTAGTATCGACAGGAGTGCGAGATGATTGACAGTCAAGCATACTGGCACGATTAAGTAGATCAAGAATATACTGGCGTTGGGAAAGAAAAAGGCTGGAGGAATCTCGAACAACAGTAATGCCTAAGAAATGATGAAGGAGTCCTAGGTCAGTCATAGAAAATTCAGATCTAAGAAGAGAGACAATATGATCTAAGAAATTTTGAGAGGATGCGGTGAGAATGATATCATCTACATAGAGAAGTAAATAGGCAGTGTCGGAATTTTGATGATACACAAAAAGAGAGGTGTCCGAGAGAGATGGAGTGAAGCCTATTGTTTGGATGAAGGAGGAGAAGCATTGAAACCAAGCTCTTGGGGCCTGTTTAAGACCGTAGAGAGATTTCTGAAGAAGACAGACATGAGTTGGAAAGGATGGATTTTCAAAACCCAGAGGTTGCTGACAGTAGACAGTTTCTTGAAGGGAACCATGGAGGAAAGCATTTTTAACATCAAGTTGGTGAATAGGCCAGGAAGAGGAGACAGCAACACTAAGAACAGTACGAATGGTGCTAGGTTTAACAACAGGAGAAAATGTTTCATCGTAATCAATTCCTTGTTGTTGAGAAAAGCCACGACAAACCCACCTGGCTTTATATCGTGAGAGGCTCCCATCGGAGTGAAACTTTTGGCGAAAAATCCATTTGCCAGAAACAATATTTGTGTTGGGAGGACGAGGAACAAGTTGCCATGTGTTGTTTTGAAGTAAAGCATTATATTCTTCTTGCATGGCAGCGGCCCAATTGGGATCAAGTAGAGCAGTTTTGTAATTCTTTGGGAGGGAAGTGAGAGATACGGTGGTATGAAGGTTTAGGCGGTCTTGGGGTTGTTGAAATCCTGATTTGGCCCTAGTACGCATGGGATGATCATTAATCGAGACTGCTGTAGGAATAGCACGAGGGGGTAACGTGGGTACGGGTGAGTCCGGCGCAGCGGAAGAGTCGGACGAAGGAGCATGGTTGGGTGGTGGAGAGGGAGCAGGGACCGGGGGTGTTGGGGGTGTTGGGGTCGAGGGTGTTGGGGACGTCTCGGGTGGGGTGGGGGGAGGGTTGGTATTTGTTGTGGCTGGTGTTAAAGTTGTTGGTGGTATGTTGTGTTCATCATGAGGGGGTGCAGGAAGGGGAGTATATAGTTGGAAAGGACGGGGAGAGGGGGTGTTTGCCGAGCTAGGGGTGTTGGATGATGTAGTAGTGCGTTGTGAGAAAGGAAAAATATGCTCAGCAAAGGTGACATGACGAGAGACATGAACGTGTCCTGTCTGAAGGTCGAGACAACGATAGCCTTTGTGCTCGACAGAGAAGCCGAGAAAAGCACATGGGATAGATCGTGGTGACAATTTATTTGTAGAAGTGGCATAGGCATTTGGAAAACAGAGACATCCGAAAACACGAACCGCAGAGTAGTCGGGGTGGGAAAGAAAGAGGGAATAATAGGGAGTAGTGTTGGGTTTAGTTTTAGAAGGTCGAATATTTAGAAGGAAGGTGGCCATGTGTAGGGCTTCAGCCCAAAACTTGGGAGGCATAGATGATTGAACAAGAAGAGTGCGAACTATATCATTGAGGGTGCGAAGAGAACGTTCGGCTTTACCATTTTACGGGGAGGTGTAGGGACATGAGAATCTAAGAAGGATGCCATGTTGTAAGAAGAAAGTACGATTTTTAATGTTATCAAACTCGCGACCATTGTCACATTGGATAAATCGAATTGGGAGAAAGAAGTGGACAGACACATAGCGTTGAAAATTAAGAAAGAGAGAATGGACCTCAGATTTGTTGCGTAGAGGAAAAGTCCAGGCAAAGTGTGTGAAATCATCTAGTATAACAAGGTAATATTTAAAACCCGAAACACTTGCAATGGGAGAGGTCCATAGATCACAATGTATTAATTCAAAGGGATAAATGCTACAAGAGCTAGAGGAACTAAAGGGAAGACGCACATGTTTGCCTAATTGACACGACTCGCAAAATGCAGAATTATGAGAGTCCCTATTACATGGTATGGTAAATTCACTAAGCATAGAAGCTAAGACAGCAGGGTTGGGATGGCCCAAGCGACGATGCCAGAGATCGACGGAGGCCAGCATGGATGTTGGAGGGGCGGCGGCAGGAACTCCATTAAGAGAGTAAAGATCACCGGAGCTATTGAAGCGAGCGATCTCGGCCTTGGTCAGGTAATCTTTCACAGATAAACCAAAAGGGTCAAATTCAGCCGAAACTAGATTGTCGCAAGTAAACTGGCGAACAGAAATAAGATTTTTAATGAGGGCGGGTGCAACTAGAACATCACGAAGTAGAAGAGGTTTAGTGGAAGAGGGAAGTTGAGCCTGACCAACACAATATATAGGAATAGATGATCCATCTCCGAGGGTAATGGAAGGGAAAGGAGATGTAGTGCAAGATGATAACCAGTTACTAGATGCAGACATGTGACTAGAGGCCCCTGAATCAAAGATCCAATCTGTACCTGAGTTTCCTTGCGCAGCAAAGTTATTCATTGCTTGGAGAAAAGCAGCTTGATCCCAGCTCGGCATCGCAGGTGAGGGTGGCGTCGGGAGCAGTGCCGGTGGATATGATGGTGAAGGCAGCAAGGCCGGCTGGGGTGTGTAGTAGGCGCCGCCATCGGTGGAGTAGTGACCATAGGGAGCATACATCGGGGCGGCGTGAGAGGCATTGGCCGGCTGTGGCGTCGGGAGCAGTGCCGACTGAGGTGTGTAGTAGGCGCCGCCGTCGGTAGAGTAATGACCATAAGGAGCATACGTCGGGCGGCGTGATAGGCATTGGCCGGCTGTTGGGGGTTGAGAACCCCGGGAGCACCAGTAGGCGGCCGAAGGCCGGGTTGCTAGGCACCTGAGTATGCCGGCGGAGCACCGAGCGGGGACGGAGCGGACCAGGGCATGGGCCATGCCTGAACGAGCCCCGTCCAAGGATCATGAGGAGGCCGCCATGCAGCCGCCGATGGAGCACTGGTGGGTGGTGCAGGACTCGGTGCTGTCGTAGGCGGAACTGAACGAGTCGACAGCGGCCTGTAGATAGGATTTTTGCCGCGGTAGTTCGGACTAGGGCGCCAGCCTGGGGGCGGTTGAGCGGATGACGACGCGGATGGCCCGGCGACAGGAGCCGGCATGGGAGGCGGTGCTGCTGTAGGCGGCGGAGGAGGGCGAGCCGCAGCATGAAAGACCTTGGGGCGAGAGTCCTTGCGAGCTTGTGTTTCCGCCGCGAGTTGGAGCAGAGAACGAACTTCAGCGAAGGTGGGAGGAGGCCGTATCATTGGTATGAACGAGGCTTGCTTGTCAAAATCCTCGCTGAGGCCGACGACGACGATGTTGATGAGCTGTGAGTCGCTGACGGTATCGCCGAGTTCGCGGAGCTCATCACCAATGGTCTTGACGCGCTGGAAGAACAGGTTCACCGGGGCGTCTCCTTGCACCATATTGCGAAGCTCGGTGTGGAGAGCATTTTTCCGAGCGTCGGTGTTGCTTTGGAGGAGCTGACGGAGGGAGTGCCCGATGTTGGCAGCGGTGGCGCCGTCGTGATCGAGCATGTTGAAGATCTCGGTGGTGATGCGGGTGTAGAACAACTGGACGATTGCGAGATCGTCTTTCAACCATTGCGGATCGTCGGGGCGGGGAAGACAGTTGGCGGCGACATGCGAGCGCAGGTTGCAGCGGCCGAGGTGGAGATCGAAGAGATGTCTCCAATGGTAGTAGTTATGGGCGGCGAGATCAAGAACTATGGGGATGTATGGGCTGACGTCGGAGATTGTGTCAGCAAGAGACATTGGTGCGGCGAGGATGGATGTAGGGGAGTTTTGTGGAGCTAGGGAGAGGGCCGAGAGAGAGGCGGCTGCGGCGTTGGCAGCCTTGGCGATGAGCGCGGCCCGGCGCTCGAAGTAGCCGGGCGGCGGCAGCGGCGGCGGCCTTGGCGGAGCCATAACCTAAACCCTAGGACCGGTATCTGATACCATGATAGATGAATAAAACTGATTCTTATTGATTGATTTGGTGCGGCATACAAGTGTATATAAGAGGGTACAAACCGACTTGGGGTAAGGTTACAAAGATGACTTGGACTAGGAGTCGTATACGATAAAGACTACTCTAACAGGTGGCACCAACCGGGACCAAAAGGCATCCACGCGTCAGCATTTCTGTGGCTGTGGTTTTTGTTTTTTTAAAGGGGAGGAGGGGGTTGGAGGTTTTGGGGGGTTAATTTAGGTGTTTCATATATTGTGTTAGCTAGCTAATTAATAGAGAGAAGTGTCCTCTCTTATGTCCGTGCTTGGTCGACGTTACGTACTACACATACGTATAGAGAGGACTAGACACGCTAGCTAGCTAGCTAGTAAGCAAACGAAGGAAACAGAAGATTGTAATCAACATATATATGCATACAGAGAGAAGTAATATCGACCACCTCTCCTTCTCCGGGAGATTGGTCGAACAACAAGTTCTCGTATATCTATCCGACACTACCGGGTACATATATACAATAATTATCTCTTACAAATATAATCTCTCCTATACGATGGACGCATGGTCCACATAGTATTCTCCGTCTGGCGCGATCACGTGGTCAAGGAAAAAGGCCGTCAATTCCTCTTGAATTGCTCGCAGACGATCTGGTGCTAGGAGTTCATTCCGCATCCGAAAGATCTAATTTGAAAAGGGCATCAATACACACATATATATATATATATATATATATATATATATATATATATATATGGGTCTATTCTCATAACACCCCTTAAGACCTTATTCTCCTAACAACAGGCTTATTCTCCTAACAACCCTCCTCGTCCACTCCCCGCCTCCTAGCGCCAGAGGCCCGACGCCCGCATCCTCCCCCACCCCTCCCCGCCTCCTAGCGCGGGAGCGCCCCGGCGGCCGGCGGCCAGCGTCCTCCCCCACCCCTCCCCCGCCTCCTAGCGCG
>LR738713.1:804184388-804230629 GCA_902687465.1 Secale cereale
CTTCATAAAATGCAGTTCTCTTCTGTATGAAAAGAAAATAAGATGAGAATGCCACTCTCAGAATGCGGTTCTCTTCTGTATGAAAAACCTGACATCGGAATGTCATTTTGAGAATGCAGTTCTCTTAGTCGTATAGAATCTGACATGAACGTGAATCAATACAGAAAAGCAGTTAGAAAGGAAAAAAATGTAGAGTCAGACTAGGATTCACATACACTGCAGTGCGTGCGTGGTGCGTTTAAAGCTTGCAGTGCAGTAACCTTCGAGTACACAGTGCAGTGCGCTTAGTGCAAAAAAATGTAAAAAAAAACGATTCCGCTTCTGAAGCGATGCAGTTCGCTTACGGGAAATGATTCCGCTTCTGAAGCGATGCAGTTCGCTTACGGCGGACGATTCGGTTCGCCTGCCCTAAAATAAATGCGCCCACTATCGCCCGAAGCGCCGCGCCCCGCCCCTCCTCTATCCCGCCGGTTGCACGTCGCACGAACGCCACGATCATCACGAACCCACGATCGCCAACACGGTTGGGAGACGAGATCGTGGCCTCGGCAGAAGTTGCTGCCGCTCACATTTAAATCCCGCGCTTCATCAACCAGACCGTCCGCACAAAACACACGACGCTGCGCCTTCCTCCTCCTCTACCTCCTCTTTGCAGCAATGGGGTTCAGCAGGACCTACGACGCCGTGCATGCACACGGGAACACGAAGCTGAAGGTGATCTACACCACCGACGTCGCCGCCATGGCGACGTACGTCGAAGAGTTCAAGACAGTTCTCCAGCGGCGCCGCCAGAAGATCGTCGGCATCGACGTGGAGTACACACCCGACCACAGCAGAGCGGCCCTGGTTCAACTATCCATCGGCAAGTACCACCCAGTGCTTCTTTTCCAGGTATGTGGTACATTGGGCAAGAGATGCATCCCCTTCGACAGGTTCCTCGGCGACCCAAGGTAAGCAATTCTCTCTGCCGAGTACGTGTTGCAGTTCTATATGCCCATGTATGCAGTTCCGAAAGGTATAACTTGCGGTTCACTTTCCTTAGGTTCGAGTTCGCTGGCTTCGCCATCAAGAAGGACAAGGAGAAGCTCGCAGCCTGCAACCTCCACATCCCCAACTTCGTCGACATCCAGACGAACTGGAGGGTGCCTGATGGAACGAAGCCACTGGACTCGCTTGGCGATGTAGCTGCTGCCATCATCGACGACGAGTACGCAGACATGAAGATGAAGATGACAGACCACGACCACAGCCTGTGGACTTCGATTCTCAGCACCAAGCACGTCGAGTATGCTACCAAGGACGCCTACGCTGCGTTCGAGATATGGAACCGAATCAGCACCATGAAGAAAGGCCTCGCGCGCGCTGAAACAGAGAAGACCAGGAAGCGCCCGAGGTCATCCTGGAAGCCGTGGGGCAAGGGGGCATCAACTTCCACCTCCAACTCCAACGGGTGGAACTAGTGAAGCAGGACAGATGCTGAAACCCAAGGATTCCTGTCGCAAGTGCTCGATTTAGTTTCCCTCTGCGTATGTAGATTAGTTTGCTTTCGTTATAGTTTGCTTTGGGACAATGTTTGCTTATGTTGCGTTAGTTTGCTTGATGATGTACTATGTTAATTATGACCGCAGAACCGTGGTTTCTATCTATCAAATATATGCAGTTCTCAGTAGTCTGTTTTCAGTATGTATATTGCTTCAAAACTGCTGCTGTAGCTAGGATACACATAAAAAACAAAACTATCAGAGCAGTTCACATAGAGAATTCTTTCACAAAACTGCTGCTATTAAGAAGGTTGATGCAGTCCTCTTTTATTAAAAAAACTCTAGTTCCGTATGTGGGTTAAAAAAAGGAAAAGCTCGGTGGGGGTTTCCAGTATGGATGTTCTTCAACTGCTGCTGCTGATAGGATGCACATGAAAAACTATATGTAAAAAAGCAGTTCACTTATATTCAGAATTCTCATAAGAAAATACACTAGAACCCACGCAAAAAATGTCAGATTATTACAACAAAAATGTCTCATGCTGCTGCTGCTCAATCAAGACTGATCTAAAGCAAATTTAACTTGATTTCCAAACACTTTGCATGCCTATAAAACATAGCCATGACAACATCCCCAGCCTGAAGACCAGCTTCCTCCACAAATTCCTTCCAGCCATCTTTGAGAACCAAACAATCATCAGAGCCAACAGAATACATAACATCAACATCATGATATCCATTCTTGCTGACCAACACCAAATTAACACAGCTTTCTGTTACCCTGACTAGACCAGAAGGGAATTTCTGAAAAGAAAAACAACAAGAACAGAAAAAAAATAAGAACAACTAAGAAAAAGATTACAATCTTTCAGAAACTAAATTGCTGCTACAATCTTCATGAAAAAATATTGATGTCAACACATAATACTATTGACTAGACAAAATTGCTGCTGCTCCTACAATGTTCATAATAAAACTACTATGGGAAAAGCAGTTCACTTATACTTGGTAGCAAAAAAAATTCTTCAGAAAACTAATACTCCTACAAAAATTCAGGTAGCGTTAACTACAAACAACACATGAAAAAGAATATCCGAGAAATACATACCCATGAAACACTGACATCATCGTCAGTCAACTGATGGACAAATGGAGCCCGAAATCCAATACCTGAAGAATATAGAATAGAACAGAGAGCGATGTGCCGCTGCCTCTGGTTCAGAACCAAACCTTCAGAAAAAACGCATGTCTCCAGCATGGGCTCCAACCTTGCCAGGCAGCCGCACGCGCAATCCATTGCCAGGCGAAAAACAGATCTGGTTGGGAGAAAAACAGATCGAGCAGGAGTGGCGCCGCCAGGGATAAGGTGAGATGGGAGCCGCCAGGGATAAGGTGGGAGGGGAGCCAATTGACCCACCAGTATATATATATGTAAAAGAAACAACATAAAAAAACGACAAATAAAGCAGTGCGGTTACATAACAAAGTGCATTCCGCATTGCATATTACTGCAGTCCACCGCGCTTGACCAAAGCAAAAAAACTTATCAAACTAGTCCCCCGACACCCCCGTGGCTGTAATGCAGTTCATATAGGCTCGCATTGCATATTAATGCAGTTCGCCGCACTACAAAAATTCAACGCGCATTGCATATTACTGCAGTCCACCCCTCTTGACCACGATTCACATACGAAAAACACAGCCTGCAATGCAGTTCTAACAACTATATAATGCAAAAAATCTCAAAAAACATCTTTGAGAAACGACCAGAGCCAGTCGCGCCGCAAAAAAACATGGACAAAAAACTTAAATTCTTCGAAATTAACAACTTAATCCGCTCCAATTCATACTGATAGATCAAAAGCATCCCGTAATTGCCGAAAACAATAGAATATTACATACAAAATGGAACAATTTCGATCAGCACGGAGAAGAACAGAGAACAGACGTTTTTCCGCTAGAACATAGAGATACTCGACAAATTAAACTGAAATTTCAATCCTATTAGCAGATTAATCTGTCGCGAAATAACACAAACATCAACGCGATAAAAGTAACACACAAACATCAATACAATACGAACAACCAACAGCAAGATGCGAAACTCCTCCACCAGCGGAAGAACGGACGCAGATCCGCCAAATCCAAGGATTTCCGTCGTTTTCTCGCTGAATTCAGTGCTTAACCACATATTAAATCAGCGCACGCACAAATAAACCAGTAGAAATCAGTCAAACTAGCCAGAAACACTGCTAAATGAATGTTTCCTGCTGCACCTCTATGTGGTTCGCAGCAGAAGAAGGAAGCAGTGCGCATAGCTTTCCAATGCAATTTTCCAATGCAGTTCGGAAGTGTTATGAATAAATGAAACTCAACACAAATGATGGTAATGAAATAAAATTGTGAATATTATTAATTGCTTACGCACTTCAAATTGTGCTTCAGAGTAGCCCCGCTCACAGGTCGTGTGGCGGATGGACTCGCAAATGTAGTATCCACAGAAATCATTCCCTTGTTCCTGCCACAACCACTTTACAAAAAATAGAGGTCAATTAAACTGATAAGCAAGAATGCCAAATGGTATTGATGAAACTAGCGCTTGAATCAATATATAGGAGATGCGCGGAACATGCTACTATATAGTACTTACTTTCGGGTGTCTAAATTCCAGCTTCTTCGGCAGTCCCGGAGCTTTTTTGGTGAATTTTTTCCAAACCCTGCCAGACAAAGAAAACAATTACTTGATATCAGAAATGAACAAAGTTGCTGATATGCATGGTGGATAATGATCGATTTAACTTACTTCTCGAGAATTTGAGTCATGTCCGCATACTCCTTGGGATCTTTTCGTTTAGAGTCCAAGACAGTTACTACTCCCTGCTCAAGCTTAATCTCTAGGAGAATATAGTGGAAGCTGCGCACGCATGCATGAACTCATCAATTACATTACTGTAATCTTGATTGATATATAAGGGAAACCGAATATGCACAAGACAGTAACACTCACTTGAAGTTGTAAGGAAAGAGTATTATATCTTTGTTTTCATTTACCACCAACGATCGTAGCAAGTTGGCCTCGGTATCTGAGGCACGAAATGTAACCTCGGTTGCATCTATGAGGTACTCCCTCCGTCCGGAAATACTTGTCATCAAAATGGATAAAAGGGGATGTATCTAGACGTATTTTAGTTCTAGATACATCTCTTTGCTTTCATTTTGATGACAAGTATTTTCGGACGGAGAGAGTATGTGTTAATGAACCCAATATCACCGACTTGTTTTTTCTTCTATTCGACGATCTTCAATCTGCATAATATAGTGAGGATAATTATAAATACATGCAATGAAAGAGCTGAGCTATATAGAGAGACTTAATGACAGAAGTAGTACTACTTACAGACAATAGCAGGTGACCGTTGCTTTATCGAGGGCCAATTGATTGAAAAACTGATAGAACTCCTCAAATGGAATAGGCAACAGTTCAATTCCAATGAGGTCATGCTCCGGTTTAACTCTCACGTACAAACTATCCCTCCCCCCAGACTCTCTGCAGATTTTCAAGTACCAATCATGCAATCTTTGCATCATCATTGATAGAGATCTTTCATCTTTGACGAGAGGCTTCCCGTACTCGTATCTTTGTATCTGCACCTCCAAGAAATCATAATGTACATCGTTGGACAGGTAATCTCCAAGATTGCTATAACCGGGCACCATCCTCGGATCATTAGCGACCATGTCGCTAGACACCTTGAGCGGGGGGCACGATTGGTCCGCTTGTTCGCCGAGCTGGGCAATTTGTTTCCCAGCTCGTCCTTCTGCTAACCTTTGATCACTTTTAGTACTTCCCGACCGCTTCGCTTCATGAAATGACCTTTCAATAATGCGGTCATAGTTGTCTTTCGGCTGACTTTTCGCTGGTTTCTTCAGGGCAGCAAGAGTGCGCTTTGCTTTCACCGAATCTATCTTCTCCTCCGGAGGTGGATGTCTCTGTGCTTTCAACCCTTCAAGCCAGTCCTTCACTTCGCCTTCAGCGATCTTCGTGTTTTCCTCGTCGGACCTCTCGTATGGTAACTTCTCTAGAGGCGTGAGAGAAGGACCGAATCTGTATTGCGCCCTGCCTCTGGCTGTACTGCTAGACGCCGGTAGACCAGACGAAGCGGCTGTCTTCTTTCCTTGCTTACGCGCCGGAGAAGGAGCAGCCGGAGCGGCGGCAGGTCTCTTCCGCCCTTGCTGACTAGGCGGAGAAGGAGGAGGCTGGCTGCTCGGGCGCGCCGGCGCAGGCGGAGAAGGAGGCGGAGTGCCGCCACGCGCCGGAGAAGGAGCCGGAGTGCCCTGATCGTCACTCGCCAGAGGAGGAGGCGGTGGAGGAGGCGGAGTGCCCTGACTCGCCGGAGGAGGAGGAGGAGGCGGAGGCGTCCAGTTGAGAATGTTGATGAGGTCCTTCCGCCATAGGCATGGATTCTTCTATGAAGAACCCAGCCGAGTCTCCCCTTCACCAGTAGGGTGGTCAAGCTGGAGCTCCTCAAATCCCTCCGCTATTTCATCCACCATCACCCTAGCATATCCTTCTGGAATCGGCCGGCAGTGAAAAGTTGCGCCGGGTCCAGTAGGATAAACAGAGCCAGCAGCCGCCTTGACCTTCATATTTATCCACTGCGTCATAAGGTGGCAATTTTGTACCTCCGTGATAGCATCCACGGGATAGCTGGCAGTAGCCGTCAAGACATGCTCCGGCTGAAGCAGCTCGGTGGAAGCCACGCTGCTTCTCCGCTGAGATGGCGGGGTAGCTTCGGGGGAAGCTTCGGCAGTTCTTTTGTCCCGATTTGCTTCTCGTTCCTCTATCGCTTGTATTCTGGCGTGCGGCGCCTGCAGTTCGGTCTACTGCATTTTCTTCCTCCTCTCGTGGCATTTGTAACCGCCTGCGTCCAGAAACCCAGCACTCCACGGAACGAAGCCTGGCGTGCCTCGTGTCCGTCCAGGGTGCTCAGGATTCCCGAGGGCCATTGTGAGCTCATCGTTCTCTCTGTCGGGAAAGAACGTTCCTTGCTGCGCTGCTTTGATATAGAAACAAAGCTTCTAGAGTGGTATTTCCAATTGCTTGTCCGTCCAAATGCACCTCCCTGATACAGGGTCCAAGGTTCCGCCAGCCCCGAAGAACCAAGTCCGGCAACGGTCTGGCCAGTTCATTGTCTCTGGTTCGATCCCTTTCTGAAGCAGATCATTCTCAGCCTTGGCCCACTTAGGCCGGGCTCTGAGGTAGCCACCTGACCCCGTGCGATGGTGATGCATCTGTTGGGGAACGTAGTATTTTAAAATTTTCCTATGATCCCGCAAGATCTATCTACCAGATGCATAGCAACGAGAGGGAAGAGTGTGTCTACGTACCCTCATAGACCGGAAGCGGAAGCGTCAAGTGATGCGGTTGATGTTGTCGAACTTCTTCGCGATCCAACCGATCAAGCACCGAACGTACGGCACCTCCGCGTTCAGCACACGTTCAGCTTGATGACGTCCCACGAGCTCTTTATCCAGTTGAGCTTCACGGGAGAGTTTCGTCAGCACGACGGCGTGGTGACGGATATGATGTATCTACCGGCGCAAGGCTTCGCCTAAGCACTGCGACGGTATGACCGAGGTGTGTTTCTATGGAGGGGGGCACCGCACACGGCTAGAACAATTCAACTTGTGTGTCTTTGGGTGCCCCCTGCCCCCGTATATAAAGGAGCAAGGGGGGAGGCCGGCCGGCCCTCTATGGTGCGGCTAGGGCTGCAATCCTACTAGGAATAGGATTGCAATCCTATTCCTAGTAGGAACTACCAAAGAAGGAAGAAGGGGGAAGGAAAGAGAGGGAGAGGGAGAGGGAAAGAGGGGCCGCGCCCCCCTCCCCTTTTCCTATTCGGACTCCTCCTAGGGAGGGGGCGCGCCACCTCCTGGCTGCTGCCCTCTCTCTCCCCTATGGCCCACCAGGGCCCACCATTCCCCCGGGGGGTTCCGGTAACCCCCCCGGCACTCCGGTAAATTCCGAAACTTTCCAGAACACTTCCGGTGTCCGAATATAGTCATCCAATATATCAATCTTTATGTCTCGGACATTCCGAGACTCCTCGTCATGTCCGTGATCTCATCCGGGACTCCGAACTACCTTCGGTACATCAAAACTCATAAACTCATAATACCGATCGTCATCAAACGTTAAGCGTGCGGACCCTATGGGTTCGAGAACTATGTAGACATGACCGAGACTCATCTCCGGTCAATAACCAATAGCGGAACCTGGATGCTCATATTGGCTCCTACATATTCTACGAAGATCTTTATTCGTCAAACCGCATAACAACATACGTTGTTCCTTTTGTCATCGGTATGTTACTTGCCCGAGATTCGATCGTCGGTATCTCTATACCTAGTTCAATCTCGTTACCGTCAAGTCTCTTTACTCGTTCCGTAATACATCATCTCGTGACTAACTCATTAGTCTTTTGCTTGCAAGGCTTATTATGATGTGCATTACCGACAGGGCCCAGAGATACCTCTCCGACACTCGGAGTGACAAATCCTAAACACGATCTATGCCAACACTACGAATACTTTTGGAGACACCTGTAGAGCATCTTTATGATCACCCAGTTACGTTGTGACGTTTGATAGCACACAAGGTGTTCCTACGGTATTCGGGAGTTGCATAATCTCATAGTCATAGGAACATGTATAAGTCATGAAGAAAGCAATAGCAGTAAAACTAAACGATCATAGTGCTATGCTAACGGATGGGTCTAGTCCATCACATCATTCTCCTAATGATGTGATCCCATTGATCAAATGAAAACTCATGTCTATGGCTAGGAAACATAACCATCTTTGATCAATGAGCTAGTCAAGTAGAGGCATACTAGGGACATACTGTTTTGTCTATGTATCCACACATGTACTAAGTTTCCGGTTAATACAATTCTAGCATGAATAAAAGACATTTATCATGATATAAGGAAATACAAATAACATCTTTATTATTGCCTCTAGGGCATATTTCCTTCAGTCTCCCACTTGAACTAGAGTCAATAATCTAGATTACAAAGTGATGATCCTCACACCCATGGAGTCCTGGTGCTGATCATGTTTTGGCCGTGGAAGAGGCTTAGTCAACGGGTCTGCAACATTCAGATCCGTATGTATTTTGCAAATCTCTGTCTCCCTCCTTGACTAGATCGCGGATGGAATTGAAGCGTCTTTTGATGTGCTTTGTTCTCTTGTGAAACCTGGATTCCTTCGCCAAGGCTATTGCTCCAGTGTTGTCACAAAAGATTTTCCTTGGACCCGATGCACTAGGTATTACACCTAGATCGGATATGAACTCCTTCATCCAGACTCCTTCATTTGCTGCTTCCGAAGCAGCTATGTATTCCGCTTCACACGTAGATCCCGCCACGATGCTCTCCTTGGAACTGCACCAACTGACAGCTCCACCGTTCAATAAAAATACATATCCGGTTTGTGACTTAAAGTCATCCGGATCAGTGTCAAAGCTAGAATCGACGTAACCGTTTACGACGAGCTCTTTGTCACCTCCATATACGAGAAACATATCCTTAGTCCTTTTCAGGTATTTCAGGATGTTCTTGACCGCTTGATAACCCTCAACCGTAAGGGATCGAGATAGTCTTCGCGGGTAAGATTAACCCAATTTATTGATTCGACACACGGGGAGCCAAAGAGTATTTATAAGCTTTGACAGTTGAGTTGTCAATTCAACCGCACCTGAAATATACTTACTTGCAACAAAAGATAAGTGGTAACAGTGATATGATAGTGATGATAGTGATAGTAAAAGTAAACAGCAAAAGTAAATAGCAAGAGTAAATGGCAAAAGTAGTAACTAGTAACCAGCAGGATTTAAAACACTGTAGGCTAGGGTGATGGATGGTTGGGAGCTGCATGGATGAGATATATCATGATTCCAACTTGGGGCAAGGCACACGTAAAAGTAATGATCATCTAGGCAAATATCAAACATTAGTCATGTATCCCGTAGGTAGTTGTACGTGCTTGCAATAAGAACGTGCACAACATCTTTTGTCCTACCATCCCGCTACGAACGGGGCCAAAAGGAACTTATGGAGATTAAGGTGCTCCTGTCAAAGAGAACCGGAACAAAGCAATAAACTCAATGGATACATGTAATCCTCAAACTACGGACCATCCCCTTTGGTGTCCCAAGCTGTCACTTTTGGGATCGCCGGTTCCGAACCGTAAAAGGTGCAAACAACTCATAGATAGGATCAAGAACACAAATATATTCATGCAAAGACATATGGTTCAGATCTGAAATCATGGCACTCGGGCCCTAAGTGACAAGCATTAAGAATAACAAGTTGAAGCAAAGATGATAAACACCATAGTAGATGATAGGCAACATGCCCCCAATGATCTGACAAACTATTACATGATCTAACTCATCCAATCCCTACCATCCCCTTCGCCTACAGCAGGGGATTACTCACACATGGAAGGAGAAGTCATGGAGGGATGATGGAGTGGTGATGGTGATGACGATGGCGACGATCTCCCCTCTCCGGAGGCCAAATCAGCCTCCATATTAGCCCTCCCGAAGAAGAACAGAGGGTGGCGGCGGCTCCGCGACGAAAACTGCGAAAAGAACTTCTGATCTGGGATTTCTCCGTCACGAGCTAAATACGAGTCAAAGTAGGGCACCAGGGGAGGTGGGGCTCACCCAGGCGACCCCCGGCGCGGCCAGGGGGTAGGCCGCGCCACCAGGGCGCTTGGGGCCCCCCTGGCCCCCCTCTGGCCCCTCTTCTGGCTCCGGGTTCCTTCGGGTGCGTGGATTTTCTGTGATTTTTCGTGGATTTTTCTGAGATACCTAAAAATCCGTTTTCCTGCACACAATAAAACCATACAGGCGGCTCTGCTGAAAACAGCGTCAGTCCGGGTTAGTTTAGTTCAAATCATGCAAGAATGAGGTCAAAACAATATCAAAAGTGTTTGGAAAAGTAGATACGTTTGAGACGTATCAACTCCCCCAAGCTTAGCATATTGCTTGTCCTCAAGCAATTTAGTTCAACGAACTGGACGCGACAAAGAAAACTTTGACAAACTCTTTTGCTTCATTAGATGTATATAAGCATGTACTATGAAAAGAGTCTAGCAAGTATTGAAACAGTACTATGAGGACAATGCACGAAGCAATCCTTCTTTCAAGTGACCAATCACAAATACTTAAAAGTAAATAATATATTACTGAAAATCAAGACAAGATCACATTGCACATAGCTTGAGCATATTAGGGTGGTATCTCGCTAGCCTCCATGAGTGAAGCAAAACATAAATGCAGAAACTCCTCCAGAGTTTTAAAGGAGACTAGAACTAAGAATTTCAGAGTAAATCATATCACAAGCATGCAGAAGACAATGTAATACTTTGGGACAATGCACATTACACTCAGAATGACAATTATGCTCTCTTAGTTGGTGCTTTGAAGAAAGAAGGTGGAGACTCTCGAACCGTGGCTTTTGTTGGCAAGGTTGAAAACCCGTGGTCGGAAACAAAAACTAAACATGTACCAGAGCTCTTGGTTTTAAAAACAGAGGTAAAAATGTTTTTGAGAGGTGCATATTTCGTCAACGAATGCTAGCAGATAACTCAATCACTTCTTGAGCTGGACAAGTTTCGAGGAACGGCTCCTGCATGAGGACGATCACATCCTCTTAATCTCCTTTGTTTATCACTGCCAAAGTTTTCTAATTTCTCATGAACAAAGCGTGAAGGAGGGTTTGTTTGTTGTATTATCTTTTATGAGCCGAGCGCACTCTATGCCAGTTCCTTCTCGTATTATGGGTTTGCACATTAGACATGCAATCCCGGGGTGAAACTTGTCCAACTTAAAAAGATCATGAATTAACTACTACTTCCTCATGAGCTAAAACAGAGGCACAAAAAGAGAAATGCTTTTGATTAATTTCGAGATGGTACACGAAAGTCTTCGTTAGGAATGGCAGGTAAATACCATGTATAGGAAGGTATGGTGGACTCATGTGGCATAACAGGTTTTAAGGATTTTGGATGCACAAGCAGTCAGTCCGCTTAGTACAGGTGGAGGTTAGCAAAAGACTGGGAAGCGACCAACTAGAGAGCAATAACGGTCATAATCATGCAGAGCGACAAAGCAACATTGAATCGGGCATGAAAGTGATATAACTATTCTGAAACTCAAAGATCATCAAGGCAGAGCAGACTTTTTAGTCTTAAACATGTGTAAACATGTGCCAAGTCAATCCAAAAATTCTCTAAAGGGAAATACCACCTTAGTATACCAGACTATGAACAGTGCAATGCATGTAAATCATTTCAATAACACATTATATACTCTAGCTATTCGAGACTAGCCACAAGGAAAGCATGAACTACTGGAAGAGCATTGTAAACATAGCACTATGTCGCGACAAGCTGGTCTCTAGATCATAAGTACAGGCATATGTACAAAAGTAGAAACAAGAAGAGTTCATACCGGTCTTCCTTGTTGCTTCCCTTCAGTCGATCTTCGTCATTACTGCCTCGTCACTTGCACGATCGAACATAGGAAATATAATTAAATGCCATCACGGACTCGAGCTGAACTCTGAAAACAAAGCAAACTAAAAAGAGAAAGAAAATCTTTTTGGATTATTTCAAAGGTTGAACGAAAGCAAAAGAAAGAGAAAATCTTTTTGTTGTTTTTGCAAAGAGAGAAATAAAGAAGAACGGGCAAAAACTTCGAAAAGATCAAAGCGAATAAAACGGATAATACAATGGAAAAGTGAGAGGGGCACGTACTCCCCCAAGCTTAGGCTTTTGGCCTAAGTTGGTAGCAGCTACTGCCCCCAGGAGCCTCCTGCTCCGGGGGTATGGTGGTGAGTCCAAGGGTCGTAGAAGGATGCTGGCGCGTACACCGAACTCCTCGGAGTCTCCCACGAGGAAGGGTCCGTGCGCCAAGCAGAGGAAGACCCTTCACCAAACTCGGTGGCGGTTTCTTCCTGAAAAGGTGGTAACTCACCGTGCTCCTCCTCGTCGGGCACAACCCCCTCCATGGGGTTATGAAACTGATGCTGGACCATGAACTCATCGAACTGGACAACATCAAAGGACCATCCGTTCCAGCGAGAAAAATCAAACAAAAGAGGTGCAGGTAGACGGATCTCGCGTTCTGCGGTAGTTCCGAAACGCAAGATATAAACAAGATTATCAAGCTCAGAAGCCATGGTAACAAACTTATGCCTTTTCATAGCAGCAAGATCAAAGCTTAAATAAGTAAAAGGATTATCATCAGGGTGTGGGGTGCCTCCAAGATGTTCTAAGATAAGTGTGGCATAAACGCCACCATATAAGTCTCCCTTGTTACCGTTCATAGCAAGGCGTCGAGCAATTAAGGCACCCAGATTATAATCAGACCTCCCTAAGAGGGCTGCTGCCAGGATAGCAATATCCGGAGCAGAAATGTTGCTCGTCTTGTCACGAGCTAACACCCCTCTAGCAACATAATATGCAAAATACCTGAGGTGAGGAAATAAGATGCTGGAGATCTTTGACCGATGAATATCCCTCGTACCCATGCTGCAGAGAGAGTTGATGACGGTTTTCAGCTCGGAGGGCTGAGTGGCCATCCTAGCCGTCCTCCCAACATTTGGCACACCTATTATTTCACAAAACTTTCCCAAAGGCATGGTGATAAGATCATTGTAAATTTTAAACTCAATAGCACCTGAATCAGGATTACATCTAAAACTGTTAATGAAACTGGAGGTGAGCTTTTGATACTGAGTAACTCGGCACGTGACGAGCCGTGTCAGACCTGCATTAGCACAAAGATTATAAAACTCATCCTTGATTCCCGCAGCTTCAAGGAATTCATCACATGGAAACATCATAGCACGTGCTGGACTTGTGTCTTCCAACAACTCCAGGGGCACATGATCTTCATTATAGCTCACCCTAGCAGTCGAGGGTGAAGCTGCGGCTCTAGTAACTCGATCGGAGTGTGCGGGCCTCCTCTTCTCAAGCCACCCTTTTGCCCTTCCTAACAAACTCATTTCTGAAATTTTTGGCAATTTACAAAAACAAGGATTAAAACAAGGTGAGTTAAGGCAAACTACTCAACTCACTTGCCCAAGGCATAAACTTGCATCAAAACTTGGAAAATAACTTTCTACACATGCATGCAAGCTCATCTATACAGCACCAAGAACTACTAAATACTCACAAATGAAGCCACCAATCAGAAATCTAATTGGAGGGGTGGAGGAGTCACATACCAGGGAGTATTTGTTCAAAATCTCAGCTCAAATGATAGGCTGTAGAGAGAGATCGAAGAATCGCCTCCAAGAACAGCAAGAACGCAAGAACAAGTGCAGAACTCGCGTTTTTGGAGAGAAAGAGAGAGGGAGGAAGAAGACATACCTGGAGGGGGGCCTTGTGGGCCCCAGGCGCCCTATGGGCGCGGCCAGGGGGCAGGCCGCGCCAGCTGGCCGCCTGGGCCACTGGTGGGTCCCCCTGACTGGCCCCAGGTCCCTCTGGGTCACTCCCGACGTGGAAATTTTTATTTTAATTTTTCTGGAATTTTTCTGAAAACTTCACTGTTGAAATTTTTTCGAAGTTCAAAAAGCTGCGAAACTCTCTGAAAACTTGAAGCAGTGAGTAGTATTGTGAAGCTTAAAAACATAAATACTTGGTACAACAAGTAGAACAAGAACTAAAATAAATGGAAACATAACAAGCTCAACTTTTTATCTATATAAAACATGTTTACTAGTAAGGTTGATCAAGTCTTACCAACAAACAGGCGATATATAGAGCAAAAAGTCTCACCTCTTACGAAGTAATCACTGAACCTTTACTTTGATGGACATTGTCCCCACCATGATAGTTTTGTATTTGTGAGGCACATGTAGTGGACAGTCCCATTCTCCAATCTTCACGGTCTCGATATTTTCTATAGAGTTGAGGCCATGCCTCCTGTCGGTCTTCTTTGGAAAATATACCGTGTGTTCTTTATCATTCACATTGAAGGTAACCTTCCCTTTATTGCAATCAATAATAGCACATGCGGTGTTAAGAAAAGGTCTACCAAGAATAATGGACATGCTCCCATCCTCGGGCATGTCAAGCACAACAAAATCAGTAAAAATCAAACAATTAGCAACTTCTACGGGAACATCCTCACAAATACCTATCGGAACGGCGGTTGACTTGTCAGCCATCTGAAGGGAGATATCTGTAGGAATTAGTTTCTCTAAACAGAGCCTCTCGTAAAGAGAGAGAGGCATAACACTCACTCCTGCTCCAAGATCACATAAAGCAGTTTTGACATAATTATTCTTTATGGAGCAAGGAATGGTGGGTATACCTAGATCACCGAGCTTCTCAGGAATCTTGCCACTGAAAGAGTAGTTAGCAAGCATAGTAGATATTGCTTCATTAGGAACTTTTCTTTTATTAGTGACAATATCTTTCATATATTTTGAATAAGGAGGTAACTTAATAGCATCAGTCAAAGGGATTTGAAGGAAAAGAGGCTTAATCCACTCACAAAACTTATTGTAATGCTCTTCTTCTTTAGATTTGATGGACTTGCCTGGAAAGGGCATGGGTTTCTGTACCCATGGTTCTCTTTCCTTCCCATGTTTTCTTGCGATGAAGTCTTCTTTAGTGTACCTCTTACGTTTGTCAGGTGCTTCTTCTTCTTGAGCTTCAGGCGGATCATTCTTCTCATTATCTTTACCTTCAGGTTCAGCACCGTCTTCAGTCTCAGCATCGGAGATAGATACACTGTTGGGATCAACAGCTGGCTCTTCATCTGCAATAGGATCATTAGAATTGTCAGCCTCCTTATGTTTCTTCTTCTTCTTTGGAGAGCCAACAATTTCTTCTTCCTGCATTTGAGAATCTTGCTCGATTCTCCTCGGATGCCCCTCTGGATAGAGAGGATCTTGAGTGCTAGTTCCTCCTCGGGTCTTAATCCCGAAAGCCTGCAAATCATCTTGTTTGGAATTGTTAGCAAGCAAATCTTTTTGCACATTAGAAATTTGGTCAAGCTGAGTTTGAACCATATGAAAATGTTTCACAAGACATTGAACATCATTAACCGTTCTACCTAGAACATCAAGCAAACTTTTGATAGCAAGGGAATTATCATGCAACTGACTTTGTATCCTCTCATTAAAATGATTTTGTTTCATAATAAAATTATCAAACTCATCTAAACATTGATCAGGAGGCTTACCATGAGGGATGTCACTTGCGTTGAAATCTAAAAGAGAATGTACCTCTACCATAGGAGGGTGAGTGGTAGGCTCACACAACTTCTCAATAGGGGGTAGATTCTTCATGTCTTCAGCTTTAATACATTTCTCTTTAATAGACATCTTTGCTTCTCGCATATCTTCGGGGCTTAGAACAAACATGCCCCTCTTCTTTGGTGGTGGAGGTGGTTCAGGGACGGACCAATCTTCATGGTTTTTGGCAATCCTGCCCATCAAATCTTCTGCATCGTCCGGTGTTCTTTTCCTGAAAACACAACCAGCACAACTGTCCAAATAGGACCTGGATTCATCAGTTAGACCAGCATAGAATATATCGATTAATTCGTTCTTAGGGACTTCATGTCCTGGTCTAGCCCGAATCAGACCGCAGTACCTCCCCCAAGCTTTAGGGAGGGACTCATCCTGCAACTGTTTAAAGTTATAAATTCTTTGTAAAGCAGCATGTTGCATGTGAGCAGGAAAGTACTTATCAACAAAAGAGTGAGCTAAGTCTTGAGGACTCTTAATGGAACCGCATGGGAGTGAATCATACCATGCTTTAGCACCTTCCTTCAAGGAGAAAGGAAGAAGCTTGGTCACATAAAAGTATCGTATCTTCTCATCTGTGGTAAACAGGCCACCCAACTCACCGAGTTTAGTCAGGTGTGCAATAGCATCATCATTTTCTCTGCCATAAAAGGGGTCAGCTTCAACCATAGGTATAAGTGAAAGATCAACAGAGAAATCATAATCAGGATCATCAATGCATATAGGAGATGTAGCAAATTCAGGATCAGGAACGGTTTTGTTCTTCAAAGAGTGTTTTTCAAACAGCTTCTTAATAACTTCAGGGTCAGAGCCAGAAAACTCTATCAGTTCCCTGCATAAATCTTCATCAAGCATATAGTAATCATCATCAAGGAGTCTCTCCTTGAGTTTACTCAAATCAGGATAATCATAAGTTTCACCAATAGGGTAGCGAGTAACAGGAATTTCAATTCCAGACTTTTTAGCAGCAGCAGCGATCTGTTTCTCAAGAGCATAACCAAGGGAACTAATATCATCAACAGTAGTAGAAGCATCATCAAGAGTATCAGACATAGTAACAGATTCAGTAGGAGCATCATATGGTGGCGATGAGGCAAACTTACTCATAACAGAAGGTGAATCAAGTGTAGCACTAGTGCTCAGAACAGTACCTCTTCTTGTAGTGGATAGTAAGATCGGAACCTTGGGGTCTCCTTTCTTACCCATAGCGGATGAAGTGCAGCAGGTAGGATACTTCAAGTAGACTTGTAAATATTGCTATGCTCCCCGGCAACGGCGCCAGAAAACGGTACTTGATAACCCTCAACCGTAAGGGATCGAGATAGTCTTCGCGGGTAAGATTAACCCAATTTATTGATTCGACACACGGGGAGCCAAAGAGTATTTATAAGCTTTGACAGTTGAGTTGTCAATTCAACCGCACCTGAAATATACTTACTTGCAACAAAAGATAAGTGGTAACAGTGATATGATAGTGATGATAGTGATAGTAAAAGTAAACAGCAAAAGTAAATAGCAAGAGTAAATGGCAAAAGTAGTAGCTAGTAACCAGCAGGATTTAAAACACTGTAGGCTAGGGAGATGGATGGTTGGGCACTGCATGGATGAGATATATCATGATTCCAACTTGGGGCAAGGCACACGGAAAAGTAATGATCATCTAGGCAAATATCAAACATTAGGCATGTATCCCGTTGGTAGTTGTACGTGCTTGCAATAAGAACATGCACAACATCTTTTGTCCTACCATCCCGCTACGAATGGGGCCAAAAGGAACTTATGGAGATTAAGGTGCTCCTGTCAAAGAGCACCGGAACAAAGCAATAAACTCAATGGATACATGTAATCCTCAAACTACGGACCATCCCCTTTGGTGTCCCAAGCTGTCACTTTTGGGATCGCCGGTTCCGAACCGTAATAGGTACAAACAACTCATAGATAGGATCAAGAACACAAATATATTCATGCAAACACATATGGTTCAGATCTGAAATCATGGCACTCGGGCCCTAAGTGACAAGCATTAAGAATAACAAGTTGAAGCAAAGATGATAAACACCATAGTAGATGATAGGCAACATGCCCCCAACGATCTGACAAACTATTACATGATCTAACTCATCCAATCCCTACCATCCCCTTCGCCTACAGCAGGGGATTACTCACACATGGAAGGAGAAGTCATGGAGGGATGATGGAGTGGTGATGGTGATGACGATGGCGACGATCTCCCCTCTCCGGAGGCCAAATCAGCCTCCGGATTAGCCCTCCCAAAGAAGAACAGAGGGTGGCGGCGGCTCCGCAACGAAAACTGCGAAAAGAACTTCTGATCTGGGATTTCTCCGTCACGAGCTAAATATGAGTCAAAGTAGGGCACCAGGGGAGGTGGGGCCCACCCAGGCGACCCCCCGGCGCGGCCAGGGGGTGGGCCACGCCACCAGGGCGCTTGGGGCCCCCCTGGCCCCCCTCTGGCCCCTCTTCTGGCTCCGGGTTCCTTCGGGTGTGTGGATTTTCTGTGATTTTTCATGGATTTTTCTGAGATACCTAAAAATCCGTTTTCCTGCACACAATAAAACCATACAGGCAGCTCTGCTGAAAACAGCGTCAGTCCCGGTTAGTTTAGTTCAAATCATGCAAGAATGAGGTCAAAACAGTATCAAAAGTGTTTGGAAAAGTAGATACATTTGAGACGTATCACCGCTGTCCAGTGATCCACTCCTGGATTACTTTGGAACCTCCCTGCTAGACTTATAGCAAGGCACACATCAGGTCTGGTACACAGCATTGCATACATGATAGATCCTATGGCTGAGGCATAGGGAATGACTTTCATTTTCTCTCTATCTTGTGCAGTGGTCGGGCATTGAGTCTTACTCAACTTCATACCTTGTAACACAGGCAAGAACCCTTTCTTCGACTGATCCATTTTGAACTTCTTCACAACTTTATCAAGGTATGTGCTTTGTGAAAGTCCAATTAAGCGTCTTGTTCTATCTCTATAGATCTTGATGCCTAATATATAAGCAGCTTCACCGAGGTCTTTCATTGAAAAACTCTTATTCAAGTATCCTTTTATGCTATCAAGAAATTCTATATCATTTCCAATCAATAATATGTCATCCACATATAATATTAGAAATGCTACAGAGCTCCCACTCACTTTCTTGTAAATACAGGCTTCTCCAAAAGTCTGTATAAAACCATATGCTTTGATCACCTCATCAAAGCGTATATTCCAACTCCGAGATGCTTGCACCAGTCCATAGATGGATCGCTGGAGCTTGCATACCTTGTTAGCACCTTTTGGATCGACAAAACCTTCTGCTTGCATCATATACAACTCTTCTTTGAGATATTGATACGTCCAAAACGTATCTATAATTTCTGCTTGCTCCATGCCTCTTTTGGGTGATATTGCTATGATATTTATACACTTCCATACACTTTTGATCATATTTGGACTAACCTATTAACTCAGTGCACCCCAGTGCCAGTTTCTGTTTTCGGCTGTTTTTGTATTTCAGGTTTTCACATTACGAGAACTGCCAGGAAAAATCCAGAAAAATTATATAAAAAATCAGCGTTCCAGAAACTTCCGTGCGCCCAAAGGACAGCCGGGGGGGCCACCAGGGCTCCAGGCGCCCTGGCGGCGCGCCCCCCCTGGGCCGCGCCGGAGGGGCGCCTGGGCCCCCCGAGGCTCCTCCGATGCCCCCCTTTGGCATATATTTAAAGCGTTTCGAGAAACCCTCGAAACAGGAACTCTTTTCGCGATCCCATCTCTGTTCCGCCGCCGCCGCCGCTTCCAAGATCGGGAGCACCAGGAGAACTCTTCCCAGCACCCTGCCGGAGGGGAGGATCACCACCGGGAGCCTCTCCACCACCATGGACGCCTCCCGGATGAGTTGTGAGTAGTCTCCCTTGGACCATGAGTCCATGACCAGTAGCTATGTGATGTTCTCCTCCCGTTCTTGTGCTTCACTAATTAGTCCTCGTGAGCTGCCCTACATGATCGAGGCACATATGTTATCATTATGCTGTTGCTATGATGAGTTTGCTGGGATCCGATGGATTATGAGATTATGTTCAGATTGTGCTTGAGTAATATATTTGATCTACCTCTTTTATATTTATGTTCGTAAGTAATTCTTGCATGTTCTCCGTTGTTATTTATTGCTTTGGCCAAGTAATAGGTAGTGACTCCAAGAGGGAACGTTATGCTCGATTGTGGGTTCATGCCCCTCGATGACTAGTTTGAGTGACAGAAACATGAGTCTAGGGGATGTGCTGTTGCCACAAGGGGGAAAACAACGGTGCTTGTGCCCGCGGGTGCAAGGATTGTTTACTTTACGCAAAGTTCTTTTAATGCAGTTGTCTGTTGCTTTGAGTTTACACTATGGGTGGGGCTCGCAACTTAATACCAGCGAGATGTTTTGGATAGATATCTCAAGGTGGATGATTAGTAGTAGATATTGATGGATTTCGGTCTACTTACTTTGGCGTACCGCCCATGCTTTGAACCTCAACCTTTCTTGCAATGTAGTCAGCATTGGTTTGCGTTCGTGGTCCTGTCAATTGCCCAGCTGTAATTCGTTTACCTCACATAGCTGTTTTATCGTCTTTTGGGAGAGAGACATCACTAGTGAACATCATGAGACTCCGGTCCATATTACCATCATTGATCACATCCGCTATTTACTTTTCGCTTTTACTTACTATTGCAAACATTATCTATCAATACTATCACTTGCGTTTAACCCTTTGTGAACTACAAGGCCAGAGGGATTGACAACCTCTCTGTACTCGTTGGGAGCAAAGTTATTTGTATCTGTGTGCAGGTCCACGTTGATTGCTAATATCTGGCGCCGTAGCAGTTGACACCTTCTTGTTGAACCTAGGAGTCTCTGGGGATTCGATCCTTGGTATCTTTGCCAAGGGAAAAACTTCCGCATCACTACATCTCACACCTTCCACTTGGGGTAACCAACGAGGGGCGAGAAGCCTAGCAAAGAGTTTTTCTGGCGCCGTTGCCGGGGACTCCACTCTTCAGGATAGGGGAGTTGCACGCTATCTTTTACCTTTGCTTTTTAGTCTTGTTAGTTTACCTTTCAGTTTTCTTTATGTCTTTTCACTAGTTATGCTTATGGACAACCTTGCTATTGGATCGTTGCTTGTGGGAAGATGCCCCACACCTGTGGTGGTTGCTCCTCCCCCTACTAAAATTGTGCCCTATAAAATACCAGCTGGTATTATCGATTATGTTTTGGCTAATCGTTATGCAGGAGACAGACATCCCGGTGAACACTTGCTATATCTGTCACAATTATGTTCATTATTTAAGCTTGCAGATGTATCAAGGGAGTTTGTCATGAGGAAATTGTTCGCCATATCACTTATAGATAAAGCTTCAGATTGGTATAAGCTTCTCGATAACTCGCACTTGCTTGATTGGCAAGAGCTTATGTTTCTCTTTTATACTAAGTTTTATCCTCTTCATGATGCTTATGTGGAGAGTAAGAGTACCTTTTTGCATGTGGATCATGGTAACAATGCTTTATGTGATGCTTATATTGTTGAGTTTATTCGTGATCCCACTAAAAATTATTATGAGAAGGGAACATATGCTTATAGATATTTCAATAATATCAAGTTCCCTCTCTTTATGTTGAAGGTTTTGAAGCTGCACTTGTTTTGTCTTCCTATGCTTATTGTTTTGTGCTTCAATGAATTATTCTATTGCAATATTCCTATGCATAGGAAGCATGTTAGGCTTAAATGTGTTTGGTATTTGCTTCTTGATGCTCTCTTTTGTTCTTCAATTCTTATTCCTACAAGAGCATCATTAAAGTCTTATGCCTAGCTTAAAGGCATAAAAGAAAGCGCTTTTGGGAGGCAGCCCACATGAATAATTTTTTTTTGCTTTTGTTGTGTCTTGATGTTGTTTACTACTGTAGCATCATCATTGTATCTTTGCTTTTCAATTTTGTGCCAAGTATAGCCTCTGATTGCAAGAAAGTTCAAAAGTTGTGAGGTGCTGTCCAGGAAACAGATTCTGTCCTTGGATAGAAAAATTCGTATAAAATCACCAGATCATCTTTATGGTCTGAATTCTTTCTACAGCGTTCTCTATATAATTGTATTTCGTGCGTCTGTTCTGAGTTTTTTTATTAGAGTTGCAGAAGTGCCCCGAACAAATCATTTACTACCTGCTGTTCTGTTTTTCACAGATTCTGTCCTGTTTTGCCTTTCCTTCATTTTGCAAACCAAGAGCTTGCTTTTTCTTTGCAAAAACCTTTTGGCAATCTTGAGAAACAGTAGAAATTCAAGAATATCTTTATTTCCAGCAAGGTATAATTATTTTATTATGGGTACTAACCTCGCTAATCAGATTATGATGAGTTATGTATGAAGGGAGTTTTCAAGTGTGCGAGGGAAGATGATAAAAAGATTCAGGAGTGTCAAGCGCTCAAGCTTGGGGATGCCCCCGTGCACCCCCAAGAAATATTCAAGGAGACTCAAGCGTCTAAGCTTGGGGATTCCCCCGTGCATCCCCTTTTCCATCAACATTATCAGTTCGTCTTTCGTTCCACTATATTTTTATCACTTCATGTGTTATGTGCTATGCTTGGAGCGTCTTGCTTTTAGTTTTCTTTAGTTTTCCATAACGAGTCGGAACTCAGCGTTCTTTATGTGGGAGAGAAACACGATCCACTTCTACCTAGAACATAACATAGAATTTTCATGACTATCTTTGCTGTGTGTGTTCTTTGTCTTTTAATAGCTACTATCATGTTCAGCTCTTAGCTTTCATGCTTATCTTTTCAAAGAGCTTTTGTTTAGTTGGTTGCTTGAACTCTCTTTAATTATCATGCTCACCTTATTAAGAGAGTTTGCTTCCGTTGCATTGGTTAATATGTCTATGATAAAGATGCTACGTGCATGATGGCGCTTAGTAGTTCAGGTTTTCTTATGGTTAGTCTCAAATAGCTGGGGGATTCCCAATGTGTTATTGGAGTACCAACATGATTTGTTTGCCAATGATGTGGTATGGTTTAGTAATATCTTCCCTCAAGAATTTATTTTGATTGACATGGCGTATGCTCACGCATATTTAAGACTGTAAAGAAAGTCTGTCAAGCCTTGATGATCTTTTGTTTCTGAGTAGCGATATAACTACCATGCCTGATTCGATGTTGCTTTGTCGCTCTGCATGATTATGACCGTCATTGCTCTCTTAGTTGGTCGCTCCCAGTCTTTTGCTAACCTCCACCTGTACTAAGCGAACTAACTTTGCAATACATAGCTCATGGGAAAGTAGCTTAAAAACTATTGTGGTAAAGAATATGTTGCTTATGTATCTTATTTCTTATAAGTTGCTTGCTGAGCGGTAACCATGTTTCTGGGGACGCCATCAACTGTTACACTTTTGTTGAATATCATGTGAGTTGCTATGCATGTTCGTCTTGTCTGAAGTAAGGGTGATTTGCCATGGGTTGAATGAGTATGCATATTGTTAGAGAAGAACATTGGGCCACCAACCAAAGCCATGTATCATGGTGGAAGTTTTAGCTTGGACATTAATCCTCGATCTCTTATGAGAATATGCTTAAGCATTAAAGAGGAGTCCATTATCTATTTTCTATGTTGTCCCGGTATGGATGTCCTCAAGTTGAGATCTATCAAAAACGAGAAATCAAATGCGATCTATCTCCTTGGACCTTTGTACAGGTGGCATAGAGGTGCCCCTTTGTGGCACTTGGTTGAAACATATGTAATGCAATGATAACCCATGGAAATCCGAGCTAATTAGGACAAGGTGCGAGCACTATTGGTATTCGATGCATGAAGCTTGCAACTTATAGGGTGTCAGGACCCCGATCCTAAGTCACACAGGTCTAGCCTGTAACACATCATATCACTTTGCGGCCTCACGCACGGTATCCCCACGGGTGCCACCTTACCTGGCCCGTGACCGTTTGCGCATTTTGGCACACGTATATGATAGTGTCGCTAGCATCCATATGACAGAGAACCCGGGCCGACATGACCAGTTATAAACCAAAAGTGGCACTAAATTACTAGGACAGGCATACATGACCCAGCAACGAACGTGTCGGTCATCAACGTATGAACCCAAGTCGTAGCAAGCTACAAGGACTTAAAGGAACAACGTGTGACATTTCCCCTAAGGGACAGACACAGGAACGAAGAAGGACACATGCCGGCCAGCCTAAGTGTTCCGGAGCAGTAGCGAGCTACCAAGGCTCGGTGGAAGCACTAGGAGACATTTCCCTGTAAGATAGGCTACCAAAGGTAAACAACTAGGTGTCGGATCCCACACATAGCAATACACATTACACGTACGCATAACATGCAAGTATGTGCTGTACAACATGGCATCACAACCTAACTCAACAACTCATATAGATAAGGCCCAGAAGAGCCATCATAGCATTATTACAGACAGAGGTCACATGACCCAACACACAGAGCATACAGGCAACGGAAGCATAACATGTCTGGGTACAGACAACTACAAATGAAAAAGGCTGAGAAGCCTGACTATCTACCAGACCCTTCCAAGGTACAAGATCGTAGCTGAGGTAACAAGCTAAACGTCGAAGTCCACGCGGAACCACTAGCGAGACTGAAGTCTCTCTGCAAAAACATAAATTAAGCAAACGTGAGTACAAAGGTACTCAGCAAGACTTACATCAGAACTAACTACATATGCATTGGTATCAACAAAGGGGTGGTGGAGTTTGACTGCAGCAAGCCAGCTTTGACTCGGTGGCTATCCTAAACTACGACTACAAATAACTCTTTGAGGTGGCGCACACGAGTCCACATATTCACCAATCAATACACCACTATGGATCCGCTCCCGTCTCCCTACGAGAAGGCCATCCATAGCACTCACGCTTATCTTGCGCTTTTTAGAGTATCCACTTTCACTTGTCTATGAACTGTAATAGGTAACCCAGAAGTCCATTTCCGCGGACACGGCTATTCGAATAGATCATATATAACCCTGCAGGGGTGTACTTCTTCACACACGCTCTCACCACTTACCGCCGTTTACACGACATGTACTCGGCAACCTTCAAGCGGAGGCCCAGCGAGGGTGTCGGCCACGACCTGACTAACCACACAAGTCTCTCGTCCAGGTTTATCGCCTATTTGGGTTCCATCCGTGGGGAGATCCGGCCGGGGTGTCGCTCACGGCCCCAAACGATGTGTACAGGGTTCCCGCATCACCAAACGGGCAATCGTTACACCGTGCCACGTACCTGCCACGTCACAGCCCACCCCGAGGGTCAGCGCTGCGCACGACCTCCAGTAAACTACAAACACCAGAAACTAGTTGCAACTCCTGGACAGAGATCATGTTGATTAATAAGTCGAGAGGGTCCATTGGTTTCGGGCCCAATGCATGGTAGTAACTGGTCATGGATCAACCAACACAGAACTCAGTTCCTGAGGACGGCTGCAATGAGACAACCCACCATGTACTCCTACATGGCCTCTCATCGCTACCTTTACCAAATCGTGTTCACACACTTAGCTCACACACAGTAGGACATGTTCATCACATTCCAATTCATCCCCGATGAATCAGACCTGACACAACTCTAAGCAATAGCAGGCATAACCAGAAAGCATCAATGAGTAGGCACAACATGGCTCAAACAACTCCTACTCATACTAGTGGGTTTCAACTATTTACTGTGGCAATGACGGGTCATGCAGTGGAAAGGGGTTCAACTACCGCAGCAGGTAACAATTGAAGCGTTGTTGTCCTAATGCAGTAAAAGAGAGCAAGAGCGAGAGAGCAGGATTGTATCGGAATGCTCAATGGGGTTTGCTTGCCTGGCACTCCTGAAGATAACATTGAGTCTTCATCGGTGTCATCGATCACATCGTCGGAACACGTCTACTGAAGGGGGGACAAGCACCGGCAAACAAGAGAGAACACAATCAATGCAATGCGACAATATGATGCATGATCATGATATGGCAATATGATGTTGATTGAGCTAGTGCAACTAGCAACACAATTAAATGAAGTTGGTTTGAACCAGAGGTTTAAATTCAAACTCCATATGTGATAATTTAAATGCCATTTAATTGATTTGACCTTATCAGCAGGTTTAACTACTTCAAACATGCATGAAAATGCAATAAACAGATTCCTTGGACTTTTCTGATCATTTTTCATATATAAATTATTTTCATCTGAGCTACGGTTGATTTTATATGATTTTTACAAGTTTTGGCTATTTTCTGAAATAAATAAATCATTTATTATTTATTTAAAATTCCAGAAAATAGATACTGCGTCAGCATTGAGTAAGCATGACGTCAGTAGGGTCAAAGGACTGCCCTGGGTCAAACCTGACCAGTGGGGCCCACTGGTCAGTGACCCACTAGCTAACAGGGTTAGTTAGTTTTTAAACTAACACTAACTAAACTGTTGGTGGGGCCTGGGCCCACATGTCAGTCTCTCAGGGCCTAATTAAGTTTAGTTTTAACTAAACTAATTTAACAGGGGTTGGCCCCACGTGTCAGTGACTCATAGAGCTAAGCACAGTGATTAGTACTTAATTAAAACCTAAACTAAAACTAAACAACGGCCGGCCCCACATGTCATGGACACAGGGGGGGTCCAGCCATGGTCAAAGGGGTCAAACCTACCGGCGGCTCGATGCCAGCGAGGCCAAACGCGGCGGCAGTGCTCAGAAATTCTCCTCCGACGACCAAACGGCCGGCGGAAGGCATCAACGTGACGCGGGCACTCTTCCGCGTCGAGTGGTGGCGGTAGTTGGCCCTGGGGTGGCCGGAAAAGTGGCCGGCGACGAGGTCCAGCGGCGGCAGCGGTCGGGCTTGCGCGGGCGCGGCGCTGCAGGCTGCGGCTGAGCACGCTGAGGGCACCAGGAGGGAGCCCGTGCTCTCCCGCATCCATCCCCGCAAGTGGGAGGAGCTGGGGTGGCCGGAGCTCGTCGGAAACGAGCTCGCGGCGGCGCCGGAGTTCGGGCTCCGTCGAGTTAGGCGCTGCGGGGCACGGGGAGGTGAGCTGATGGCTGCTACGTGTTCGTGAGGTCATTAGGAGCTCGATGGTGCACTCAGGTGGATGCTCCAGTGGCTATAGCCACGGCGGCGACATTGCCGGCGGCGAGGGGTTCTCGGGCACGGTGGGGGTTGGAGCTACAGCACGCGCATGAGTAGAGGAATAGGGGGAGGAGCAAGAGGGGCTCACGGCGGTTGCAAAGGTCGTCGAAGTGGGCTCGGGGAGGCACCAGCCACCGCGAATTCGACGGTGAGGTCGTCGGCGGCCGATGAGGGGAACGGCTGCGCAGACGGCGTTCGGAGACGTGTGGTGCCGCGTGGCTCGGCGGAGGGGTATAGGGCGACGAGGCGGAGCTCTGGGGCTCATCGGAGGGGCGAGAGGTGGACGGTGGCCGCGGTGGTTCAGGACGGCGGTGACGACAGCGTTCGGGCGCTCGCGGGGGAGAGAGACAGAGGAGGGGAAGGGGGCGAGTGAGGGGTCAGATCGATCCGGACGGCAGTGGGGTGGTCATCCGCGGCGTCGCGCTGGCGAGGGGAGGGCCAGGCAGGCAGGTGGCGTGGAGGCACGGCCGTGCGCGCGCGCCGGCCACACGCCTGGCCGACTGGCGCCAGGAGGACGACGGCGGTGGTGGGCTGGGCCGCTACAGTGCTGGCCGCACAGGTAGGTGGCTCAGGTGGGCTTCCTCTTTCTCTGTTTTCTATTTAGTTTCTGTTTTCTATTTTTTTTACTTTTGTTTTGATTTAATAAAAATGCCAGAACATTTTCATAAATCATGAAACCAAGCATGGCTACTGTTTGGAATAAATCCAACAGTAAACATTTTAGTTTATGATTATTTGAGCATTTAAAATAATATATAAAATTTAAATGCCCAAATGCAAATAAGATATGAGTTAATTCAAAAATCCAGAATGGTCTTAGAAATAAGTGCAACATTTTTGGCAGGGGTTTTTAATCAATCCAAAAAAGATGAACTTTTCCAAGGTGCATTTTGGGTTCATTGAAAAGGATTTTAATTTGACCCTAGTTAAATTCATTTAGTGCTAGGGTTTGAGCATCCCCATTTCAGGTTTTCCTTTGAAGATAAACATGATGCAACAGACAGGTGCTATCCTAAAGCAAGGTGAAGCTGGGGATGTGACATTATAGGGTGTCTTATGAATAACACATATGAAGTACTACTACCGTTGACAAAATTGCTTCTATGTTTTCAAAATAAAAAGCTCTAGTACATGACCATTCTTTTACTTTTATGTCGAGTCTCCACCTTCTTTTAAAGCACCAACTACTGAGAGCATGATTGTCATTCTGAGTGTAATGTGCATTGTCCCAAAGTAGCATTGTCTTTTGCATGATTGTGATATCGTTTATTCTGAAATCATTGTATCTAGTCATCACTTAAACCTTGAAGGTGCCCCTGCATTTATGTTTTGCTTCACTAAAGGGGGCAAGCTAGACATCACTTATCATATTTTCACACCATGTTCATTGCAAATCTATTTGATGTTTCAATGTCATATTGTAAAACTTTCAGTTCTTTGTGATTTTCTCATGAGGCAACTTAATTACTACAGATTCATTATCTCAGTAAGCTTTTGTCATATGACTATGAATAAGTCCTATATGGTTAATAGCATGTCACCACAGAAATTATTCTTGTTATCATTTACCTACTCGAGGACGAGCATGAATTAAGCTTGGGGATGTTGATACGTCCAAAACGTATCTATAATTTCTGCTTGCTCCATGCCTCTTTTGGGTGATATTGCTATGATATTTATACACTTCCATACACTTTTGATCATATTTGGACTAACCTATTAACTCAGTGCACCCCAGTGCCAGTTTCTGTTTTCGAGTGTTTTTGTATTTCAGGTTTTCACATTACGAGAACTGCCAGGAAAAATCCAGAAAAATTATATAAAAAATCAGCGTTCCAGAAACTTCCGTGCGCCCGAAGGACAGCCGGGGGGCACCAGGGCTCCAGGCGCCCTGGCGGCGCCCCCCCCCCCTGGGCCGCGCCGGGGGGGCGCCTGGGCCCCCCGAGGCTCCTCCGATGCCCCCCTTTGGCATATATTTAAAGTGTTTCGAGAAACCCTCGGAACAGGAACTCTTTTCGTGATCCCATCTCTGTTCCGCCGCCGCCGCCGCTTCCAAGATCGGGAGCACCAGGAGAACTCTTCCCGGCACCCTGCCGGAGGGGAGGATCACCACCGGGAGCCTCTCCACCACCATGGACGCCTCCCGGATGAGTTGTGAGTAGTCTCCCTTGGACCATGAGTCCATGACCAGTAGCTATGTGATGTTCTCCTCCCGTTCTTGTGCTTCACTAATTAGTCCTCGTGAGCTGCCCTACATGATCGAGGCACATATGTAATCCTTATGCTGTTGCTATGATGAGTTTGCTGGGATCCGATGGATTATGAGATTTTGTTCAGATTGTGCTTGAGTAATATATTTGATCTACCTCTTTTATATTTATGTTCGTAAGTAATTCTTGCATGTTCTCCGTTGTTATTTATTGCTTTGGCCAAGTAATAGGTAGTGACTCCAAGAGGGAACGTTATGCTCGATTGTGGGTTCATGCCCCTCGATGACTAGTTTGAGTGACAGAAACATGAGTCTAGGGGATGTGTTGTTGCCACAAGGGGGAAAACAACGGTGCTTGTGCCCGCGGGTGCAAGGATTGTTTACTTTACGCAAAGTTCTTTTAATGCAGTTGTCTGTTGCTTTGAGTTTACACTATGGGTGGGGTTCGCAACTTAATACTAGCGAGATGTTCTGGATAGATATCTCAAGGTGGATGATTAGTAGTAGATATTGATGGATTTTGGTCTACTTACTTTGGCGTACCGCCCATACTTTGAACCTCAACCTTTCTTGCAATGTAGTCAGCATTGGTTTGCGTTCGTGGTCCTGTCAATTGCCCAGTTGTAATTCGTTTACCTCACATAGTTGTTTTATCGTCTTTTGGGAGAGAGACATCACTAGTGAACATCATGAGACTCCGGTCCATATTACCATCATTGATCACATCCGCTATTTACTTTTCGCTTTTACTTACTATTGCAAACATTATCTATCACTACTATCACTTGCGTTTAACCCTTTGTGAACTACAAGGCCGGAGGGATTGACAACCTCTCTGTACTCGTTGGGAGCAAAGTTATTTGTATCTGTGTGCAGGTCCATGTTGATTGCTAATATCTGGCGCCGTAGCAGTTGACACCTTCTTGTTGAACCTAGGAGTCTCTGGGGATTCGATCCTTGGTATCTTTGCCAAGGGAAAAACTTCCGCATCACTACATCTCAAACCTTCCACTTGGGGTAACCAACGAGGGGCGAGAAGCCTAGCAGATATCCATTCAGGAATGTAGTTTTGACATCCATTTGCCAGATTTCATAATCATAAAATGCGGCAATTGCTAACATGATTCGGACAGACTTAAGCATCGCTACAGGTGAGAAAGTCTCATCGTAGTCAACTCCTTGAACTTGTCGAAACCCTTTCGCAACAAGTCGAGCTTTGTAAATAGTAACATTACCGTCTGCGTCGGTCTTCCTCTTGAAGATCCATTTATTTTTGATGGCTTGCCGATCATCGGGCAAGTCAACCAAAGTCCATACTTTGTTCTCATACATGGATCCCATCTCAGATTTCATGGCCTCAAGCCATTTTGCGGAATCTGGGCTCATCATCGCTTCCTCATAGTTCGTAGGTTCATCATGGTCTAGTAACATGACTTCCAGAACTGGGTTGCCGTACCACTCTGGTGCGGAACGTACTCTGGTTGATCTAAGACGTTCAGCAGAAACTTGATCTGAAGTTTCATGATCATCATCATTAGCTTCCTCACTAATTGGTGTAGGAATCACTGGAACAATTTTCTGTGATGTACTACTTTCCAATTCAGGAGAAGGTACAATTACCTCATCAAGTTCTACTTTCCTCCCACTCACTTCTTTCGAGAGAAACTCCTTCTCTAGAAAGGATCCATTCTTAGCAACGAATATCTTGCCTTCGGATCTGTTATAGAAGGTGTACCCAACAGTCTCTATTGGGTATCCTATGAAGACACATTTCTCCGACTTGGGTTCGAGCTTATCAGGTTGAAATTTTCACATAAGCATCGCAGCCCCAAACTTTAAGAAACGACAACTTTGGTTTCTTGCCAAACCATAGTTCATAAGGTGTCGTATCAACGGATTTAGATGGTGCCCTATTTAACATGAATGCAGCTGTCTCTAAAGCATAACCCCAAAACGATAGTGGTAAATCGGTAAGAGACATCATAGATCGCACCATATCCAATAAAGTACGGTTACGACGTTCGGACACACCATTACACTGTGGTGTTCCGGGTGGCGTGAGTTGTGAAACTATTCCACATTGTTCCAAATGAAGACCAAACTCGTAACTCAAATATTCTCCTCCACGATCATATCGTAGAAACTTTATTTTCTTGTTACGATGATTCTCTACTTCACTCTGAAATTCTTTGAACTTTTCAAATGTTTCAGACTTGTGCTTCATTAAGTAGATATACCCATATCTGCTCAAATCATCAGTGAAGGTCTGAAAATAACGATACCCGCCGCGAGCTTCAACACTCATTGGCCCACATACATCAGTATGTATGATTTCCAACAAATCTGTTGCTCGCTCCATAGTTCCAGAGAACGGAGTTTTAGTCATCTTGCCCATGAGGCATGGTTCGCAAGCACCAAGTGATTCATAATCAAGTGATTCCAAAAGTCCATCACTATGGAGTTTCTTCATGCGCTTTACACCAATATGACCCAAACGGCAGTGCCACAAATAAGTTGCACTATCATTATTAACCTTGCATCTTTTGGTTTCAATATTATGAATATGTGTATCACTACAATCGAGACCCAATAAGAATAGACCACTCTTCAAGGGTGCATGACCATAAAAGATATTATTCATAAAAATAGAACAACCATTATTCTCTGATTTAAATGAATAACCGTCTCGCAACAAACAAGATCCAGATATAATGTTCATGCTCAACGCTGGCACCAAATAACAATTATTTAGGTCTAAAACTAATCCCGAAGGTAGATGTAGAGGTAGCGTGCCGACGGCGATCACATCGACTTTGGAACCATTTCCCACGCGCATCGTCACCTCGTCCTTAGCCAATCTTCGTTTAATCCGTAGTCCCTGTTTCGAGTTACAAATATTAGAAACCGAACCGGTATCAAATACCCAGGTACTACTACGAGCATTAGTAAGGTACACATCAATAACATGTATATCACATATACCTTTGTTCACCTTGCCATCCTTCTTATCCGCCAAATACTTGGGGCAGTTCCGCTTCCAGTGTCCAGTCCCCTTGCAGTAGAAGCACTCAGTTTCAGGCTTGGCTCCAGACTTGGGTTTCTTCGTGGGAGTAGCAACTGTCTTGCTATTCTTCTTGAAGTTCCCCTTCTTTCCCTTGCCCTTTTTCTTGAAACTAGTGGTCTTGTTAACCATCAACACTTGATGCTCCTTTTTGATTTCTACCTCCGCAGCCTTGAGCATAGCGAAGAGCTCGGGAATTGTCTTTTGCATCCCTTGCATATTATAGTTCATCACGAAGCCTTTATAGCTTGGTGGCAGTGATTGAAGAACTCTATCAATAACACTATCTTCGTCAACTTTGCAACCAAGTTGAGTCATATGATTGTAGTACCCAGACATTCTGAGCAAGTGTTCACTGATAGAACTATTCTCCTCCATCTTGCAGCTATAGAACTTATTGGAAATCTCATATTTCTCAATCCGGGCATTTGCTTGAAATATTAACTTCAACTCCTGGAACATCTCATATGGTCCATGACGTTCAAAACGTCGTTGAAGTCCCGGTTCTAAGCCGTAAAGCATGGCACACTGAACTATCGTGTAGTCATCAGACCGCGACTGCCAGACGTTCAAAGCGTCTACATTAGCGGGAGGGGGCTTGTCACCTAGCGGTGCTTCAAGGACATAATTCTTCTGTGCAGCAATGAGGATAATCCTCAAGTTACGGACCCAGTCCGTGTAATTGCTACCATCATCTTTCAACTTAGCTTTCTCTAGGAATGCATTAAAATTCAAAGGAACGGTAGCACGGGCCATTGATCTACAATAGCATAGTTATGCAAAAAACTATCAGGACTAAGTTCATGATAAATTAAAGTTCAATTTAATCATATTAATTAAAGAACTCCCACTTAGATAGACATCCCTCCGGTCATCTAAATGATCACGTGATCCAAATCAACTAAACCATGTCCGATCATCACGTGAGATGGAGTAGTTTCAATGGTGAACATCTTATGTTGATCATATCTACTATATGATTCACGCTCGACCTTTCGGTCTCCAGTGTTCCGAGGCCATATCTGCATATGCTAGGCTCGTCAAGTTTAACCTGAGTATTCTGCGTGTGCAAAACTGGCTTACACCCGTTGTATTTGAACGTAGAGCTTATCACACCCGATCATCACGTGGTGTCTCGGCACGACGAACTTTCGCAACGGTGCATACTCAGGGAGAACACTTATACCTTGAAATTTAGTAAGGGATCATCTTATAATGCTACCGTCGTTCTAAGAAAAATAAGAAGCATAATAAGATAAACATCACATGCAATCAAAATATGTGACATGATATGGCCATCATCATCTTGTGCTTTTGATCTCCATCTCCAAAGCACCGTCATGATCACCTTCGTCACCGGCGCGACACCTTGATCTCCATCGTAGCATCGTTGTCGTCTCGCCAACTATTGCTTCTACGACTATTGCTACCGCTTAGTGATAAAGTAAAGCAATTACATGGCGATTGCATTTCATACAATAAAGCGACAACCATATGGCTCCTGCCAGTTGCCGATAACATTACAAAACATGATCATCTCATACAAAACCGTATAACTCATCATGTCTTGACCATATCACATCACAACATGCCCTGCAAATGAAGGAAATATGCCCTAGAGGCAATAATAAAGATGTTATTTGTATTTCCTTATATCATGATAAATGTCTTTTATTCATGCTAGAATTGTATTAACCGGAAACTTAGTACATGTGTGGATACATAGACAAAACAGTATGTCCCTAGTATGCCTCTACTAGACTAGCTCATTGATCAAAGATGGTTATGTTTCCTAGCCATAGACATGAGTCGTCATTTGATCAATGGGATCACATCATTAGGAGAATGATGTGATGGACAAGACCCATCCGTTAGCATAGCACTATGATCGTTTAGTTTTACTGCTATTGCTTTCTTCATGACTTATACATGTTCCTATGACTATGAGATTATGCAACTCCCGAATACCGTAGGAACACCTTGTGTGCCATCAAACGTCACAACGTAACTGGGTGATCATAAAGATGCTCTACAGGTGTCTCCGAAAGTATTCGTGGTGTTGGCATAGATCAAGATTAGAATTTGTCACTCCGAATGTCGGAGAGGTATCTCTGGGCCATCTCGGTAACACACATCACAATAAGCCTTGCAAGCAAAAGACTAATGAGTTTGTCATGAGATGATGTGTTACGGAACGAGTAAAGAGACTTGCCGATAATGAGATTGAACTAGGTATGGAGATACCGACGATCGAATCTCGGGCAAGTAACATACCGATGACAAAAGGAACAATGTATGTTGTTATGCGGTTTGACCGATAAAGATCTTCGTAGAATATGTAGGAGCCAATATGAACATCCAGGTTCCGCTATTGGTTATTGACCGGAGATGAGTCTCGGTCATGTCTACATAGTTCTCGAACCCGTAGGGTCCGCACGCTTAACGTTTGATGACGATCGGTATTATGAGTTTATGAGTTTTGATGTACCGAAGGTAGTTCGGAGTCCCGGATGAGATCACGGACATGACGAGGAGTCTCGGAATGTCCGAGACATAAAGATTGATATATTGGACGACTATATTCGGACACCGGAAGTGTTCCGGAAAAGTTTCGGATTTAACTGGATTGCCGGAGGGGGTTACCGAAACCCCCTACGAAGGGGGATGGTCCATAGTGGGCCTTGAGGAAAGGAGAGAGGCAGCCCATAGAGGCTGGCCGGCGCCCCACCTAGGGATCCTAGTTGGACTAGGATTGGGGGGGGCCACCTCTCCCTTTTTTCCTTTCCCTCTCTTCCTTCTTGGTGGACTCCTACTAGGAATAGGATTGCAATCCTATTCCTAGTAGGATTGCCCTAGCCGCACCATAGGAGGCCGGCCGGCCCTCCCCTCTTGCTCCTTTATATACGGGGGCAGGGGGGCACCCAAAGACACAAGTTGAATTGTTCCAGCCGTGTGCGGTGCCCCCCTCCACAGAAACACACCTCGGTCATACCGTTGCAGTGCTTAGGCGAAGCCCTGCGCCGGTAAATACATCATATCCGTCACCACGCCGTCGTGCTGACGAAACTCTCCCGTGAAGCTCAACTGGATCAAGAGCTCGTGGGACGTCATCAAGCTGAACGTGTGCTGAACGCGGAGGTGTCGTACGTTCGGTGCTTGATCGGTTGAATCGCGAAGAAGTTCGACTACATCAACCGCGTCACTTGACGCTTCCGCTTCCGGTCTACGAGGGTACGTAGACACACTCTTCCCTCTCGTTGCTATGTATCTGGTAGATAGATCTTGTGTGATCGTAGGAAAATTTTAAAATACTACGTTCCCCAACAGTGGCATCAGAGCCAGGTCTATGCATAGATGATATGCACGAGTAGAACACAATGAGTTGTGGGCGATACTAGTCATACTGCTTACCAGCATGTCATACTTTGCTTCGGCGGTATTGTGAGATGAAGCGGCCCGGACCGACATTACGTGTACGCTTACGCGAGACTGGTTTCACCGTTACGAGCACTCGATGCTTAAAGGTGACTGGCGGGTGTCTGTCTCTCTCACTTTAGCTGAATCAAGTGTGGCTACGCCCGGTCCTTGTGAAGGTTAAAACAGCACATACTTGACGAAACATCATTGTGGTTTTGTATGCGTAGGTAAGAACGGTTCTTGCTAAGCCCGTAGCAGCCACGTAAAATCTTGCAACAACAAAGTAGAGGACGTCTAAGTTGTTTTTGCAGGGCATGTTGTGATGTGATATGGTCAAGACATGATGAGTTATACGGTTTTGTATGAGATGATCATGTTTTGTAATGTTATCGGCAACTGGCAGGAGCCATATGGTTGTCGCTTTATTGTATGAAATGCAATCGCCATGTAATTGCTTTACTTTATCACTAAGCGGTAGCGATAGTCGTAGAAGCAATAGTTGGCGAGACGACAACGATGCTGCGATGGAGATCAAGGTGTCGCGCCGGCGACGAAGGTGATCATGACGGTGCTTTGGAGATGGAGATCAAAAGCACAAGATGATGATGGCCATATCATGTCACATATTTTGATTGCATGTGATGTTTATCTTATTATGCTTCTTATTTTGCTTAGAACGACGGTAGCATTATAAGATGATCCCTTACTAAATTTCAAGGTATAAGTGTTCTCCCTGAGTATGCACCGTTGCGAAAGTTCGTCGTGCCGAGACACCACGTGATGATCGGGTGTGATAAGCTCTACGTTCAAATACAACGGGTGTAAGCCAGTTTTGCACACGCAGAATACTCGGGTTAAACTTGACGAGCCTAGCATATGCAGATATGGCCTCGGAACACTGGAGACCGAAAGGTCGAGCGTGAATCATATAGTAGATATGATCAACATAAGATGTTCACCATTGAAACTACTCCATCTCACGTGATGTTCGGACATGGTTTAGTTGATTTGGATCACGTGATCATTTAGATGACCGGAGGGATGTCTATCTAAGTGGGAGTTCCTTAATATGATTAAATTGAACTTTAATTTATCATGAACTTAGTCCTGATAGTTTTTGCATATCTATGTTGTTGTAGATCAATGGCCCGTGCTACCGTTCCTTTGAATTTTAATGCATTCCTAGAGAAAGCTAAGTTGAAAGATGATGGTAGCAATTACACGGACTGGGTCCGTAACCTGAGGATGATCCTCATTGCTGCACAGAAGAATTATGTCCTTGAAGCACCGCTAGGTGACAAGCCCCCTCCCGCTAATGTAGACGCTTTGAACGTCTGGCAGTCGCGGTCTGATGACTACACGATAGTTCAGTGTGCATGCTTTACGGCTTGAAACCGGGACTTCAACGACGTTTTGAACGTCATGGACCATATGAGATGTTCCAGGAGTTGAAGTTAATATTTCAAGCAAATGCCCGGATTGAGAAATATGAGATTTCCAATAAGTTCTACAGCTGCAAGATGGAGGAGAATAGTTCTATCAGTGAACACTTGCTCAGAATGTCTGGGTACTACAATCATATGACTCAACTTGGTTGCAAAGTTGACGAGGATAGTGTTATTGATAGAGTTCTTCAATCACTGCCACCAAGCTATAAAGGCTTCGTGATGAACTATAATATGCAAGGGATGCAAAAGACAATTCCCGAGCTCTTCGCTATGCTTAAGGCTGCGGAGGTAGAAATCAAAAAGGAGCATCAAGTGTTGATGGTTAGCAAGACCACTAGTTTCAAGAAAAAGGGCAAAGGAAAGAAGGGGAACTTCAAGAAGAATAGCAAGACAGTTGCTACTCCCACGAAGAAACCCAAGTCTGGAGCCAAGCCTGAAACTGAGTGCTTCTACTACAAGCGGACTAGACACTGGAAGCGGAACTGCCCCAAGTATTTGGCGGATAAGAAGGATGGCAAGGTGAACAAAGGTATATGTGATATACATGTTATTGATGTGTACCTTACTAATGCTCGTAGTAGTACCTGGGTATTTGATACCGGTTCGGTTGCTAATATTTGTAACTCGAAACAGAGACTACGGATTAAACGAAGATTAGCTAAGGACGAGGTGACGATGCGCGTGGGAAATGGTTCCAAAGTCGATGTGATCGCCGTCGGCACGCTACCTCTACATCTACCTTCGGGATTAGTTTTAGACCTAAATAATTGTTATTTGGTGCCAGCGTTGAGCATGAACATTATATCTGGATCTTGTTTATTGCGAGATAGTTATTCATTTAAATCAGAGAATAATGGTTGTTCTATTTTTATGAATAATATCTTTTATGGTCATGCACCCTTGAAGAGTGGTCTATTCTTATTGGATCTCGATTGTAGTGATACACATATTCATAATATTGAAACCAAAAGATGCAAGGTTAATAATGATAGTGCAACTTATTTGTGGCACTGCCGTTTAGGTCATATTGGTGTAAAGCGCATGAAGAAACTCCATAGTGATGGACTTTTGGAATCACTTGATTATGAATCACTTGGTGCTTGCGAACCATGCCTCATGGGCAAGATGACTAAAACTCTGTTCTCTGGAACTATGGAGCAAGCAACAGATTTATTGGAAATCATACATACTGATGTATGTGGGCCAATGAGTGTTGAAGCTCGCGGCGGGTATCGTTATTTTCTGACCTTCACTGATGATTTGAGCAGATATGGGTATATCTACTTAATGAAGCACAAGTCTGAAACATTTGAAAAATTCAAAGAATTTCAGAGTGAAGTAGAGAATCATCGTAACAAGAAAATAAAGTTTCTACGATCTGATCGTGGAGGAGAATATTTGAGTTACGAGTTTGGTCTTCATTTGAGACAATGTGGAATAGTTTCACAACTCACGCCACCCGGAACACCACAGCGTAATGGTGTGTCCGAACGTTGTAACCGTACTTTATTGGATATGGTGCGATCTATGATGTCTCTTACCGATTTACCACTATCGTTGTGGGGTTATGCTTTAGAGACAGCTGCATTCACGTTAAATAGGGCACCATCTAAATCCGTTGATACGACACCTTATGAACTATGGTTTGGCAAGAAACCAAAGTTGTCGTTTCTTAAAGTTTGGGGCTGCGATGCTTATGTGAAAAAGCTTCAACCTGATAAGCTCGAACCCAAGTCAGAGAAATGTGTCTTCATAGGATACCCAAAAGAGACTGTTGGGTACACCTTCTATCACAGATCCGAAGGCAAGATATTCGTTGCTAAGAATGGATCCTTTCTAGAGAAGGAGTTTCTCTCGAAAGAAGTGGGTAGGAGGAAAGTAGAACTTGATGAGGTAATTGTACCTTCTCCCGAATTGGAAAGTAGTGCATCACAGAAAATTGTTCCAGTGATTCCTACACCAATCAATGAGGAAGTTAATGATGATGATCATGAAACTTTAGATCAAGTTTCTGCTGAACGTTGTAGATCAACCAGAGTACGTTCCGCACCAGAGTGGTACGGTAACCCAGTTCTGGAAATCATGTTACTAGACCATGATGAACCTACGAACTATGAGGAAGCGATGATGAGCCCAGATTCCGCAAAATGGCTTGAGGCCATGAAATCTGAGATGGGATCCATGTATGAGAACAAAGTGTGGACTTTGGTTGACTTGCCCGATGATCGGCAGGCCATCGAAAATAAATGGATCTTCAAGAGGAAGACCGACGCAGACGGTAATGTTACTGTTTACAAAGCTCGACTTGTTGCGAAAGGATTTCAACAAGTTCAAGGAGTTGACTACGATGAGACTTTCTCACCTGTAGCGATGCTTAAGTCTGTCCGAATCATGTTAGCAATTGCCGCATTTTATGATTATGAAATCTGGCAAATGGATGTCAAAACTGCATTCCTGAATGGATATCTCAAAGAAGAGTTGTATATGATGCAACCAGAAGGTTTTGTCGATCCAAAAGATGCTAACAAAGTATGCAAGCTCCAGCGATCCATCTATGGACTGGTGCAAGCATCTCGGAGTTGGAATATACGCTTTGATGAGGTCATCAAAGCTTATGGTTTTATACAGACTTTTGGAGAAGCCTGTATTTACAAGAAAGTGAGTGGGAGCTCTGTAGCATTTCTAATATTATATGTGGATGACATATTGTTGATTGGAAATGATATAGAATTTCTGGATAGCATAAAAGGATACTTGAATAAGAGTTTTTCAATGAAAGACCTCGGTGAAGCTGCTTATATATTAGGCATCAAGATCTATAGAGATAGATCAAGACGCTTAATTGGACTTTCACAAAGCACATACCTTGATAAGATTTTGAAGAAGTTCAAAATGGATCAGTCAAAGAAAGGGTTCTTGCCTGTATTACAAGGTATGAAGTTGAGTAAGACTCAATGCCCGACCACTGCAGAAGATAGAGAGAAAATGAAAGTCATTCCCTATGCCTCAGCCATAGGATCTATCATGTATGCAATGCTGTGTACCAGACCTGATGTGTGCCTTGCTATAAGTCTAGCAGGGAGGTACCAAAGTAATCCAGGAGTGGATCACTGAACAGCGGTCAAGAACATCCTGAAGTACCTGAATAGGACAAAGGATATGTTTCTCGTGTATGGAGGTGACAAAGAGCTCATCGTAAACGGTTACGTCGATTCTAGCTTTGACACTGATCCGGATGACTCTAAGTCACAAACCGGATATGTATTTTTATTGAACGGTGGAGCTGTCAGTTGGTGCAGTTCCAAGCAGAGCGTCGTGGCAGGATCTACGTGTGAAGCGGAATACATAGCTACTTCGGAAGCAGCAAATGAAGGAGTCTGGATGAAGGAGTTCATATCCGATCTAGGTGTTATACCTAGTGCATCGGGTCCAATGAAAATCTTTTATGACAACACTGGAGCAATAGCCTTGGCGAAGGAATCCAGGTTTCACAAGAGAACAAAGCACATCAAAAGACGCTTCAATTCCATCCGCGATCTAGTCAAGGAGGGAGACATAGAGATTTGCAAAATACATACGGATCTGAATATTGCAGACCCGTTGACTAAGCCTCTTCCACGGGCAAAACATGATCAGCACCAGGACTCCATGGGTGTGAGGATCATCACTTTGTAATCTAGATTATTGACTCTAGTTCAAGTGGGAGACTGAAGGAAATATGCCCTAGAGGCAATAATAAAGATGTTATTTGTATTTCCTTATATCATGATAAATGTCTTTTATTCATGCTAGAATTGTATTAACCGGAAACTTAGTACATGTGTGGATACATAGACAAAACAGTATGTCCCTAGTATGCCCCTACTAGACTAGCTCATTGATCAAAGATGGTTATGTTTCCTAGCCATAGACATGAGTTGTCATTTGATCAACGGGATCACATCATTAGGAGAATGATGTGATGGACAAGACCCATCCGTTAGCATAGCACTATGATCGTTTAGTTTTACTGCTATTGCTTTCTTCATGACTTATACATGTTCCTATGACTATGAGATTATGCAACTCCCGAATACCGTAGGAACACCATGTGTGCCATCAAACGTCACAACGTAACTGGGTGATCATAAAGATGCTCTACAGGTGTCTCCGAAAGTATTCGTGGTGTTGGCATAGATCAAGATTAGAATTTGTCACTCTGAATGTCGGAGAGGTATCTCTGGGCCCTCTCGGTAACACACATCACAATAAGCCTTGCAAGCAAAAGACTAATGAGTTAGTCATGAGATGATGTGTTACGGAACGAGTAAAGAGACTTGCCGGTAACGAGATTGAACTAGGTATGGAGATACCGACGATCGAATCTCGGGCAAGTAACATATCGATGACAAAAGGAACAACGTATGTTGTTATGCGGTTTGACCGATAAAGATCTTCGTAGAATATGTAGGAGCCAATATGAACATCCAGGTTCCGCTATTGGTTATTGACCGGAGATGAGTCTCGGTCATGTCTACATAGTTCTCGAACCCGTAGGGTCCGCACGCTTAATGTTTGATGACGATCGGTATTATGAGTTTATGAGTTTTGATGTACCAAAGGTAGTTCGGAGTCCCGGATGAGATCACGGACATGACGAGGAGTCTCGGAATGTCCGAGACATAAAGATTGATATATTGGACGACTATATTCGGACACCAGAAGTGTTCCGGAAAAGTTTCGGATTTAACTGGATTGCCGGAGGGGGTTACCGGAACCCCCTACGAAGGGGGATGGTCCATAGTGGGCCTTGAGGAAAGGAGAGAGGCAGCCCATAGAGGCTGGCCGGCGCCCCACCTAGGGATCCTAGTTGGACTAGGATTGGGGGGGCGCCACCTCTCCGTCTTTTCCTTTCCCTCTCTTCCTTCTTGGTGGACTCCTACTAGGAATAGGATTGCAATCCTATTCCTAGTAGGATTGCCCTAGCCGCACCATAGGAGGCCGGCCAGCCCTCCCCTCTTGCTCCTTTATATACGGGGGCAGGGGGGCACCCAAAGACACAAGTTGAATTGTTCCAGCCGTGTGCGGTGCCCCCCTCCACAGAAACACACCTCGGTCATACCGTTGCAGTGCTTAGGTGAAGCCCTGCGCCGGTAAATACATCATATCCGTCACCACGCCGTCGTGCTGACGAAACTCTCCCTTGAAGCTCAACTGGATCAAGAGTTCGTGGGACGTCATCAAGCTGAACGTGTGCTGAACGCGGAGGTGCCGTACGTTCGGTGCTTGATCGGTTGAATCGCGAAGAAGTTCGACTACATCAACCGCGTCACTTGACGCTTCCGCTTCCGGTCTACGAGGGTACGTAGACACACTCTTCCCTCTCGTTGCTATGTATCTGGTAGATAGATCTTGTGTGATCGTAGGAAAATTTTAAAATACTACGTTCCCCAACAGCAAAAACAAGTTAGACGTCCTCTACTTTGTTGTTGCAAGTTTTACGTGGCTGCTACGGGCTTAGCAAGAACCGTTCTTACCTACGCATACAAAACCACAACGATGTTTCGTCAAGTATGTGTTGTTTTAACCTTCACAAGGACCGGGCGTAGCCACACTTGATTCAGCTAAAGTGAGAGAGACAGACACCCGCCAGTCACCTTTAAGCAACGAGTGCTCGTAACGGTGAAACCAGTCTCGCGTAAGCGTACGCGTAATGTCGGTCCGGGCCGCTTCATCTCACAATACCGCCGAAGCAAAGTATGACATGCTGGTAAGCAGTATGACTAGTATCGCCCACAACTCATTGTGTTCTACTCGTGCATATCATCTACGCATAGACCTGGCTCATGATGCCACTGTTGGGGAACGTAGTATTTTAAAATTTTCCTACGATCACGCAAGATCTATCTACCAGATGCATAGCAACGAGAGGGAAGAGTGTGTCTACGTACCCTCGTAGACCGGAAGCGGAAGCGTCAAGTGACGCGGTAGATGTTGTCGAACTTCTTCGCGATCCAACAGATCAAGCACCGAACGTACGGCACCTCCGCGTTCAGCACACGTTCAGCTTGATGACGTCCCACGAGCTCTTGATCCAGTTGAGCTTCACGGGAGAGTTTCGTCAGCACGACGGCGTGGTGACAGATATGATGTATCTACCGGCGCGTGGCTTCGCCTAAGCACTGCGATGGTATGACCGAGGTGTGTTTCTGTGGAGGGGGGCACCGCACACGGCTAGAACAATTCAACTTGTGTGTCTTTGGGTGCCCCCCTGCCCCCGTATATAAAGGAGCAAGGGGGAGGCCGGCTGGCCCTCTATGGTGCGGCTAGGGCTGCAATCCTACTAGGAATAGGATTGCAATCCTATTCCTAGTAGGAACTACCAAAGAAGGAAGAAGGGGGAAGGAAAGAGAGGGAGAGGGAGAGGGAAAGAGGGGCCGCGCCCGCCTCCCCTTGTCCTATTCGGACTCCTCCTAAGGAGGGGGCGCGCCACCTCCTGGCTGCTGCCCTCTCTCTCCCCTATGGCCCACCAGGGCCCACCATTCCCCCGGGGGGTTCCGGTAACCCCCCCGGCACTCCGGTAAATTCCAAAACTTTCCAGAACACTTCCGGTGTCCGAATATAGTCGTCCAATATATCAATCTTTATGTCTCGGACATTCCGAGACTCCTCGTCATGTCCGTGATCTCATCCGGGACTCCGAACTACCTTCGGTACATCAAAACTCATAAACTCATAATACCGATCGTCATCAAACGTTAAGCGTGCGGACCCTACGGGTTCGAGAACTATGTAGACATGACCGAGACTCATCTCCGGTCAATAACCAATAGCGGAACCTGGATGCTCATATTGGCTCCTACATATTCTACGAAGATCTTTATCGGTCAAACCGCATAACAACATACGTTGTTCCTTTTGTCATCGGTATGTTGCTTGCCCGAGATTCGATCGTCGGTATCTCTATACCTAGTTCAATCTCGTTACCGGCAAGTCTCTTTACTCGTTCCGTAATACATCATCTCGTGACTAACTCATTAGTCTTTTGCTTGCAAGGCTTATTATGAAGTGCATTACCGAGAGGGCCCAGAGATACCTCTCCGACACTCGGAGTGACAAATCCTAATCTTGATCTATGCCAACACCACGAATACTTTCGGAGACACCTATAGAGCATCTTTATGATCACCCAGTTACGTTGTGACATTTGATAGCACACAAGGTGTTCCTACGGTATTCGGGAGTTGCATAATCTCATAGTCATAGGAACATGTATAAGTCATGAAGAAAACAATAGCAGTAAAACTAAACGATCATAGTGCTATGCTAACGGATGGGTCTAGTCCATCACATCATTCTCCTAATGATGTGATCCCGTTGATCAAATGACAACTCATGTCTATGGCTAGGAAACATAACCATCTTTGATCAATGAGCTAGTCTAGTAGAGGCATACTAGGGACATGCTGTTTTGTCCATGTATCCACACATGTACTAAGTTTCCGGTTAATACAATTCTAGCATGAATAAAAGACATTTATCATGATATAAGGAAATACAAATAACATATTTATTATTGCCTCTAGGGCATATTTCCTTCAGCATCTTCTTCGCAGCATTTTTCTGGTTTGTCGCCGACATCTTCTTACTCTTTTCCAATGTCGTATAGGCCACAAATGCGGGCCAGTCATCTCTGATCTTCTCATATATGCCCACGAATTCTGGAGTCTCTTTTTTGTGGACAAACTTATTCAGTTTTTTCTTCCACACTCTGAATAGTTCTGCCATCTTCGTAAGAGCAAAAGACTTGATTAAATCCTCTGTAACTGGCTTCGCCGGATCAGCCTCTGGCGGTAGGGTGAAATTTGACTTCAGCTCAGCCCAAAGATCTTCTTTCTGCATATCAGTGACATAAGACACCTGAGCGTCTTCTGCAGCCGGCTTTAACCATTGATGGATGCTGATCGGGATCTTGTCCCTAACCAGAACCCCTCACTAATTAACAAATGTGTTCTTTGTCCGGATGGGTTCAATCGGCTCGCCGGTGCACGAGATTTCTGTGATCTCAAACTTTTCATCCGACCTCAACTTTTTCTTCGCGCCTCGTCTCTTTACCAAAGATTTGCTCGATCCGGAGGGCTAGAAAAAAGAACAAAGACGAGAGTTAATGAATGCATCAATTAACTAGTCAGCACAGGCTTAACTAATATATACACCTACTGGCCGGACTTGGTTCGGTCACCGAAGCCATCATCACGGTCTCCTTCTTGCACCGACATTGGTTCACCGGAGCCGTCCTCACGGTCTACTTCTTCCATGTGCATTGGGTCACCGGAGCCATCAATATCATAGCCTAGATATTCCTCTCTTTCCAGCAGCTCATTGGTGTCGTTGAGAAACGACAAGACGGCATCTTGTCCGTCTGCGATTATGTCCAGCAACAACGCTTCTTGTGCTTCGTCTCGGGGGGTTGTCGTCCATAGTTTCTACAAATATTTACAACATGCCAATTATTATTCAAACATGACAGATGGATATATTAATGGCAAACGTAGAACTAGCTAGCTAATCACAGTAAGGAATCATATATTTTAATTTGTGGCCTCGACGCTGCTTCTCTGGGGTTTCGGGTGGCCTCGACAACGCTTCAAGGGTTAGGGGTGGCCTCGAGAACGCTTCAAGGAGGGGGTTAATATCGAAGATTTCAAGAAAACCATGACTTCATCATTAGCCGGAAATGACAGGCGCATAATGGTACGAGAAGCTCTTCAAAGATGTTTTGGATGGAGTTCCCGATAGAATAATTTTCTTTTTAGTACCCTCGACCCCTGGACGACCCTCGACCCTCGACTGCTCGGCGATCCACAACCCTAGACCCCCTCATGTCACATTTTGTCTACTGTCAAAGGATTCAACAAAACCATGTCTTCATCATTAGGCGAAAGTAACAGGAGCATGATGGCACGAAGCTCTCCAAAGTTATTTTGGAACGGAGTCCCAGATAGGATAATTCGTAACAAAAGACGGATTATCCTATCAGGAACTCCGTTCCAAAATAACTTTCCAGAACTTCGTACCAACATGCCCCGGTTACTTCTGGCAAATGATGAAGGCATGGATTTCTTCAATACTTTGACACTAGGC
>LR738713.1:804231454-804243687 GCA_902687465.1 Secale cereale
CATGTCGAAGTTATCGGGGAGGGGGTATATCGACAACGACATACCCGATAAAAAAAGAAGAAGAGGAAGAAGAAGAAAAAAAAAGGAGAAGAAGAAAGGAACAGCTAGAGGAGAAGATCGAAGAAAAAAAGAAAAAAAGGAGAAGAAGAAAGGAATAGAGGAGAATAAGAGAAAATTTCTCTTCTTCTCCTCTATTCCTTTCTTCTTCTCCTCTTATTTTTCTTCTTCTTATTTATTTCTCCTCTTCTTCCTCTCCTCTTCTTCTTTCTTTCCTCTTCTTATTTTCTTCTTTCCTATCCTTCTTTTTCTAAATTTGTAACTTTTGCATATATAAAACTTTTCTACAATTGTAACTTTCTATATATGAACAAAAAACTTTCTATGAACAAAAAAACATTCTTCTCCTCTATTCCTTTCTTCTTCTCCTCTTATTTTTCTTCTTTTTTCTTCTTCTTATTTATCTCTCCTCTTCTTCCTCTCTTTTCTTCTCCCCCCCCAACACGAGAACATTTTAACTTAGTAAATTTATCGAGGAGGGGGTATATCGACCCCCCTCATGTCGAAGTTATCCGGGAGGGGGTATATCGACCCCCCTCCCTCATGTCCCAGTTTCTCGCTTATTTTCCTTCTTACTCGACGACCCTAACCCTAAACAGTACAACTAACAACAACGAAAAAAATCATATCTATCAACAATAAAAAAAACATCATATGATATATGAACAAAAAAATCAACAAAAAACATCATATATATATGCAGAAAAAAAAACATCATATATATATGCAGAAAAAAACATCATATATATATACATCCATACATTAACATATATGCATCCATACATTAACATATATATATATACATCCATACATTAACATATGTGCATCAACATATATGCAAAAAAACATCATATATATATGCAGAAAAAAAAACATGCATATATCAAAGGTGGGGCCACGGCGGCCACATCCACGGCGGCGGCGGGGGCAGGGCAGGGGCGCGGGGGCTCACTGGGGGCGGCGAGGTCGGGGTTGGGCTGAGGAAGAGGCGGCGCGGGGAGGCGACGGCGAGGAGGGGGCGGCGACGGGTCGACGCGGGGAGGCGATGGCGCCGAGGGGGCCGGTGGCGACGGGTCGGCGCGGGGAGGCGACGGGGAGGTGTGGGGAGGCGACGGGGAGGCGACGGGTCGGCGCGGGGAGGCGCGGGGCGGCGACGGGTCGGCGCGGGGAGGCGACGGGGTAGGGCGCGGCGACGGCGAGGGGGAGCAGCCTGGCGGCGAGGAGGAGCAACTGAAGATGAAATCTGAAAAACGCTAAGTGCGGGTTTATATAGCAAAGGCATTGGTCCCGGTTTGTGGCACAAACCGGGACGAATGCCCCCCTTTAGTCCCGGTTGGTGCCACCAACCGGGACCAAAGGTCTTTTTTCAGCAGCCCAAAGGGCGGGAAGGAGAGACCTTTGGTCCCGGTTGGTGCCACCAACCGAGACTAAAGGGGTGCATTGGTCCCGGTTGGTGCCACGAACCGGGACCAATGGCCCCCCTTTAACCCCGGTTGGTGCCACCAACAGGGACCAAAGCCCTTGTCCTGCCCCGCGGCGAAAATCTTTAGTCCCACCTCGCTAGTTGACAGGGGCTGGGAGTGGTTTATAAGCCCCACTGCGGTGGCTGTATTGAACTCCTCTCTAATGCAGGCTTCTGGGCCTAACTCTGCGCGCTGCCTTGTGAGCTTGCTGGGCCTTATAGTCCAGCTGCATCCTGGGCTATAGTCCTTGCAAGCTCACTGGGCAGCGCCCATTTTTTTATTTTTTTTCCTTTTCTGCTTTATTTATTTCTAAGTTGTTTTTTGCTGTATTTAGAGTTTCTTTGTGAATATTATTGCTTTAGGTAAAACCAATTACAAACTTTCTGTTAGTGCAAGTAGTATTCAAATTTGAGGCCTTGCAAGCTCACTGGGCAGCGTCCATTTTTTTTATTTTTTTCCTTTTCTGCTTTATTTATTTCTAAGTTGCTTTTTTGCTGTATTTAGAGTTTCTTTGTGAATATTATTGCTTTAGGTAAAACCAATTACAAAATTTCTGTTAGTGCAAGTAGTATTCAAATTTGAATAGTTTAAATTTGAAATCATTTGTTTTCTTTGTTGCTTTATTTATTTTATTTTGTTTCTACTTACAACAAAATACTTATTGTTGCTATTTTTATTTTTTTGCAAGTTTTTTTTGTTTTCTGCATTATTTATTTTCTTTTGTTTTTTGCTTTATTTTTTAATTCTTTTTGTTAGTGCCATTAGTTTTAGAAAAATTATAAACTTTCTGTTAGTGCAATTAGTTTTCAAATTTGAATAATTAAAATTTGAACTCTTTGAAATTTGTGTGAATCACAAGTTTGTGGTTAACTTTACTAAAAAATGAACATATATGCACCTATAGAGAAAATTCGACCTAAATTCATAGTTTTCAAATGAACTCTGAAAAAGTTGGCATAGCATGTGCATGTACAAAACGGACAATGGTATCATACTCGTCTGTTACAATGTTGGCATGGTATCATCATAATAGTTGCGGAAAAAAGTCTTCACTTTTTCTTCGCTTGTGTCATTTGCTTATTGCGCCGTAACCATGGATAATCTTCATCGTTTATCAGGATGCTTGGGTCAGCCTTGACTTTGAAGGGAGGAATTTCATGAAACTTTTCATAATCTTCAGATATGTCTGTCTTGCCCTCCACTCCCAGGATGTTCCTTTTTTCTGAAAGAACTATGTGGCGCTTTGGCTCATCGTATGATGTATTCGCTTCCTTATCTTTTCTTTTTCTCGATCTGGTAGACATGTCCTTCACATAGATAACTTGTGCCACATCATTGGCTAGGACGAACGGTTCGTCAGTGTACCCAAGATTTTTCAGATCCACTGTTGTCATTCCGTACTGTGGGTTTACCTATACCCCGCCTCCTGACAGATTGACCCATTTGCACTTAAACAAAGGGACCTTAAAATCATGTCCGTAGTCAAGTTCTCATATGTCCACTATGTAACCATAATATGTGTCCTTTCCCCTCTCGGTTGTTGTATCAAAGCGGACAACGCTGTTTTGGTTGGTGCTCTTTTTATCTTGGACAATCGTGTAAAATGTATTCCCATTTATCTCGTATCCTTTGTAAATCAATACAGTCAAAGATGGTCCCCTGGACAACAAGTACAACTCATCACAAACAGTGTTGTCACCTCTAAGACATGTTTCCAACCAACTGCTGAAAGTCCTGATGTGTTCACATGTAATCCAGTCGTCGCACTGCTCCGGGTGTTTGGAGCGCAGACTGTTCTTGTGTTCATCGACATACGGGGTCACCAAGGTAGAGTTCTGTAGAACTGTGTAGTGTGCTTGAGACCAAGAATATCCGTCCCTGCATATTATTGAGTCCCTTCCAAGCGTGCCTTTTCCAGTCAGTCTCCCCTCGTACCGCGATTTAGGGAGACCTATCTTATTAAGGCCAGGAATGAAGTCAACACAAAACCCGATGACATCCTCTGTTTGATGGCCCATGGAGATGCTTCCTTCTGGCCTAGCGCGGTTACGGACATATTTCTTTAGGACTCCCATGAACCTCTCAAAGGGGAACATATTGTGTAGAAATACGGGCCCCAGAATGACAATCTCGTCGACTAGATGAACTAGGACGTGTGTCATGATATTGAAGAAGGATGGTGGGAACACCAGCTCGAAACTGACAAGACATTGTGCCACATCACTCCTTAGCCTTGGTACGATTTATGGATCGATCACCTTCTGACAGATTGCATTGAGTAATGCACATAGCTTCACAATGGCTAATCGGACGTTTTCCGGTAGAAGCCCCCTCAATGCAACCGGAAGCAGTTGCGTCATAATCACGTGGCAGTCATGAGACTTTAGGTTCTGGAACTTTTTCTCTGGCATATTTATTATTCCCTTTATATTCGACGATTCGACGAGAAGCCAGTCGGGACCTTCATACTGAGCAGGCATTCAAAGAAGATTTCTTTCTCTTCTTTCGTAAGAGCATAGCTGGCAGGACCTTCATACTGCTTCGGAGGCATTGCCGTCTTTTTCGTGCAAACGTTGCAGGTCCTCCCGTGCCTCAGTTGTATCTTTTGTCTTTCCATACACGCCCAAGAAGCCTAGCAGGTTCACGCAAAGGTTCTTCGTCACGTGCATCACGTCGATTGAAGAGCGGACCTCTAGGTCTTTCCAGTAGGGTAAGTCCCAAAATATAGATTTCTTCTTCCACATGGGTGCGTGTCCCTCAGCGTCATTCGGAACAGCTAGTGCGCCGGGGCCCTTTCCAAAGATTACGTGTAAATCATTGACCATAGCAAGTACGTGATCACCGGTACGCATGGCGGGCTTCTTCCGGTGATCTGCCTCGCCTTTGAAATGCTTGCCTTTCTTTCGACATTGATGGTTGGTCGGAAGAAATCGACGATGGCCCAGGTACACATTCTTCCTGCATTTGTCCAGGTATATACTTTCAGTGTCATCTAAACAGTGCGTGCATGCGTGGTATCCTTTGTTTGTCTGTCCTGAAAGGTTACTGAGAGCGGGCCATTCGTTGATGGTCACGAACAGCAACGCCTTTAGGTCAAATTCCTCCTGTCTGTGCTCATCCCACGCACGTACACCGTTTCCATTCCACAGCTGTAAAAGTTCTTCAACTAATGGCCTTAGGTACACATCAATGTCGTTGCCGGGTTGCTTAGGGCCTTGGATGAGAACTGGCATCATAATGAACTTCCGCTTCATGCACATCCAAGGAGTAAGGTTATACATACATAGAGTCACGGGCCAGGTGCTGTGATTGCTGCTCTGCTCCCCGAAAGGATTAATGTCATCCGCGCTTAAAGCAAACCATACGTTCCTTGGGTCCTTTGCAAACTCCTTCCAGTACTTTCTCTCGATTTTTCTCCACTGCGACCCGTCAGCGAGTGCTCTCAACTTCATGTCTTTCTTACGGTCCTCACTGTGCCATCGCATCAACTTGGCATGCTCTCCGTTTCTGAACAAACGTTTCAACCATGGTATTATAGGAGCATACCACATCACCTTCGCAGGAACCCTCTTCCTGGCGGGCTCGCCGTCAACATCACCAGGGTCATCTCGTCTCATCTTATACCGCAATGCACCACATACCGGGCATGCGTTCAGATCCTTGTATGCACCGCGGTAGAGGATGCAGTCATTAGGGCATGCATGTATCTTCTGCACCTCCAATCCTAGAGGGCATACGACCTTCTTTGCTGCGTATGTACTGTCGGGCAATTCCTTATCTTTCGGAAGCTTCTTCTTCAATATTTTCAGTAGCTTCTCAAATCCTTTGTCAGCCACAACATTCTCTGCCTTCCACTGCAGCAATTCCAGTACGGTACCGAGCTTTGTGTTGCCATCTTCGCAATTGGGGTACAACCCTTTTTTGTGATCCTCTAACATGCGATCGAACTTCAGCTTCTCCTTTTGACTTTCGCATTGCGTCCTTGCATCGACAATGACCCGGCGGAGATCATCATCTGGTTCCTCTTGATCTTCAGCAGCTTCACCCGTTGCAGCATCATTGGGCACATCGTCTGGTTCCTCTTGATCTTCACGAGCTCCCCCCATTGCAGCATCACCGTATTCAGGGGGCACATAGTTGTCATCGTACTCTTCTTCTTCGCCGTCTTCCATCATAACCCTTATTTCTCCGTGCCTCGTCCAAACATTATAGTGTGGCATGAAACCCTTGTAAAGCAGGTGGGAGTGAAGGATTTTCCGGTTAGAGTAAGACATCGTATTCCCACATTTAGTGCATGGACAACACATAAAACCATTCTGCTTGTTTGCCTCAGCCGCATTTAGAAACTCATGCACGCCCTTAATGTACTCGGAGGTGTGTTTGTCACCGTACATCCATTGTCGGTTCCTCTGCGTGCATTATATATAATTAAGTGTGTCAAAAACCATTACAGAACATCATAAATAGATAATTAAGTGACCAAATTAATAGAAATTCATCATCACATTAAAACCAAAGTACATACATAGTTCTCATCTAACAACATATAGCTCTCCATACACATCGAAACTATGTACAACATTTCAATGCGAAAACAAATGCGATCATAATCGCAACCAAGGTAACAATTGATCCAACGGCATAATGATACCAAGCCTCGGTATGAATGGCATATTTTCTAATCTTTCTAATCTTCAACCGCATTGCATCCATCTTGATCTTGTGATCATCGACGACATCCGCAACATGCAACTCCAATATCATCTTCTCGTCCTCAATTTTTTTTATTTTTTCCTTCAAGAATTTGTTTTCTTCTTCAACTAAATTTAACCTCTCGACAATAGGGTCCATCTTGATCTTGTGATCATTGACGACTTCCGCAACATGCAACTCCAATTCCATCTTCTCCTCCTCCATTTTTTCCAATTTTTTCTTTAAGGAAATGTTTTCCCCTTCAACTAAATTTAACCTCTCCACAAGAGGGTCGGTTGGAATTTCCGGTTCAACTACCTCCTAGACATATAAAAACATCTATGCATGTCAGGTTGGTCGGCATAATTGTCATAAACACTAAAACAAATAGTTATAAATTAAAGATAATATACCACATCCGAATCGTAGACAGGATGAGGGCCCACGTGGGCGGATATCAAAACCATCGCACTATATAATAACAAGCAATAATAAACGTAAGAAAATTAGACAAATATCTATCTAAAGCAATAATAACAAGCAATAATAAAAGTAAGAAAAGCATGGACATAACAAGAGGCTCACCACGGTGGTGCCGGCGACGAGATCGGCGGGGGCGATCAACGGCGGCGAAGACGGGGACGGGACGTGACGGACCGCTAAACCTAGACAAATCTCGGAGGAAATAAAGCTTCGAGAGGACAAAAGCTTAACTAGTGTGGCTCGGGCATTTCATCGAACACGTTGTGTGCATAGGAGGTGAGCTAGAGCACCACCAAGCCCTCTCCCCATCGGCTAGAAAAAACAGAGCAGTGTGATGTGCTCTTGCGCGAGGGGGTATATATAGGAACCTCATTGATCCCGGTTGGTGATACGAACCGGGGCTAAAGGGGAGCCTTTGGTTCCGGTTCTTCGCACCAACCGGGACCAATGGTGATGGGCAAGGAGCAAGACCCATTGGTCCCGGTTCGTCGCTCCAACCGGGACCAAAAGGTCCAGACGAACCGGGACCAATGGCCCACGTGGCCCGGCCGACCCTCTGGGCTCACGAACCGGGTCCAATTCTCCCATTGGTCCTGGTTCTTGATTGAACCGGGGCTAATGGGCTGGACAGGCCTGGTCCAAAGCCCTGTTTTCTACTAGTGGGCCATCTTATTAGAAGTCAAACGATCCAACAAAAGTCTTACAAAATCTGAGAACAAAAGGGAATAGGACCGCCACAGCCAGCAGGCAAAAGATAGATAAGCTACTAAACACATATCCTATTACATGACCGCCATCCAAACCGGTTGTAGATATCCCGTGCTACCGTCTCCCAGCGGATAGACGCAGTAACCAAATGCTCCCTGACCTCCGTCTGAGTGAGTAGCGACCACGTACGGATAAGAGTAGTGGCCTTGAAAATAACCTGCAAAAAGTGAATGTTTGTTGTTCTGTTAAAAACCAAATCATTTTTGCAATGTCTTGTTCTTGATCCATCTCGATTCCATGTCAATCCCTAGCGGGGGCTGAGAGATGTGTCGCTGTCCTCGTTCTCACTTAATTTGCTGCCCTCGTTCTCATTTAATTTGCTCGACAGGCCTCGAAGCATCAGGGTGGACGGCCTCGGCATTGGAAGGCTGACCATGTCGCTGCTCAACATCAGGATGACCTCAAAGATGTCAGGTCGCTCTTGGGCATGATCTTGCACGCATAGCAATGCAACGTTGATGCACCTCAAAACTTGTCGAACTGAGCACAATGGTCTTATCAACGGATCAATCAGTTCCTCGCCCTTGCCTTCATTCCATTGTTGCCATGCCTGAGAAATGGTTGCCAACTCAAGCAATGAAGAAACAAATAAACAATATATCAGGATAAGTCTAGCATATGGGGTACGTATGTGCTTACATATGCTGAGATGTGTTGGCGGTCCTCCTGGTCCTGGCTGTAAAAGCTGCAAGCCCTCTCCCCTGTGATGATTTCCAGCATCAGAACTCCAAAGCTATAAATATCAGACTTGACTGAGAAAATGCCTTCAAGTAATTCAGGAGCAATGTAGCCTCTGCACAAATGAAATTTTACTTAACATAATGCAGTGGCAGTATTCCAGTCATCGTAAGGTATGTATGAACTGCACGTACATTGTTCCGACGATACCCGTCTTGACCTGGTTTTCATCCCGTCCAAGCACCCTTGCCAGTCCAAAATCTGATATTTTTGGGTTCATATCTGCGTCTAGGAGAATGTTGCTGGCCTTGAGACCACGATGAATAATGCGTATCCTCGAGTCCTGGTGGAGATAGAGCAGTCCTCGAGCAATACCTTTAATAATATCAATCCGTCTCCTCCAGTCTAGGAGACCTCGCTTTTCAGGATCTGTTCACCCACAGTAATTATAATCCGATCAGTATATTTGTCCTCCACCTAGAGGAGCAATGGGGATGAATGGAGTGACACGTACTAAAGATAAATATGTCGAGGCTTATGTGGGCCATGTACTCATACACCAAGATCCTTTCTTCTCCCTGTACACAGAACGCTAATAGTCTTACAAGATTGCGGTGCTGCAACCTTGAAAGCAGTAAGGCCTCATTCTTGAACTCCTCATGGCCTTGATGTGAGCTCTTAGAAAGCCTCTTGACAGCTACTTCTTCTCCACTAGGTAATCTTCCCTGAAGTAATTCATGATATTGATCATCTTCAAGCCAAGTATTATATAAAGATTAGTTAGTCACTTATAAAATGACTCATACCATGTAAACCAGACCGAATCCACCTTGACCAATTTCGTTGCGTTTACTGAAATTGCAAGTAGCAGCTTTAATGCGGTGCAGGGAGAGTGCTTTGAGTTCATGACTTTTTCCGTACTCTGTTTCGTCATCGAAAGGAATCAAATGTGAGACCGCTAACAAATCTCCCTTAATCGCCCAATCTTGCTTAATCGACCTTATTTCTCCAAAAATTCTCCAGCAGCCCATTTTGCAAAGCCCTGCAGTAGTCCAAGTAAACTCAGGATCTACCTAAAAACATACTCACGTTCGGATATACCCATCTTCTTTTTCTTGGATTTGCAGGTACGAGGAAATACTTTGATTCAAGCAACTAGGATATGCACATGGTTATTGTTCTTCATTTATCATCCATGGTCGCAGTATACACAGAGTACAAGGCTAGTACTACTAGCACATCGTGTTGGATGTAGGAGGTGCAGCTTACCTTTATAACAATTAGCAGTAGAATAGCACACAGATTAATGCACACATATTTTTAATAATCGTCTGTACTCTGATAAATGAGTAGATCAGGATTGGCTGATTTGATCACGGTCAGATCATGATTGGTTGTTGATTTGACATATGTGCTAATCACAGCAAAGTTAATTCTCAATCTTGTACTGCATGAGAAACTTCAATAACTAACTCAAGATTACTCCAGAAATTTACTGGATATAATCAAGAATCTAGACAGAGACAGAGAAGCTAAAATTATAAGACAATAGAAAAAAAAACAGAATATTCTGGGGCAACCAGGACAATTCCAAAGACACGAAATAATTTACAACTATTCCAAAAATAGGGCACTCGGAGTTATTGTATCATTCACATTCACATTCAGTGTAACCTCAATTTTCATGAATGTTTCTAAATTTCTTGTGTGCGCTTTGTATATCAAAATTTCTCATTTTTCTAAAATATTTTGATTATTCAAATTATCTGTGATTTTTTTCCTGATTTTATTATTTATGTTTCTGACTTTTCAATATACTTCCGTGATAATTTTGAATTATATTTTGTCACTGCTGACATGAAAAACATGTGGTGGTAACTAGGAACCACGTGACACCACATTGGCCATAAGGTAAGTTCTATCGTATTAAGTGTTAAGAGTTAAGGGCGTGATTTGTTTAGTTTTAGAGTGGACTGGTGAAACTAGACCATGGCAAGATTTGAGAGGACAAATCAGCACCCTACAATGCATAATGGAGAAGTGATTTGACTATTGATGATCAAGGACACTGCATATACTGTGAAATTAGAAAAACTGGGTTTGCAAGTACAACTGTTACAATGCATATGCCTATTATTAATTTACCACCTAATATACAACGGTGCCAACTCTCTTTCTGTTACCCAGGAAGTGTACAAGTCAACACTAAATCTGTATTGAGCAAAGACAAATCCAATCTCAAATCCCAGCTTGCAGTACTGCTACAGTTTTGTGACGGAGCTATCAATTCCTTTCTAAAAGCGGAACATTTAGTGCCAAGACATCATATTTTCAGGTAAAATAATGGCATTGTGTGTGTAAGGCCATAAACAGTTCTTTGAAAGATATAATACTATGTGATTAACATTTCTTTTACTTAAATCAGCCTGGCAGCCACCTAAAACAGGAGATTCAGGAGGAGTATCGCCGATGATGAAAAATGTATGTTCTGCAACCAAACTGAATCTACTGCTCATCTTCTGCTGCACCGCCAGCTGGTGCAACAAGTTTGGAGCACAACCGACTCCCTTCAGGTCATTCCCTCTGAATGTGACAGTATACAAGGGCTTCAAAGTACTGGTCCTATTTGCAAGATTCCGAACACTGTCATTATGGTGGTCCTAGAATATTTGGAAGAGGTGGAATGCCCGGGTTTTTAACGATGAAACTCACTCGACTTATTTAGTACTGTAGCAGCCTGTTCAAGATGTGCTGCTATGGATTCACCGATGCAAAAATGAGCCTAAAAAACAAGTTCTGTACAACTGGGGTGTAATGCTATCCCAGCTTCATCCAGGGATGTAATTTTTCATCTTCATTCTTTTCTTCTCTTCAGAATCTTTGTACATAGCCTTCTCTTATTAGAAAATCAATAAAAATCATACAGGCTGGCGCCCAGCCCACCGTTGCACCGTAAAAAAAAATAGAGCATGTTCCTCAACTATGGCAAACAATAATGTTTCTACGATTGGGCAAATTACAGTGTACCAAATTTCCAATTCCATGTAGTAAAGAAAATGTGATGCCCAGAATGGATAACAGGATATACTTACATTCACTTCGGCGGTCTTTGACGACAAAAGGATCAGTGATTGCTTCTTGAACTCTGACTGCAAGATCCTGCCTTTTCACTCTTGCTGCCAATCTTAACTTTTTCATGTACGAGCTCTCTGTAAAGGAGAAGGGACCAAGATAGGCCTCGCCATTTGTTAGATTAACAGTTGTCAAGACTGATTCTTTCCCTTTATACATATATATCTGCTTGCTGAATTCCTCTTTGGTGAAATCCTCTTGTCCTCGATCAGTGAAGAAATCAGCATGGACTGGTAAAATCTCAATTTGCAATTTCGAAAGATCACCGTCCAAGATTTGCTTCTCATTTTCAAATATCGCTACCTTAATGTTTTCTCCATTCTGCCATTGTACTGGATAACCAGTATAAAGTGGGTCTTTTGGTCTTCCAACACCGACAAAGCGTAGCTTGACCACTCTAGTGATGCTTCCAGTTCCAGTAAAGCCATCTGATATCTGTCTAAAATTAAAAATCTGATGAGACTGAGCTAGTAACAAAAGGAAATCTCCCCAGATTATGTAGAAAGCAAATACTTGGTTTGGCAGGTTTTCAGTATCACGACATGAACCAAAAAACATGTAAAGAGTATTTTCCAGAGGAATTATGCATGCTTGAGTGCTACATTACTGATGGAGAATTAGTATTTGTAACTGTAGAAGGATATGCAAGAAAAATAAAATAGAATGCCAGATATCTAGAAGATCTTACTTTAGGTTAAGAATTACTCATCATTAGATAATATACTCTAGGTTAGAAATTACTCAATTCAGAAGTTGCAACTTCGAGTTTTCTAGCTCAACAACTGGGGAGAGGGAAGAAAGCTTAATGGAGACACATGCATGTAATCGGCTGAAACGTTGGTCCGATGTACTTGAAAGAGATGGGGAGAGAGCGAAAGCAGCCACGTGGAAGAGCCCACAAGATCCCGATGCATGCCGGTGGTTGGTGAGGTACTCCACGGCAGTGGCGGAGGGGGGAGG
>LR738713.1:804243960-804317693 GCA_902687465.1 Secale cereale
GGTCCGATGTACTTGAAAGAGATGGGGAGAGAGCGAAAGCAGCCACGTGGAAGAGCCCACAAGATCCCGATGCATGCCGGTGGTTGGTGAGGTACTCCACGGCAGTGGCGGAGGGGGGAGGGGTGGGGGAGGGGGGGGGGCTGGCACGAGCCATGGTCCCGCATAAATCGGTGCACACATGTGCTTATTTTCTGGCACTTAACCTCTCTCATTTTAGGAAGAAACCATTTATTAGTATAAACAGGACAATGAAGCTGCAGATGGCAGGTTACTGAAGAAAACACAAATCTAGGGCAGCAGAGGAAGGCAGTTCAGTAGAGGCAGGATGAACTCGGATGAAGAAAGCAGATGACTTTCCTCCTGCTATGTCAGAAGCAGGCACAGTTGTCAGCCTCTTTCTGGAGAAGTGGCTACGAACTCATCACAGGCACCGTGTTCACTGGACAACTGCTCTGGGACAGTCTGCCCGTCGAGACCGACTTTCCCGAGAAGAGACCGGGAGTTCCTGAGGTTGGTGATGAAAAGAGTCCACTGGCGCACGACACTAACAAGGCAGCACGACTCAACGATAACAAGGGCCAGCTTGAGTGCCCATAGGCGCGAGACGGGGGATGAAGCTTTCCTTTGTGTCCAGGAAAGGAATGCGTTACTGATGGTGTCAGCTGTCACGCCCTGCAAGCTAGACACGGCTTCAGATTGGAGGTTAGGGAAGAGATGGTCAGCAGTGAAGTGTGCGACCTCAGAGCCACCGCGACTACCTTAGATATCGACCAACGCGCCAACGTAGGAGACAACTCTACACGAGAATGGTCCCGGAGCAGATTGTTAGCCTGGACGACGGCCATGGAGAGCTCACCGGCGTTGCATGGCATGGGGTTGTGCCACCAGAGAAGGCCATCGCGGCCTTCATAGGGAGTGCGGGACCTGGCTTTCAAGGTGCGCCTTGCCCTGGCCCACTCAGAGAGGAACCTCCAGCAATATCACCTGTCAGGGCGTGTCCGAGAAAACGCAGGAGGAGATCTCTCCTCTGCCAGAGAAATACCCACAGAACTATCCCTAATTACCGGAAGCGTTTAGCATCACAAAAACAGGTTGAAGAATCTATCAATCATCAAAGGGATGAAAATTAGTACCTGCGATAAGGTTCTCTGTTTCCATCACCCATTCTGTATTGTGTCTTCTCTTCCAGGATCTCACCCCGTTCTTCAACAATCACGGCTGCTTGCTCTGACCCCCCTGTAATTTTATCCTCATCAGAATAGAAACTCCAGTTCACCATCTGACCATTTATTTTTGGATTTTTGGGATCATTGCTAACGGAAGTCCTTAAGGCAGACTCTGTGCCAGCAGCACCTGCACCCCCAATTTTTGCAGATATCTCTTTAAGACCTGCCAAGTGCTCGATGCAGATAGGTGCAGCAGCATGCTGCTGCACTTCCTGGGCACCGAAGACTAGCCTGAGCTTCTGAAGATTAGGCATTGCATCAGCCTCAAATTTCAGCAAAGGTTCACTGCACCTCAACTTGAAGTACTTTAGAGCTGAAAATCCTGCCTTACCAAAGACAACCCTCTCTGCAGGCGCTGTCTGGATATACAGCGAGAGAGCAGTGAGGGCAGGCAATCCTTTAATGATATCAGTATCACTGTTCGACAACTCCCTAACTGCTACCTTTAGACTGCTGAGTTTGCCGAGTGTTTTAAACCACTTCGGGAGGGTAGGAAAGATGCAAATCCGCGGCAATAACTCAAGTCTCTCAAGATGGACCAGAGCAGGAGATGCATTGCTCAAGCCATCACACGAAATGCTCACACTTGAAGTATTTACAGGTAAGGAACCTGCAGATGCCAGAATTATAGACTTGAGGTTGCTTAGTTTGTCAAGAATTGAGCCCAAGTATTTCATGGTATCCTCCAGATGATCAACTGCCTGTGCTGTAGAAAGGGTGAGATGAAGATCCTGGAGATTGGTCAGCCCGCCAAGATCCCCCACATTAGCCTGGCTTGGAAGGCGGAGGTGCCGTAAATTCTCCAAATGACCAATATCTGATGGAACCGCAGATAGTCTTCCATCTAATTGCAGCGTCTCCAAGTATTGCAATCCTTGAATCTTGTCTGGCAAATTGACTGTGCTATTACATTCAACCATCAGATATCTCAGCCGAAATAGTTCAGCGACTCTAGTCAAGTCAAAACTTATCTGGTCTTGATCAGCCCAAATATGGAGAATCAAAACTCGGAGAAGGCCATAATCCGGAATGGAAGGCACACATCTGGAGGGTCCACAAAACAGAAGTGATCGGACTTGGGACATTCTGATGCTTTCTGGTATCTTTGCGCTTTTTGCCCCTCCGAACTGGACGGACAATCGACGAACCTTGTCAGGAAGCCGTAGAGTTGATTCAAAATAGTTCACAGCAATAATGAAATTGTCCTCAATGGATTTGTGCCTGATAAGATCCAGTACCATGTGGTTAACTGTACATGACAGCACCTCCCCATCATAATCGGTGTCTACAGGTTCGATCATACCTCTTCTGACAAGCTCATTAAAGTAACCATGCTCAGTGTCACTGACCAAACTTTCAGCTACCCATTGCTTCACCACATCATCCTTCCTGATAGCATAGCCCTCTGGATACATACTAAGGTAGAGCAAGCATGTCTTCAAATGAAGTGGAAGCTCATTGTAAATAAGGATTAGAACATCTTTCATCCCTTGAGAAGTAGGATCTGTCCTCAAAGTGGAGGGTAGAGAACTTTCTACCTTCTCCCATTGCTCCAATACAGGGCCCCGCATTCTTGGCAGCAACAGGCCTGCTATATTTACAATTGATAACGGTAACCCATTGCATTTACTGATAATCCTATCTGCAACTACTTTGAACTCTTTAGGGCAAGCACCTTCACCTTCAGAACCAAAAACATATCTGAAGAATAATTTTCGAGATTCACCATCATTAAAAGGTCCCATCTTAAATATATAATCTGTCTCATAACCAGAACATGCTAATGCTACATCCTCAACTTGTGTGGTTGTCAGTATTCTGCTGCAACGATCATCATAAGGAAAAGCGCGGCTAATAATATCCCATACTGATGATGTCCATAAATCATCAACTACAATGAAGTACCTGCAAGTCACAATGAATATATTTGGTCAAGCTTACACAAAAGGAACAGGTAAAGAAATACAGTCAATATAAAACTTGATTTATCTCTAAAAGGAATACATAAATCTAAGAGAAGAGTAAGTGGGCGGTGTTTATGCAGAAACTTTGGACTTACCTCCTAACACTTTCTATTTTTCCGAAGAGAGTGGACAATGTACATCTTTTTTGAGAAAAAGGTGGACGATGTACATGAAAGAGAAGTGAGAAAAGGCCATTTCTACACAATGAAAAGGCACTTGTGCTAATGCCATAAAAAAAACCGACACCTCATATATCAAAAAAGGCACTTATGCCAAAAGGTGCGTAGCTACCACCATGCATAGGAAATTGGCTCTCTATATGTGAATGTGCCTAATCCCTAATTCCATGTACATTACTACGACCAGACAGCAATGATTTCCTTTGCGTTGAGGCACCCAAAGAGCCCACGATGTGATGTCCTCTTCCTCAAATCAAGAGATAGTGGGCACAATTTCCCTCATGGAAGCATGATGTGCATCCTGATAGTGATATGTATTATATCGATGATAGAAACATTGCAATATTTCTTTTTAATAAAGCATGGTACTAATTTAATCTTTGACAGTTTAGCATGAGAAAATAGGGAATTATACGCAGGATAAGCTAGGAAAATCATATTCATATAACATGTACAGTTTTACCCTTTCTCATTAATAACTACTCTCTCCGTCCCAAAATTAGTACAAAGTTGGGTCACTTATTTTGGGACGGAGGGAGTATTTTGTGTTTTGAGATTAGCGCAACTTGTGTAGGGGGTGTATGTAAGCAAGATACAGTTTGTATGCATTTCAAGCGAGCCAAACAGCCCTGCCTAATCATACGATTTTGTTATGGAAGCAATAGGGAAATACCTTTTTCCTTGGAGATGTTTGATGATACTGTCAATAAGGTCCTGCGAATCAGAAAAATCATGAGTCCCTGGTGCCTTAATTTGTGAGAGGATGTGGGTGAGAAGCCTCCTCATATCAGGATATCGAGACACCCGTACGAAAGCCCGGCACTGGAATTCCCCTCCATACTGATGATATACTGTTCTGGCAACTGTCGTTTTCCCAACACCAGCAGATCCAAAAATAGGTACGACCTTGAGTGTTTTCTGGTTGTCGTCGCCGAAAGCCAGCAAGTTACCAAGCTTCTTCATGGGTTCCTGTACACCAACTAGGCTACGGCCAGCGCCCTTATGGACGTCCGAGATGGACACAGCCGACACCGGCAGGTCGAGGGATGGTTCAGGCGTGTGGCGACTGATACCGGCTTGCCCATTGTCAGATTTGATGGCTGTCTCAGGAGGGAGGTGGAAACTTTGGCACCTTGCTCTCGCATCGTCCAAACGAGCCATTAGATGTGAGAAATCCTGTGCAATCTGGGGCAGGCACTGCTTCCTCTTACTGATAATCCCACCAAGAAGAGAGCTTCTGCCGACAGCGATGCCATCGCCGGCGCCGATACCGGATTGCATAACGTCATCGAAGAAATCCTCCGTGTCGTAAGCAAGTTCCCGGACTTCCTTGGTCCACCATTTGGGCATGGGCATGACACCGGAGTCCAGATCTGCATCCGGCACATCCTTGAGGTAGTCGTACAAACCTTTTAGACCTTCTCTGAGAAGCCGGATCCCGTTCGCGCTAAGCCCATCTGGCAGAGGGCGATCGGACGCCTCGAATGAATGGAGTCGCCGGAGGAGGCGACCCATGGGGCCGAGCAAAGACGTGATGTGGGGGTCCTCCATATTCGCCTCAGGTGAAGCGGAATCGGGATCGTCCTCCGGCTTCACCGGAAGCCAGCAGTTAGCTTTGCATCCCCACCTGAAGCATGAACAAGATAATCTGCCAAATTAATGATGGCCATGGATGAGAAGATCGAAAAGCAGGATAAAACACGCGATCCGCAAGGGGAATCATTACCAAGGAAAGTCTCAATCCTGACGTTGACGATGGGGAACTGCTCCGGTTGTTGCTGTGCGGAGACAAGCACAACTCAACAACAAGCATCTAATACACTGTTTTAAACACTCGTACATACACGCATACACTCACCTCTATGACGCGCACACACACATACCCTACCCCTAAGCATCTTTGACACACTGAGCCGGCATTTCATCTTCAGATTTAACAAGTCACCATAGACGCCTCGTTGTCGATGGAAAGGTCTCCTCTCACTAAAAGCGCATTGCCAGAATTCCTAAAATAAATCCAGAAATGAGCATCAAGACTTAAACCAAAAGGAGTGATAACATTGGCTTATTGTGGGTGGAATAGAAAAATATGCATTAATTAATACGACAAACAAGGAGACAAACTAGCTTGCAATTTTGACTTAAAACACATATTTATTTTTGCCTTGGTACCTATAATACGGGTTTATGGCCTTGTATAAAAAATGGAGGGAGTATTTGTTATTGTAAATGTTCATATTGTTTTATATGTCAAATTTAATTAAATTTCACTTCACTTAAAGCTAATATGAGAGTGTCAAATCTAATATACGGAGTAAATAAAAAAGGATAGAGTATTTATCTCGGAAAAAGCCATGAAATTTGTTAGTAAAGACACAGGGTATATACAAACCATTTAAAAAGTCGTTTTTTTAAGCGGAGACAAAAGATTTATCTCTTTTCATAGAAATATTTGAGATATCCGGGATGTGCAAAGAGCAGCTACGAGAAACCAAGTGAAAAAGTAAGCTGGGCGGGTCCAAAGAGGCCACTCTCATAGGAAAGAGCCTACTCTCCTGGAACGAGGTTTCCCGGTGCTTAGAGCATCTCCAGCACACCCCGCATAAGTGGTCAAACCCGTAAATTTTTTGCGTTTTACAGTTTTGGGCGAAAAAAGTGTCCAGAATAGAAACCGTAAAACTGGTCCAACCCGTAAAATTTTTAAGGGCCACCGCAAAATGCACACCCGAAACCCTTATCTTTGGAGGTTGGAAGGCCGAATATAGGGGGGGGGGGCGTATACCGGTCAAACCTCGTCGGAGCAAACATGCCGCCGTGGGAGTTTGGCAGAATCCGCCCTAAACTCGTCGGAATTCATCACCGCACACCGGAAAAGGCCACTAGGCGCCGCAATCGATCGCCGCCGGCTCGAATTGGATGAGCTCGACATAGTCGTGGCCTCCCATGACCTCAGCCTGGCCGCTTGAATCCTCCCGGCGCGGCAGGCAAAGGGGCACGACTCGGCTCGCAATAGAGCACGGCGCGGACGGCGGAGGCGGCGGGGCGTGGCCGACAAGGCTGGGCACGGACGACGAAGGCGACGGGGCATGGCCGGCAAGGCTGGGTGCGGCTGGCGCGGTGATGGGGCGCAGCCGACAGGGGCGGGGCGCGGTCGACAGGGTTGGACGCGACTGGCGTGGCCGGCGCGGCCGGCTGGAGGAAGGGGCAGCAGCGGCCGGACTGGAGGAAGAAGCTCTTTATTCTAGTTTTACAGTTTGTTTTGCAGTATCTGTTCGGCCACAGCTAAAATGAACCCTTAAAACGCACTTTTTCCAACCCGCATCCCAGTTTTGCAGTTTGCGATTATGCGGGAGCATCTCTAGCAGACCCCGCATCCCGCCGGCCCACAAAACGCGTTTGCAATTCGCGCAAAACAGTTTTTGCGAGCTTGCTCGGGCTGGCACAGATGCAGACCCCCAAACGGACCCGTAAAAAAGTATATTCGCGGAATATGCTTTTTTACGGGTCGGATATGCGGGTTCGGCTCTTTGCGCCACTGCATCCCGCAAATATCAAATCCAACATAATTCAATAGAAAACAAACTGAATTATTCGAATCAAACATAATACAATAATCATCCGCATTACAAATAATTATTCAAATCACCATAGCAAACTTAAATAATGCAATACAAAACTTGTCATGAATACAAATACAAATGAATACAAAAATTAGTCACTGCCCAGCCCTTTGTCAATGGTGCTCAATGAGATCTTCCTGAAGTTGAAAGTGTGTGTCTGCATTTTCAATCTTCTTGTATGTATGAAGAAAAGCTCTAATGCGGTTTGGGTCTCTAGCTGGTTTGACACCCACATTGTCGTAAAAGAATTCTAAGTTCATTCCTCTCTCATCTTCAAGAATCATATTGTGCAGGATAACACAACATGTCATGATGTTCTTCAAGGTTTTCTTATCCCAAAAACGAGCAGGACCACGGACAATGGCAAACGTAGATTGCAAAATACGGAATGCTCTTTCAATGTCTTTTCGGGATGCCTCTTGCACCCTTGCAAATTCACATTATTTTTTTGTTTTGGGTTCTTTGATGCTCTTGACAAATGTAGGATTCTCCGCGAAATAGTCTTGCATCAACATCTCGTTCCCAGGATGACGATTCCGAGGAATGCACAGACGCCCGACAGTAGATCCTCGCCTCCTCTTCCGGTGCTCGTCTTCATGCTCCTTCACGGCAAGCGCCATGACTAATGTTTGCTGCCGAAAGGTCGCAAGCATGGTCTCAACATCCGAGTCGCCCGAATCGGACGAATCGGATAGCAAGAACTTCTTGCACGGGGTCAACTCCATCTGCACGCACACCGGCGCGTCAATCTACTACACAGCTCGCAAAAACCATAAAAAAGGGACTAACCGGTGGTGGGTGATCCCGGGGCGGCGACGAGGGGGTGCGCTCGACGGTGGTCGACCCCCGGTGGCAGCGGCGATGGGAGGGGGGGCAGCTCTTCTCGCAGGATCCGGAGGGGCGGTGCAGCGGCTCAGCACGGGAGGGTGTGGCGCGGCCCCGCGGCGCGATTCCGCCCGCAGATATGGCCGGAATCGCCGGCGATGGGCGGGCGAAAGTAACGGCTGGCGGCGGCGGAAGGAGGGGGAAAAGAGTACGGGGCTGAAATGTCCCTCCCACCAACTACTTCTCTGTGATGCAGGGCACCGCAGCCGCGAGGGGTAAATCCGCGTTTTCCCAAGTTGGGGTCGGGAATTTGCCGCGCCCCTCAAAAAATTTTGCAGGCCGGGGCGGGATGCTGGGTCTAGTCAAGGAGGATTTCCGGCCCGTACCCGCATTTTGACGGTTATTTTGCGGGTCGGGGACGGATGCGGGTTCTGCTATAGTTGCTCTTAGCGCTTGCGGTGCGCCACAAAGTGGCCTCCCTTATTCCAGCAATGATGATCAAAGGTAGGGTGAAGATCTTTTGAAAAACCTGAAGGAAAGCAACAAAGATTCGAATTGTAAAGAAACAGCACGATGAAAGGATCGCTGATGAGAAATTGTGATTCTCATTCTTGACCTTTGGTCCATTTTACTCTGGATTCGTTATGGCATCTCCAATAGCCACACTTAAAAAACCTCCCACGTTTGTCCGTGGACACAGATGCGGGAGGCAGCCGAGCCGCGGTCTGAGCGCGGACGTAATCGTAGATGGAATGCTACTCCGTGATAAATTTGGGTTCGCCGCGTTAATGGCCGCCACGGCCTCCTCGCTCGTGCGCTCGCCGTAGATCTGGCCCTCCGTCAGCCGGTGCTGCTCCAGGAGAAACAAGTTGCACCGCTGTTTTTCCTGCGCCTGCTAAAATGCCAACAAAGGCGCCGGCGCAGGTTGCACCTCTGTCATGGCTGCGTCTGCGCATGCTCCATGGTGAAGCCGGCGTACACAAGAGGCGCGGGAACCAGGGTGGAGTCGTCGGAGACCTCGGGCGAGCTAGCCGGCAAGCCGGCCTTGATCCGCCAGGCACGACGGCAAGTGCGGCCACCACGTGCTTCATCTCCGGCGACATACTGTTCCACAGTGCTTTCCCGCTGGAGATCATGGCGGATGCAATGCACGGGAGGAGGATCTGGAGGGGCTGTGTTGTGGTGTGGTGTTAGCCGGGTGTGGCCGCCTATATATTGGATTCCGATGAGGCCAGGCGTCCGGGTGCGTCAATGTGCGGCACCGAAGTGAGTTTCTTGACCTGCGAGCCTGCTTAATGGCGGCAGACGGACGAACAACTACATTGAACGGGCGTGGTAGATATTTGTTCCGTTCCGTTCAGTCACACGTCTCCGACATTGAACAGGCGCGGACACCGAAGACGTGTCACGGGCGGGCGTTCTCACCCGGCGCGTCGCTTTAATGGCGAAAGCAGTGAGAGGTGCGTCCGTCCTAAGCCATCTTCAATGTTGAGATGTACGCTCTACTGCGACATGAATGCTGACAGCTGGCGCCGGGCAGAAGCGTGCGGAAGAGTGGAGGGGTATTTAGTGAGCAGGGCGGTAAAAAAACCGGCTTACCATCAATCCGGACTCCTGCAAATCTGTCCACATTTGTCTGTTTTACGGAACAAATCGGGTCCGAACTGCTTCACGAATTGATAGAGGTTGACGGTGGATGGCTTTCGTCGTTTAGACTGCTTTATGGGTCCACTTAGAGATGCCATTACTTGCTTATCTTGTCGTAGTGTCGCTAATTGAAAAATTGGACGGCCGGCCACGCCACGCCACTGATTCTCGCCAGCAGCCCGCGGCGGCTGTCGTCTTGTCTTCTGGCTAGGCTGTCGTCTTGTCTTCTGGCTATAGTGGAGGCACGCTTGTTCAGCCGGCGGGATTTACGCTCATTATTTATCTCATCTCTTTTAAGCATCCGATGGATTGAGGATATTATTTATATATACTAGATCGGGATCATGTCTTGGTGCGCGGATGTCTGGTCCAATGTTTTGACCAAATAGGTAATGCTAACTTTAGTAGTAATCCTGGTTTATGAATAAAAATACAATGAAGATTCAGTACAACTATCAATCCACTAACAAGAAATAATGTTCATTTAAGGTTGTCTGAATTTCAGTTTCGCATGAATAACTATCAATCCACTATTTGCACCAGAAGGCATCGTAAATGGTCCTCCAATGTGTTCTTCAAGCCGAGCCCTACAGCGAAGGAAGAAGGGAACATGCGATCAAAGAGTCAGTACCATAGAAGTTTAACATGAATATATGCTCACTAAAAGACTTCCACTGTTTGCAACAGAAGGCACCAAATGTGGCCATCAACTGTGGTCTTACCTCGGAGCTCTCTGAGAGTCCTCTTAAATTGGTACCTTTTGTCAATACCCAGCTGGGTGTTTAGATTAAAGTGTCAGTTTTGTTTCAGGGAGAAACAACAATTACCGAACAGAAGACTCGGGCTAAAGTGAAACATCATGCATCTATATCTACAATACCTAAATAATTCATCCCCACTATCATATTTCTCTTAACATGCAACATGTCCATCTCAGCAATAGTGCCACCTCAGCAATCATTTCCTTTTTATTTTCATCGAACTGTGTTTTTTTAGGGGAACTGTCTGATTCAACTCTTGACATCATTTCTCGCAAAAAAAAAAACTCTGGGCATCGCTTCCGTCTTCTGTAACTGACGTGTTAGTGCAAAAGCCCAAGACCAGTCCATCGGTCGATCTTCTCGTCTGTTAGTCTTCCGGTTGTATCTACATCTACACTACTAGTAAAAGAGCAAACATAAATTCCCCTAAAACCACACAATAAACAGTACCCGGGATAATAAGAACCCCCAGATTAGATTATCTTAAACACATCCTACTGCTCATATTACATCAATAATTTACTATCTAGATCAACAGCTCAGAGCAAATGTTCTGCCTACCAGACGTCGTGGTCTGCCGCTCTCCAAGCGCTCCGCGTCCCCGGTCGCCACGGCCCCTCAGATGATGCCTTGATTTGTGGATCAGTTTCACACCGAATTGCCCGCTAATTCCTCTGCTCCAGACCCACTTTCCCACTCGTGTTGCCCCCACAATCTCCTCCGCCCTAACCTACGTCCTCCACGCGAGCCCAACGCCGCCGCACTTCCATTCCACCTCCACGCCTGCCAGCGATGGTCGGGCTGCGCGCGTGCCGCCACCATCTCCGTTGCCTCACCATCGAGCCCCCACTCCGGCGCAACTGCCGCACTTCGTCGCCCGCGTGTCTAATTTTTCATCAGCAGTGGCGGTCGCTACCACCGCGCCCCCGCTCCATGACACCCGGACTCTGGCCTCGGGACCTCGGCCTGAAACAACGCTCCATGAAGCCCACGACTCTGGCCTGGATCTGGGCAACGGTAGAGGAGACCCTGTATCCCACGCATCCATTGGAGGAGGAAGACCATGCGTCCTATATCCCCCGTCAAGGAAGACCCTGCGTGCCACGGTGATGTTGTTGTATGCACATCAGATAACCTCATTTATCTCACATTTTGTGGGGTACACTGGAGTGAAGGACAACATATTTTTCTATGCTATGTGGTTGTCTTCCAATATGGTTCCGATGTGCTCTTGAATATTGTTGATCATGAAGCAGAGCACTATCTTGATATGATCAAGAATCATACTTCAGGATGGCATCCAGAGATGAGGAAAGCCGGTATGTCCATTCTATTCACGAGCTGGCATGTTATTGTGGGAACTGCTAAACAGAGTAGTTTTCCTCATTGATTTGTACTAATCTTTCTTCTTTCATTTCCATTTGTGTGCATGGTTAACCCAATTTCCTTTGATGATAATGACTGCTGATATTTGATAAAGACCATCGAGGATCAAGCAAACCACTCTGAATTTAATTTATGTTTGATGTAGTGCATTTTTAGAGGTCGCAACTCACAACGCTTTGGACGAACCTTTATATGGCTTCTGGAACTTGTCTTCTTAATTGTTTGCCAATAGTTTTTAAATTTACCTCGAAACATGTGCAACGTTATACAAGGCGTGGGTTATAGTGGCAGTCCATGCAGAATTTCATGTTTAAACATGCATATTTTGAAATATGTATGTGCATGTGTGTGAGGCTTGCGCGAGGCATGCAGCGTGCGTGTGAATGTGCGGACACGAGGCGATAGAGGGTTCAACAAGGTTTGGCTTCAGCTCCAAATTGGATTCAGAATCATCTTCTAATCTAATACAGTAGTCGTTTCTACGAAGACTAATGGGAGGATCATCAAACCAACGTTATCAAAATTGGCTGCTTCAAATTTTGTTCGGCTATGTGCTTTGACTGATTACCTTAATACCAGTAATTCTTGAGTTTTGCTCCCTATATGCAATGATTTAGCTAGCTCTTGATCAATATCCTTCAGCACACCTGTAAATTTTGTAGCAAATGATTGTAAGCAATCTCAATTCGACTAACAATATTGATGGATACTAATTGCTACTGCCAATCATCATGTAAACTATCCCAACTCTATATTAGTTCTGGAATATAATATGATGGAAAAAATCTAATTCGGAAAACACTGTGAAACTTGTAAGTTTATGCAACTCTGTTGTTTTAATCTTTGCACTAAGAATTCCCATGCCTATATTGTTATAGGTATTATTAGCAATTTTGTCTGTACACTGAAATTTAGGTGCTTTTGGAGAGCTGATTGTACAATCAAATGATCTTCCTTGCAGTATCATTTTTTGCACATAAATAAATTTAGAGCAGCTTAGTCTTCAAGTTATCTGCTAAAATATTCATATTTACTCTTCATGTTGCCTGGTAAGTTGAGATGTGAATTGCTTAATTATGTGATTACGGCCTTGGCGCTCTTCACATTGCGAGATAACCTGATCAGAAGCATGCCGACATGCATCAGGAAGCCGATGAACAACCAGAGCAGGAAGGCGTGGAGCTTGAGCTGCAGCGACAACGACAACTTGGGCGTCAGCTGCAAAAAAATAACAGTTCAAGTGTTCAACCAAGTGTAAGATTGCAGTCAGTCAATGGTTGCAGTTCTACAATGACACATTCAGACTCTTGCATCCTCCAAAGTTAGATAGGAACATGGAAAGAAGCCTCGAAACTTGTTTACAGGTGAGAGAAAACTTCACACCTACTTTTACCTCCAGTGGTTGAGCGCTCTTGTAGTTTTGGTTCAGATCCTGAAGGTATCTGAAGCACGATAGATGAGTTTGCAAGCAAAAGGATCACCCAACCTGATATTACACGTAGCAGTCTCTTTCTTCCAAACTATAGCATTGATGCCTGTCAATTAGTGGGTAAGTTACACTTGTGCCACACAGGTCGACCAACAAGTTGTGTATCTCTTATTCTTTGAAACTTGATCCTTATATAACTGGCTTTTACTTAATTTTAAACTTGATCCTTATATAACTGGCTATTACTTAATTTTAAACTCGATCCTTATATAACTGGCTATTACTTAATTTTGTTCAGGTACCAAATTCTTGATTGAACTTTTGGCCTGTTTAAAATACCAGTACATGATATTAAGGTCGAAAGGTAACTAGCAACCTATTTGAGCAAGTTGGAAACACATCCATATCAGGAGTAGTAGAAATTCCTAAATGCATTGGGATATTGACCTGCAGGTATCTAAGTGTGTGTTTTTTCTGCGCAACCCTGCTCCTGATGGTTTTGTGACCGTTAAAAGACAGTATACACCTCATATAAGACGACATTCTCTATATAATATAAGGTGTACCTATTGTCATATAGGTTACTTATTCTTTTATTTTTCCTTATTTCTATGCATGTTATGCACCCAGCTTTAGCAGTTCTGTTGTGCTAATAAAGTAGAAAGTGTTGGGGAACGTTGCATGGAAAACAAAAAATTTTCTCTACGTTCACCAAGATCAATCTAGTAGATGCAACTACGAGGGGAGAGTAGGATCCACATACCCTTGTAGATCGCTAAGCGGAAGCGTTAAGAACGCGGTTGATGGAGTCGTACTCGCCGCGATTCAGATCGCCGAAGATCCTAACACCGAAGCAACGGTGCCTTCCGCGTTCTTCACACGTACGGCTCGGGGACGTCTCCTCCTTCTTGATCCAGCAAGGGGTGGAGGAGAGGTTGATGGAGAGACCGGCAGCACGACGGCGTGGTGGTGATGGTGGTGGAGGATTCCAGCAGGGCTTCGCCTAAGCACCGCAGGAGAAGAAGATGTTATGGGAGAGGGAGGGCAGCACCGAGGCACAAACGTGTGTTCGCTGCCCTCCCTCTACCTCTCTATATATAGGGGGAAGGAGGAGAGGGGGGCGCCCTAGGGTTTCCCCTAGGGGGGCCGGCGGCCAGGGCAGAGGGGGGGCGGCGGCCAAGGGCTGCGCCTGGCCCTAGGGTTTCCCCCCCTAGGTGCCTTGCCCCCCACTCCAAGGGGTGCGGCTGCCCTAGGGGGTCCAGCCCCCTTAGCCGCATGAGGAGAGGGCCCAGGGGGGGGGCGCACAGCCCTATGAGGGCTGTGGTGTCCCCCCTTGTGGCCCATTAGGCCCAGAAACACTTCCGGGACCCCCGAAACCCTTTTCGGTAATCCGCCGATTTCCCGATGCTCCCCGGAACCCTTCCGGACTCCGAAACCTTTCATCCTATATATCAATCTTCGTCTCCGGACCATTCCGGAGACCCTCGTCACGTCCGGGATCTCATCCGGGACTCCGAACAACCTTCGGTAACCATGCACTGTTCTCACTAACAACCCTAGCGTCACCGAACCTTAAGTGTGTAGACCCTGCGGGTTCGGAAACCATGTAGACATGACCGAGACACTCCCAGGTCAATAACCAATAGCGGGATCTGGATACCCATATTGGTTCCCACATGTTTCTCGATGATCTCATCGGATGAACCACGATGTCAAGGATTCAGGCAATCCCGTATACAGTTCCCTTTGTCTCGTCGGTATGTTACTTGCCCGAGATTCGATCGTCGGTATCTCTATACCTAGTTCAATCTCGTTACCGGCAAGTCTCTTTACTCGTTACAGTAATACATAATCCCGTGACCAACTACTTAGTCACTTTGAGCTCATTGAGATGACGTATTACCGAGTGGGCCCGGAGATACCTCTCCGTCACACGGAGTGACAAATCCCAGTCTCGATCCATGTCAACTCAACAGACACCTTCGGAGATACCTGTAGAGTACCTTTATAGTCACCCAGTTACGTTGCGACGTTTGGCACACACAAAGCACTCCTACGGTGTCAGTGAGTTACATGATCTCATGGTCATAGGAACTTATACTTGACATGCAGAAAACTATAGCGATAACTGATACGATCAAAAGCTATGTTTAACGTTTGGGTCTCGTCCATCACATCATTCTCCTAATGATGTGATCCCGTTATCAAATGACAACTCATGTCTATGACCTGGAAACCGCGGTCATCTTTGATCAACGAGCTAGTCCTTAAGAGGCTTACTAGGGACACAAAGTTTGTCTATTTATCCACACATGTATTTAAGTTTCCAATCAATACAATTATAGCATGGATAATAAACGATTATCATGAACAAGGAAATATAATAATAACTCTTTTATTATTGCCTCTAGGGCATATTTCCAACAGTCTCCCACTTGCACTAGAGTCAATAATCTAGCATTACAAGGTAATGAATCTAACACCCATAGAGTCTTGGTGTTGATCATGCTTAGCTCGTGGAAGAGGCTTAGTCAACGGATCTGCAACATTCAAATCCGTGTGTACTTTGCAAATGCTTATGTCCTCCTCCTTGACTGAATCGCGGATGGAATTGAAGCGTCGCTTTATGTGTCTGGTCCTCTTGTGAAACCTTGGTTCCTTGGCTAGAGCAATGGCACCAGTGTTGTCACAAAACAGAGTCATTGGGTTCAATGCACTAGGCACAACTCCAAGATCTGTCATGAACTCCTTCATTTTCCGCCTCCGAGGCAGCTATGTACTCCGCTTCGCATGTAGAATCGGCTACCACGCTTTGCTTGGAACTGCACCAGCTTACCGCTCCCCCGTTGAGAATATATACGTATCCGGTTTGAGACTTAGAGTCATCCGGATCAGTGTCAAAGCTTGCATCGACGTAACCCTTTACGACGAGCTCTTGATCACCTCCATAAACGAGAAACATCTCCTTAGTCCTTTTCAGGTACTTTAGGATATTCTTGACCGCTGTCCAGTGATCCATACCAGGATTACTTTGAAACCTTCCGGCCATACTTATGGCAAGGCTGACATCTGGTCTTGTGCACAGCATTGCATACATGATAGAGCCTATGGCTGAAGCATAGGGGACGACACTCATCTTTTCTCTATCTTCCGCAGTCACTGGGCATTGAGTCTTACTCAACTTTGTACCTTGCAATACCGGCAAGAACCCCTTCTTGGATTGATCCATTTTGAACTTCTTCAAAACTTTATCAAGGTATGTACTTTGTGAAAGTCCTATCAAGCGTCTTGATCTATCTCTATAGATCTTGATGTCTAATATGAAAGCAGCTTCACCGAGATCCTTCATCGAAAAACTCTTGTTCAAATACCCCTTCACGCTATCCAAAAATTCTATATTGTTTCCAATCAGCAATATGTCATCCACATATAATATTAGAAACGCTATAGAGCTCCCACTCACTTTCTTGTAAATACAAGCTTCTCCGTAAACTTGTACAAACCCAAACGCTTTGATCACCTCATCAAAGCGAAGATTCCAACTCCGAGATGCTTGCACCAGCCCATAAATGGAACGCTGTAGCTTGCATACTTTGTCAGCATTCTCTGGATCGACAAAACCTTCCGGTTGCATCATATACAACTCTTCCTTAAGAAAACCGTTAAGGAATGCTGTTTTGACATCCATCTGCCAAATTTCATAATCGAAATATGCAGCTATTGCTAACATGATTCGGACGGATTTAAGCATCGCTACGGGTGAGAAAGTCTCATCGTAGTCAATTCCTTGAACTTGTGAAAAACCCTTTGCCACAAGTCGAGCTTTATACACGGTGACATTACCGTCAGCGTCCGTCTTCCTCTTAAAAATCCATTTATTCTGAATGGCCTTCCGCCCTTCAGGTAATACTTCCAAAGTCCATACTTTGTTTTCATACATGGATCCCATCTCGGATTTCATGGCCTCTAACCATTTGTCGGAATCCAGGCCCACCATCGCTTCTCCATAGCTCGTAGGTTCACCGTTGTCTAACAACATGACCTCCAAGACAGGGTTACCATACCACTCAGGTGCAGTGCGTACCCTTGTCGACCTACGAGGTTCGGTAGTAACTTGATCAGAAGCTCCTTGATCATCATCATTGGCTTCCTCTTCAACCTCTGCAGGCTCCACAAAAACATCTTTCTGTGCTGCGCTACTCTCTGGTTGAAGCAGAGGTTCAATAACCTCATCAAGTTCTACCTTCCTCCCACTCAATTCTTTCGAGAGAAACTCTTTCTCGAGAAAGGACCCGTTCTTAGCGACAAACACTTTGCCCTCGGATCTGAGATAGAAGGTGTACCCAACTGTTTCTTTTGGGTATCCTATGAAGACACATTTGTCCGCTTTGGGTTCGAGCTTTTCTGGCTGAAGCCTTTTAACATAAGCATCGCAACCCCAAACCTTGAGAAAAGACAACTTAGGTTTCTTACCAAACCACAGTTCATACGGTGTTGTCTCAACGGACTTAGATGGAGCCCTATTTAAAGTGAATGCAGCTGTCTCTAACGCATATCCCCAAAACGATAGTGGCAAATCGGCAAGAGACATCATAGAACGTACCATATCTAATAGGGTTCGATTACGACGTTCGGACACACCATTACGCTGTGGTGTTCCAGGTGGCGTCAACCGTGAAACAATTCCACATTTTCTTAAGTGATCACCAAACTCATAACTCAGATATTCTCCCCCTCGATCAGATCGTAGGAACTTGATCTTCTTGTTACGATGATTTTCAACTTCACTCTGAAATTGCTTGAACTTTTCAAAAGTTTCAGACTTATGCTTCATCAAGTAAATATACCCATATCTACTTAAGTCGTCAGTGAAGGTGAGAAAATAACGATATCCACCGCGCGCCGTTACACTCATCGGACCGCACACATCAGTATGTATGATTTCCAATAAGTCACTTGCCCGTTCCATTGTCCCTGAAAACGGGGTCCTTGTCATCTTGCCCATGAGGCACGGCTCGCACGTGTCAAGTGATTCAAAATCAAGAGACTCCAAAAGTCCATCAGCATGGAGCTTCCTCATGCGTTTCACGCCGATATGACCCAGACGGCAGTGCCACAAGAAAGTGGTATTATCATTATCAACTCTGCATCTTTTGGCATCAATGTTATGAACATGTGTATTATCACTATCGAGATTCAACAAGAATAAACCCCTAACTTCGGGTGCATGACCATAAAAGATATTACTCATATAAATAGAACAACCATTATTCTCTGACTTAAATGAGTAACCGTCTCGCAATAAACAAGATCCAGATATAATGTTCATGCTTAACGCAGGCACTAAATAACAATTATTCAGGTTCATAACTAATCCCGATGGTAATCGAAGAGCGAGCGTGCCGACGGCGATCACATCAACCTTGGAACCATTTCCCACGCGCATCGTCACTTCGTCCTTCGCCAGCCTCCGTTTATTCCGCAGTTCCTGTTTAGAGTAGCAAATGTGGGCAACCGAACCGGTATCAAATACCCAGGCACTACAACGAGAGTTGGTAAGGTACACATCAATAACATGTATATCACATATACCTTTGTTGTTGTTGGCCCCCTTCTTGTCCGCCAGATACTTGGGGCAGTTCCGCTTCCAGTGGCCGTTCCCCTTGCAATAGAAACACTCAGTCTCTGGCTTGGGCCCAGCCTTGGGTTTCTTCACTGGATTAGCAACTGCTTTGCCACCCTTCTTAGAGTTACCCTTCTTGCCCTTGCCATTCTTCTTGAAACTGGTGGTTTTATTGACCATCAACACTTGATACTCCTTCTGGATGTCTGCCTCAGCGACTTTCAGCATCGAAAACAGCTCGGCGATGGTCTTGTTCATCCCTTGCATGTTATACTGCTGCACGAAGCTCTTGTAGCTTGGAGGGAGTGACTGGAGAATTCTGTCAATGATAGCCTCATCCGGGAACACAAGTCCCAGATCAGCTATGCGGGTATAGTACCCAGACATCTTCAGTAAGTGCTCACTGACAGACGAATTCTCCTCCATCTTACAAGCAAAGAATTTATCGGTGGTCTCATACCTCTCGATCTTAGCATTCTTTTCAAAGATGAACTTCAACTCCTGGTACATCTCATATGCACCATGACGTTCAAAACGCCTTTGAAGTCCTCCTTCCAAGCCGTACAACATGGCACACTGCACTATCGAATAGTCATCCGAACGTGTCTGCCAGACGTTCAAAACGTCTGCAGGGGCTGTAGGAGCGGGGGGGTCACCTAGCGGTGCATTTAGGACATAAACCTTTTGGGCAGCTGTGAGGATGATCCTCAGATTGCGGAGCCAGTCCACAAAGTTGCTCCCGTCATCTTTCAGTTTAGCTTTCTCTAGGAACGCATTAAAATTCAGGGGAGCTACTGCGCGAGCCATCTACAACCAAAATTTTGCAAAGACATTTTAGACTATTGTTCATGATAAGTGAGTTACTACCTAATCAAATTATTTATAACTCCCACTCAAATTGACATCCCTCCGGTCATTCGAGCGTGACATGATCCAAATTCACCAACCCAAGTCCGATCATCACGTGAGATGAGGTGGTGTCAATGGTGAACATCAACATGTTGATCATATCTACTATATGACTCATGCTCGACCTTTCGGTCCTTCGTGTTCCGAGGCCATGTCTGTACATGCTAGGCTCGTCAAGTCTAACCCGAGTGTTCTGCATGTCCAAAACTGGCTTGCACCCGTTGTATGCGAACGTAGAGTCTATCACACCCGATCATCACGTGGTGCTTCGAAACGACGAACCTTCGCAACGGCGCACACTCGGGGGGAACACAATTTTATCTTGAAATTTTTAGTGAAGGATCACCTTATAATGCTACCGTCGTCCTAAGCAAAATAAGATGCATAAAAGGATTAACATCACATGCAAATCATAAGTGACATGATATGGCCATCAACTCGTGCTTTTGATCTCCATCTCCAAAGCACCGGCATGATCTCCATCGTCACCGGCGCCACACCATGATCCCCATCATCATGATCTCCATCATCGTGTCGCCATCGGGGTTGTCGGCGCCCACCATGCTCTTACTACTATTGCTACCGTTTAGCGATAAAGTAAAGCATTACAAAGCGCTTAATGATTGACACGCAGGTCATACAAAAAATTAAAGACAACCCTATGGCTCCTGCCGGTTGCCGTATGCATCGACATGCAAGTCGATATTAACTATTACAACATGATCATCTCATACATCAAATATAACTCATCATGTCATTGGCCATATCATATCACATACATACCCTGCAAAAACAAGTTAGACGTCCTCTAATTTGTTGTTGCATGTTTTACGTGGCTGCTATGGGTATCTAGCAAGAACACTTCTTACCTACGCAAAACCACAACGGTGATATTCAAGTTGCTATTTAACCTTCTACAAGGACCGCCTTGTTCTATTCCGATTCAACTAAGATAGGAGAGACAGACACCCGCCAGCCATCTTATGCAACAAAAGTCACATGTCTGTCGATGGAACCGGTCTCATGTACGTGGACATGTAAAGTTGGTCCGGGCCGCTTCATCCCATAATACCGCTGAATCAAGAAAGACTAAGGAGGGCAGCAATTTAAACATCAACGCCACAAACCCTTTTGTGTTCTACTCGAGAAAGCATCTACGCAAGATCCTAGCTCATGATGCCACTGTTGGGGAACGTTGCATGGAAAACAAAAAATTTTCTCTACGTTCACCAAGATCAATCTAGGAGATGCAACTACGAGGGGAGAGTAGGATCCACATACCCTTGTAGATCGCTAAGCGGAAGCGTTAAGAACGCGGTTGATGGAGTCGTACTCGCCGCGATTCAGATCGCCGAAGATCCTAACACCGAAGCAACGGTGCCTCCGCGTTCTTCACACGTACGGCTCGGGGACGTCTCCTCCTTCTTGATCCAGCAAGGGGTGGAGGAGAGGTTGATGGAGAGACCGGCAGCACGACGGCGTGGTGGTGATGGTGGAGAAGGATTCCAGCAGGGCTTCGCCTAAGCACCGCGGGAGAAGAAGATGTTATGGGAGAGGGAGGGCAGCACCGAGGCACAAACGTGTGTTGGCTGCCCTCCCTCTACCTCTCTATATATAGGGGGAAGGAGGAGAGGGGGCGCCCTAGGGTTTCCCCTAGGGGGGCCGGCGGCCAGGGCAGAGGGGGGGCGGCGGCCAAGGGCTGCGCCTGGCCCTAGGGTTTCCCCCCCTAGGTGCCTTGCCCCCCACTCCAAGGGGTGCGGCTGCCCTAGGGGGTCCAGCCCCCTTAGCCGCATGAGGAGAGGGCCCAGGGGGGGGCGCACAGCCCTATGAGGGCTGTGGTGTCCCCCCTTGTGGCCCATTAGGCCCAGAACCACTTCCGGGACCCCCGAAACCCTTTTCGGTAATCCGCCGATTTCCCGATGCTCCCCGGAACACTTCCGGACTCCGAAACATTTCATCCTACATATCAATCTTCGTCTCCGGACTATTCCGGAGGCCCTCGTCACGTCCGGGATCTCATCCGGGACTCCGAACAACCTTCGGTAACCATGCACTGTTCTCACTAACAACCCTAGCGTCACCGAACCTTAAGTGTGTAGACCCTGCGGGTTCGGAAACCATGTAGACATGACCGAGACACTCCCAGGTCAATAACCAATAGCGGGATCTGGATACCCATATTGGTTCCCACATGTTTCTCGATGATCTCATCGGATGAACCACGATGTCAAGGATTCAGGCAATCCCGTATACAGTTCCCTTTGTCTCGTCGGTATGTTACTTGCCCGAGATTCGATCGTCGGTATCTCTATACCTAGTTCAATCTCGTTACCGGCAAGTCTCTTTACTCGTTACCGTAATACATAATCCCGTGACCAACTACTTAGTCACTTTGAGCTCATTGAGATGACGTATTACCGAGTGGGCCCGGAGATACCTCTCCGTCACACGGAGTGACAAATCCCAGTCTCGATCCATGTCAACTCAACAGACACCCTCGGAGATACCTGTAGAGTACCTTTATAGTCACCCAGTTACGTTGTGATGTTCTGCACACACAAAGCACTCCTACGGTGTCAGTGAGTTACATGATCTCATGGTCATAGGAACTTATACTTGACATGCAGAAAACTATAGCGATAACTGACACGATCAAAAGCTATGTTTAACGTTTGGGTCTCGTCCATCACATCATTCTCCTAATGATGTGATCCCGTTATCAAATAACAACTCATGTCTATGACCTGGAAACCGCGGTCATCTTTGATCAACGAGCTAGTCCTGTAGAGGCTTCACTAGGGACACAAAGTCTGTCTATTCATCCACACATGTATTTGAGTTTCCAATCAATACAGTTATAGCATGGATAATAAACGATTATCATGAACAAGGAAATATAATAATAACTCTTTTATTATTGCCTCTAGGGCATATTTCCAACAGAAAGTTGTGCTACATACTGATACAAAGATGATACTTAAGGAGGTTTTGCATGTGCTTCCAGATTAATTATGCATCTTCTTGAATCCAAGTGCCAGAACATTTATCTTTACCTTGAGGTATGGTTTGCTTCCAGCAGCACTTTTTTTAGCTATCCATCGTTGAAGTGTCATTAACCTTGTAGAAAATATTTTATAGATTATATTGTCATCTATTTCGGTTGTGATCATGCCTTCTACTTCTATTTTACCTCCTAAAATTTCATCATTGAGGTGTTGTGAGTATTAATGAAGAATCTATCTTTGTCTGAAAGTCATAAAGTATGCTTTTGTTGTTGCTTATTTTTTTAGGTGTTTTTGTATCCACGAATGGTATTATGCTGTCTTCGCAATTTAAGCCTTGATGCACTCTATCGATCTCAGTGGAGGAGCATACACATGTTTTTTGGGGTCCATTCTATGAGATTTCATTGTTTCATGTCATTTCACCATGGAGGCGGTCTGTTTGTTGGGGAACGTAGTATTTTAAAATTTTCCTACGATCACGCAAGATCTATCTACCAGATGCATAGCAACGAGAGGGGAGAGTGTGTATACGTACCCTCGTAGACCGAAAGCGGAAGCGTCTAGTGACGCGGTTGATGTAGTCGAACTTCTTCGCGTTTCAACCGATCAAGCACCGAACGTACGACACCTCCGCGTTCAGCACACGTTCAGCTTGATGACGTCCCATGAGCTCTTGATCCAGTTGAGCTTCACGGGAGAGTTTCGTCAGCACGACGGCGTGGTGACGGATATGATGAAGTTACCGGCGCAGGGCTTCGCCTAAACACTTCAACGGTAAGACCGAGGTGTGTTTCTGTGGAGGGGGGCACCGCACACGGCTAGAACAATGTTTCTTCTGTGTCTTTGGGTGCCCCTTGCCCCCGTATATAAAGGAGCAAGGCGGGAGGTTCGGCTAGGCTTGGGGCGCGCCAAGGGAGTAGGAATCCTACTCCTAGTAGGAATAGGAATCCCCTTTCCTATTCCTACTAGGAGTAGGAAAGGAAGGGGGAGAGAAGAAGAAGGAAGAAGAGGGGCGCCTCCCCCCTTTCCTAGTCCAACTAGGATCCCTAGGGGGAGGGTGCGGCCAGCCCTATGGGCTGCCTCTCTCTTTCCCTCAATGGCCCACTATGGCCCATGCTCCATCGGGGGGGTTCCGGTAACACCCTCCGGCAATCCGGTTAAATCCGAAACTTTTCCGGAACACTTCCGATGTCCGAATATAGTCGTCCAATATATCAATCTTTACGTCTCGGACATTCCGAGACTCCTCGTCATGTCCGTGATCTCATCCGGGACTCCGAACTACCTTCGGTACATCAAAACTCATAAACTCATAATACCGGTCGTCATCAAACGTTAAGCGTGCGGACCCTACGGGTTCGAGAACTATGTAGACATGACCGAGACTCATCTCCGGTCAATAACCAATAGCGGAACCTGGATGCTCATATTGGTTCCTACATATTCTACAAATATCTTTATCGGTCAAACTGCATAACAACATACGTTGTTCCTTTTGTCATGAGTATGTTACTTGCCTGAGATTCGATCGTTGGTATCTCAATACGTAGTTCAATCTCGTTACCGGCAAGTCTCTTTACTCATTCCGTAATACATCATCCCGTAACTAACTCATTAGTCATTTGCTTGCAAGGCTTATTATGATGTGTATCACCGAGAGGGCCCAGAGATACCTCTCTGATACGTCTCCAACATATCTATAATTTTTGATTGTTCCATGCTATTATTTATGAAGTCTTGGATGTTTAATGGGATTTATCATTCACTTTTATATAATTTTTGGACTAACCTACTAACCCAAAGGCCCAGTCCAGATTGCTATTTTTTTGCCTATTTCAGGGTTTTGCAGAAAAGGAATATCAAACGGAGTCCAAACGGAATGAAACCTTCGCGAGAGATATTTTTGGAGGAAATCACGCTCGAGAAATGTCAGGACCAAGTCAGGGGATGAAGGGCCAGCCCTCGAGGGTGGGGGGCGCGCCCCCCTTCCCAGGGCGCGCCCCCTGCCTCGAGGCTGGCCGACCCACACGGCCCCGGTGCCCTCCTTCTTCCTATATATACCTACGTACCCCAGAAACTCCATATGCAGAGAGAAAACCCTAATTCCACCGACGTAGCTTCTGTTCTCGTGGAGATCCCATCTTGGAGCCTGTTTCGGAGGGGGGATCCATCACGGAGGCCTTCATCATCATCATCATCGCCCTCAGCTTGAGTTGTGAGTAGTTTACCTCAGACCTTCGGGTCCATAGCTAGTATCTAGATGGCTTGTTCTTTCTCTCTCTGGATCTCAATACAAAGTTCTCCTCGGTCTTCGAGGAGATCTATTCGATGTAATCTCTTTTTGCGGTGTGTTTGTCGAGATTCGATGAATTGTGAGTTTATGATCAAGGTTATCTATGAAAGATATTTGGTTCTTCTCTGAACTTTTTATGTGTGCTCATAATATTCTTGCAAGTCTCTTCGAATTATTGGTTTGGTTTGGCCTACTAGATCTATAGTTCTTGTGTCGGGGTATTTGGATCGACACCTATGGGATCACAAGAATCCCTACTATGGTTGCGGGGCGCGGGGTTGAGAGAAGAGCGGATCTAATAGTTAGCACACGGTTCCTTTACCCAGGTTCGGGCCGCAAAGGTGCGTAAAACCCTACTCCTGCTTTGGTGGATTATATGTTTGTGTTCTTCAGCTAGTGAGGAGCTCCAAAAGAGTCGTGAAGAGTTCTAAAAAGCTGAATCCTTCTCCTCGTCGCCTCGGGCCTCCTTTTATAGGAAAAAGGGGTTGCCACATTGGCACACAAGAGGTGGAAAGGGTATAGTGATGCGAGGTTATCCCTCGCATTACAGGACAAGGCGCATTTAATGCGCTTAGCTTAGGTGTCCTCGCTTTATCGGGGACAAGGGGAGACGTCCGTCTTGTCCGTCGCCGCTCCTCCTTGTGTTGACACGTGCCCTGGCCAGCGGTGCCTGAGGCGCCATGTAGGCAGGCAGGCAGCTGAGGTGGCGCAACGGCGGGTCTCCACGAAGATCTTCATGTTGCCACGCAGGAGCCTGCCCAGCTGGTTGGGTCGGTAGCTGCATGGGCGGTGGAAACTCAGTTGGTGCGGGCCTGACGGTGGCCCTGCGGGCGCCCTCGGCAAGGGCCTTGCCGGGGCCCCGGCAAGGGTCTTGCCGCGGTGCCTGCTGTCATCCCCGGCAAGGTGCTTGCCGGAAGCATTGTGGTTCTCCCTGGCTGGGATCCCGCCAAGGGTCGTCGTTCTCTTAGTGTGTGTATCTGTCCTTGAATGTCTTCACAAAGATCTGCATGCCACCACGGGGATATCTTCCGAATCCTTGCCCCATGGGGGCAGTGGACTCAAGGGTGATCCGCTCCGTAGGCGTGGGGCGAGCTGCCGCGGCAAGGGTCTTGCCGGGGTTGCCAGAGCCGGCCCCGGCAAGGGTCTTGCTAGGGCTGCTGAAACCGGCTCCCGGCAAGGACCTTACCGGGGGAAGCCGCTTCGTCCCTTTGCTCTTTGCGGTCTTGTTCTTGGTGTCGCTCCAATTCCATCGAGCTTCGGTCTTACCTTGGCTCACCTCCCCTGTTGTGCTTGGTGTGGTGGTGCCCGTGGCTCAGACTGCCCGTGCACAGTCATAGGGGTACAAAAAGTGTGCCCCTCTTTTTGTACACCGACAGGAGCCCCCGGGCCTGGGCCACACATGAGCGCGACACGTTGTTGGGCCGGGCCCAGAACGGTGCGCGGGCAGGCTGGGCGGTTTTCACCTGCCTCCTGAGGAGAGGGACAAGAAAGGCATTATGGGTATCTTATCTCTTTTTAGTTTGTAAGCCTTCGGGCATCTGTTAACTTTAAAACTTGTAATCTCCTTGTTCATGTTTTTTATTCCCTATGGACTGTACCTGAATGGAATGTTTTTAATGAAAAAGGAATGTTTGCCGGGTCATTTCTTTGCATGTAGAACTCACAGCAGGGAATAAATCCCTGATATCTCTAAGATAAACATTTTCTTGCCCGGCAACAGGCCTTGCCGTCCCCCCTACTTCGCTCGACCTTTCTCACGCCCTTGGCGGAGGCAGGGATGAAGTGGTCTTAGGCCCCTCGTCTCACCTTTTCGCTGCCGCGACTACGACCAAACTTAGTCCTAGGAACGAGCCCTAGGACCTAGAGTTATGGGAGCATGGTAGCTTAAGGAAAAGAACGAGATTTCACATACCTCAGTCCATAATGGAATGCATGATAGGGGATGAAGAACTTATCTGAAGTCGCAGCCCCCGGCGATCCTGATTTGCTGTGAGCGAATCTTTGCTCTTGTAGCCCCTGGCAACACTGGCTTGCCGGGGCCTTGATGCTGATCTGTTCCTCTTTATTCTCCCAAATGGCCTCGACAAGGATGTCTATGCGTCCTGTGAACCAAAGGAGATAGAGGAAAGACAAAGAGACGCAAACTCGACCTCTAAGCTAGGGGTTAGCCGCCGCTAAGCACTATCAACCCTAACCAAGGACGAGACTCGACTCAACATGCATGCTATAACTTAGGGCGCCAGCGCTTCATTTATTTATGCTCAGGGTCTGCGCCTGGCTTTGTACAAAGGGTTACATGCCTTGCCGGCAAGGCTTGTACAAAAGGGTGGCTTGCCAGGGGGCCCGGCAAGCTGCGCCTTATGGGTAAAACTTGCGAAGATGCTCAATGTTCCAGGAATTGCTCACCGGAATGGCATCCTCGGTCTCCAGGCGGACTGTGCCAGGCCTGGTGACTCGTGTTACCCGATAAGGGCCTTCCCACCTCGGCGTCAACTTGTTCGTATTCCTGGCCGATTGAACGCGCCGGAGAACAAGGTCGCCTTCCTCAAAGCTTCGGGCACGGACCTTGCGGCTATGGTAGCGGCACAAGGCTTGCTAGTAGCGTGCTGCTCTCATAGCCGCCTGATGGCTTCTCGCCCCTCATTGGTTACCCTAAGTGGAAGGTTTGAGATGCAGTGTAGCGGAAGTTTTCCCTTGGCAAAGATACCAAGGATCGAATTCCCTTGAGACTCCAAGGTTCAACAAGAAGGTGTCAACTGCTAATGGCGCCAGATACTTAGCAATCAACTTGGACCTGCACACAGATACAAATAACTTTGCTCCCAACGAGTACAGAGAGGTTGTCAATCCCTCCGGCCTTGTCGTTTACAAAGGATCAAACGCGAGAGATAATAGTGATAGGTATTGCTGCAACTAGTAAGTAAAAACGGAAAGTAAATAGCGGATGTGATCAGTGATGGTAATATGGACCGGGGTCCCATGATGTTCACTAGTGATGTCTCTCTCCCAAAAGACGATAAAACAGCTATGTGAGGTAAACGAATTACAGCTGGGCAATTGACAGAATTATGTGCGCAAACCAATGCTAACTATGTTGCAAGAAAGGTTGAGGTTCAAAGCATGGGCGGTACGCCAAGGTAAGTAGACCGAAATCCATCTGCATCTACTACTAATCATCCACCTTGAGATATCTATCCAGAACATCTCGCTGGTATTAAGTTGCGAGTCCCACCCATAGTGTAAACTCAAAGCAACAGACAACTGCATTAAAAGAACTTTGCGTAAAGTAAACAATCCTTGCACCCGCGAGTACAAGCACCGTTGTTTTCCCCCTTGTGGCAACAGCACATCCCCTAGACTAATGTTTCTGTCACTCAAGCTAGTCATCGAGGGGCATGAACCCACAATCAAGCATAACGTTCCCTCTTGGAGTTACTACCTACTACTCGGCCAAAGCAATAAATAGCAACGGAGAACATGCAAGAATTACTCAAGAACATAAATATAAAAGAGGTAAATCAAATATATTACTCAAACACAATCTGAACATAATCTCACAATCCATCGGATCCCAGCAAACTCAACATAGCAACAACATAAGGATTACATATGTGCCTCGATCATGTAGGGCAGCTCACGAGGTCTAATTAGTGAAGCACAAAGAGGGGAGGAGAACATCACATAGCTACTGGTCATGGACCCATGGTCCAAGGGAGACTACTCACAACTCATCCGGGAGGCGTCCATGGTGGTAGAGAGGCTCCCGGTGGTGGTTCTCCCCTCCGGCAGGGTGCCGGGAAGGGTTCTCCTGGTGCTCCCGATCTTGGAAGCGCGGCGGCGGCGGAACAGAGATGAGATCGCGAAAAAGGGTTCCGTCCTCGAGGGTTTCGGGACGCGGTGTAAATATATGCCAAAGGGGGGGCATTAGCGGAGGCCTGGGGGGCCCAGGCGCCCCCCGACGCGGCCGGGAGGGGGGCCGCGCCACCAGGGCGCCTGGAGCCCTGGTGGCCCCCCTCTGGCCCTACTTCGGCCGTGTGGAAGCTTCCGGAACGCTGATTTTTTATATAATTTTTCCGGGATTTTTCTGGCAGTTTACGTAATGGGAAAACCTGAAATACAAAAACAGCAGAAAATAGAAACTGGCACTGGGGTGCACTGAGTTAATAGGTTAGTCCAAATATAATCAAACGTGTATGGAAGTGTATAAATATCATAGCAATATCACACAAAAGAGGCATGGAGCAAGCAGAAATTATAGATACGTTTTGGACGTATCAACATCCCCAAGCTTAATTCCTGCTCGTCCTCGAGTAGGTAAATGATAACAAGAATAATTTCTGTGGTGACATGCTATTAACCATATAAGAACTTTTCATAGTCACATGACAAGTGCTTACTGAGACAATGAATCTGTAGTAATTAAGTTGCCTCATGAGAGAATCACAAAGAACTGAAAGTTTTACAATATGATACTGAAATACTCAAAAGATTTGTAATGAGCATGGTGTGCAAATATGATAAAGTGATATCTCGCTTGCCCCCTTTAGTGAAGCAAAACATAAATGCAGGGGCACCTCCAAGGTTTAAGTGATGACTAGATACAATGATTTCAGAATAAACGATATCATAATCATGCAAAAGACAATGGTATTTTGGGACAATGCACATTACACTCAGAATGACAATCATGCTCTTAATAGTTGGTGCTTTAAAAGAAGGTGGAGACTCTCGAACCGTGGCTTTTGTTGGCAAAGTTGAAAACCCGTAGTCAGAAACAAAAACAAAACATGTACCAGAGCTCTTGGTTTTAGAAACAGAGGTAAAAATTATTTTTTGGATATGCATGTTTCGTCAATGAATGCTAGCAGATAACTCAATCACTTCTTGAGATGGACAAGTTTCGAGGAACGGCTCCCGAATGAGGACGATCACATCCTCTTAATCTCCTTTGTTTATCACTGCCAAAGTTTTCTGATTTCTCATGAACAAAGCGTGAAGGAGGGTTTGTTTGTTTGTATTATTTTTTAATGAGCCGGGCGCACTCAATGCCAGTTCCTTCTCGTATTATGGGTTTGCACATTAGACATGCAATCCCGGGGTGAAGCTTGTCCAACTTAAAAAGATCATGAATTAACTACTACTTTCTCATGAACTAAAACAGAGGCACAAAAGAGAAATGCTTTTTTGAATAATTTCGAGATGGTACATGAAAGTCTTCGTTAGGAATGGCAGGTAAATACCATGTATAGGAAGGTATGGTGGACTCATATGGCATAACTGGTTTAAAGAATTTTGGATGCACAAGCAGTCAGTCCGCTTAGTACAGGCGAAGGTTAGCAAAAGACTGGGAGCGACCAACTAAAAGAGCAATGATGGTCATAATCATGCAGAGCGACAAAGCAACATTGAATCAGGCATGGAAGTTATATCGCTACTCAGAAATAAAAGATCATCAAGGCTTGACAGACTTTCTTTACAGTCTTAAATATGCGTGAGCATACGCCAAGTCAATCAAAATAAATTCTTGAAGGAAGATATTACTAAACCATACCACATCATAGGCAAACAAATCATGTTGGTACTCCAATAACACATTGAGAACCCCCCAGCTATTTGAGACTAACCATAAGAAAACATGAACTACTAAGCATCATTATGCACATAGCATTTTATCATAGACATATCGACCAATGCAACAGAAGCCAACTCTCTTAACAAGATAAGCATGATAAATAAAGAGAGTTCCAACGACCAACTAAATAAAAGCTCTTTAAAAAGATAAGCATGAAAACTAAGAGCTGAACATGATAGTAGCTATTGAAAGACAAAGAACACACACAGCAAAGATAGACATGAAAATTCTATGTTATGTTCTAGGTTGAAGTGGAGCGTGTTTCTCTCCCACACAAATAAAGCTGAGTTCCAACTCGTTATGAAAAGCTAGCAAAGCTAAAGAAAACTAAAAAGGAAAACTAAAAGCAAGACGCTCCAAGCATAGCACATAACACATGAAGTGATAAAAATATAGTGGAACGAAAGACGAACTGATAATTGTTGATGGAGAAGGGGATGCACGGGGGCATCCCCAAGCTTAGACGCTTGAGTCTTCTTGAATATTTCTTGGGGGTGCATGGGGGCATCCCCAAGCTTGAGCGTTTGACACTCCTGAATCTTTTTATCATCTTCCCTCGCACACTTGAAAACTCCCTTCATACATAACTCATCATAATCTGATTAGCGAGGTTAGTACCCATAATAAAATAATTGTTCCTTGCTGGAAATAAGGATATTCTTGAAGGTCTACTGTTTCTCAAGATTGCCAAAAGGTTTTTGCAAAGAAAAAGCAAGCTCAAGGTTTGCAAAATGAAGGAAAGGCAAAACATGACAGAATCTGTGAAAAACAGACCAGCAGGTAGTAAATGATTTTTTCGGGGCACTTCTGCAACTCTAATCAAAAAACTCAGAACAGACGCCCAAAAGACAATTGTATAGAGCACGCTGTCGAAAAAGTTCAGACCAAAAAGATGATCTGGTGATTTTATACGAATTTTTCTGTCCAAGGACAGAATCTGTTTTCTGGACAGCACGTCACAACTTTTGAACTTTCTTGCAATCAGAGGCTAAACTTGGCACAAAACTGAAAAGTAAAGATACAATGATGATGCTACTGTAGTAACAACATCAAGACACAACAAAAGCAAAATAAAATTTTATTCATTGTGGGCTGCCTCCCAAAAGCGCTTTCTTTTATGCCTTTAAGCTAGGCATAATGCAAAGAGATCAAGTCTTATCAAGAGTAAAAGAATAGCTAGCCCGTATAACGGACTCAAAAGGTAACTTAATCTTCTTTCTAGGGAAGTGTTCCATCCCTTTCTTGAGAGGAAATTGGAATCTTATATTCCCCTCTTTCATGTCAATGATGGCACCAACGGTGCGAAGGAAAGGACGTCCCAAAATAATTGGACAAGAAGGTTCACATTCAATATCCATAATAGTAAAATCAACGGGAACGTAGTTGTCATTGACAATGATAAGAACATCGTCGATCCTCCCCAAAGGTTTCTTTATGGAAGAATCAACAAGACGAACACCAAAAGAACAAGAATCAAAAGATTTCAATTTAAGCATATCATATATTCTTTTGGGCATAACGGAGGTACTAGCTCCAACATCACATAATGCATAGCAAGAGAAGTTATTCAACTTAATTTTAATCATAGGAACCCAACCATCTTCTAGCTTTCTAGGTATGGAGGCTTCTACTCTAAGTTTCTCCTCCCTAGCTTTGATGAGAGCATTAGTGATATGCTCTGTGAAGGCAAGGTTAAGCGTGCTAGTGCGGGGATCTCTAGACATCTTGTGAAGGAAATCAATAACTTCGGTAAGAGTGCAATTATCAAAATCAAGGTCACTACTATCAATTAAAGTGGTAGTGGTGTCCTTTAGGCTCACTTGTTTGGTAGTTTCTATAGTCATAGCATCACCATTAATAGGTCCAATGGGACCAGGAGTGCATTGGGTGCTAAGAGTTTGGATATCCTCAACAACTTGGATAGTAGCAACAGTGTGGTGGGTAGGAAGGTTCTTAATTCTATCTTCTTCCTCCCTTTCTCTAGCCCATCTCTCTTTAAGTTTAGCCAACATCCTAATGTTTTCATTAATTTGCACTTGAATAGCATTCATAGGAGTGACCTTCCTCTCCTCAAGAGGAGAAGTTCTAATTTTAAGCAATTCCACCTCATGGGCTAAATTGTCTACCTTCGAAGAGAGATTATCTAGTTTGTTTAGTTTTTCTTCTACACTCTTATTAAAGGCTTTTTGGGTAGTGATGAAATCTTTAAGCATAATCTCTAGTTCAGTAGTGGAGTTCTTGGTGCTAGGATAAGCATTGTTGTTCCCATAAGAATCAGAGGGGAACGGTCTAGGATTGCTACCAAAATTGCTCCTATAAGCATTGTTGTTGAAATTGTTTCTAGAGATAAAGTTCACATCTACTTGTTCTTGAGCAATCAAAGAATTTAAAGGAACATCACGAGGATCAACAGAAGATTGCTTCGAAAGTAGAGACATGATCAAGTCAACTTTTTCATTTAGGGAGGAAATCTCCTCGACAGAGTTTACCTTCCTACCTGTTGGAGCGCGTTCGGTGTGCCATTGGGAATAGTTGGTCATCATATCATCGAGAAGCTTCGTGGCAGCACCAAGTGTAGTCGACATAAAGGTTCCTCCCGCGGCCGAATCTAACAAGTTCCGCGAGGTAAAGTTCAAGCCTGCATAAAAAGTTTGGATAACCATCCAAGTAGTCAAACCATGAGTAGGGCAGTTCTTGACAAGAGATTTCATGCGTTCCCAAGCTTGGGCAACGTGTTCATTATCCAGTTGTTTAAAATTCATTATGTTACTTCTTAGTTGGATAATTTTAGCAGGTGGATAGTACTTTCCAATAAAAGCATCCTTGCACTTGTCCCAAGAATCTATGCTATTTCTAGGCAAGGATTGAAACCAAATTTTAGCTCCTCCTCTCAGGGAGAAAGGAAAAAGCTTAAGCTTAACAATATTACCATCTATTTCAGTGTACTTTTGCATATCACAGAGTTCAACAAAGTTGTTCAAGTGTAAAGCAGCATCATCTCCAGCACCGGAGAATTGATCTTTCATAACTAAGTTCAGTAAAGCAGGTTTAATTTCATAAGAAGGTGCTGAAGTGGCAGGTGTAGTGATAGGCGTGCAAATAAAGTCATCGTTGTTATGACTAGTGAAGTCACACAACTTGGTGTTCTCGGTGGAACCCATAGCAGCAAGCAAGCAAGATAACTATTTTTGTGATTTTCGATAAAAGATACTAAAGCAAAACTGAAAGGTAAACTAACAAGACTAAAAAGCAAAGGTAAAAGATAGCGTGCAACTCCCCTATCTTGAAGAGTGGAGTCCCCGGCAACGGCGCCAGAAAACTTTGCTTGATGGCTTCTCGCCCCTCGTTGGTTACCCCAAGTGGAAGGTTTGAGATGCAGTGTAGCGGAAGTTTTCCCTTGGCAAAGATACCAAGGATCGAATTCCCCTGAGACTCCAAGGTTCAACAAGAAGGTGTCAACTGCTAATGGCGCCAGATACTTAGCAATCAACTTGGACCTGCACACAGATACAAATAACTTTGCTCCCAACGAGTACAGAGAGGTTGTCAATCCCTCCGGCCTTGTCGTTTACAAAGGAACAAACGCGAGAGATAATAGTGATAGGTATTGCTACAACTAGTAAGTAAAAACGGAAAGTAAATAGCGGATGTGATCAGTGATGGTAATATGGACCGGGGTCCCATGATGTTCACTAGTGATGTCTCTCTCCCAAAAGACGATAAAACAGCTATGTGAGGTAAACGAATTACAGCTGGGCAATTGACAGAATTATGTGCGCAAACCAATGCTAACTATGTTGCAAGAAAGGTTGAGGTTCAAAGCATGGGCGGTATGCCAAGGTAAGTAGACCGAAATCCATCTGCATCTACTACTAATCATCCACCTTGAGATATCTATCCAGAACATCTCGCTGGTATTAAGTTGCGAGTCCCACCCATAGTGCAAACTCAAAGCAACAGACAACTGCATTAAAAGAACTTTGCATAAAGTAAACAATCCTTGCACCCGCGAGTACAAGCACCATTGTTTTCCCCCTTGTGGCAACAGCACATCCCCATGACTCATTTTTCTGTCACTCAAGCTAGTCATCGAGGGGCATGAACCCACAATCAAGCATAAGGTTCCCTCTTGGAGTTACTACCTACTACTCGGCCAAAGCAATAAATAGCAATGGAGAACATGCAAGAATTACTCAAGAACATAAATATAAAAGAGGTAAATCAAATATATTACTCAAACACAATCTGAACATAATCTCACAATCCATCGGATCCCAGCAAACTCAACATAGCAACAACATAAGGATTACATATGTGCCTCGATCATGTAGGGCAGCTCACGAGGTCTAATTAGTGAAGCACAAAGAGGGGAGGAGAACATCACATAGCTACTGGTCATGGACCCATGGTCCAAGGGAGACTACTCACAACTCATCCGGGAGGCGTCCATGGTGGTGGAGAGGCTCCCGGTGGTGGTTCTCCCCTCCGGCAGGGTGCCGGGAAGGGTTCTCCTGGTGCTCCCGATCTTGGAAGCGCGGCGGCGGCGGAACAGAGATGAGATCGTGAAAAAGGGTTCCGTCCTCGAGGGTTTCGGGACGCGGTGTAAATATATGCCAAAGGGGGGCATCAGCGGAGGCCTGGGGGGCCCAGGCGCCCCCCGGCGCGGCCAGGAGGGGGGCCGCGCCACCAGGGCGCCTGGAGGCCTGGTGGCCCCCCTCCGGCCCTACTTCGGCCGTGTGGAAGCTTCCGGAACGCTGATTTTTTATATAATTTTTCCGGGATTTTTCTGGCAGTTTACGTAATGGGAAAACCTGAAATACAAAAACAGCAGAAGACAGAAACTGGCACTGGGGTGCACTGAGTTAATAGGTTAGTCCAAATATGATCAAAAGTGTATGGAAGTGTATAAATATCATAGCAATATCACACAAAAGAGGCATGGAGCAAGCAGAAATTATAGATACGTTTTGGACGTATCACCGCCCGAAGACAATCTTCCTCAAGGAGCATTGCGTCGTCTTGCCGCAGCTGCTCTTGCTCAAGCTCGTCATAAGCAAGCACTCGAGGTGACCCATATATGAGTTCAGTAGGGAGAATTGCTTCTGCCCCGTATATCAGGGCAAAGGGCGTCTGGCCGGTGGCTCGATTTGGCGTCGTTCTGATCGACCAAAGAACCGCCGGCAATTCATCAATCCAGCGCCTCCCGCTCTTGTGCAGCCTGTCAAAGGTCTTTGTCCTTAATCCTCGCAGCACTTCAGCATTTTCCCTCTTAGCTTGACCATTGCTTCGGGGGTGAGCAGCAGAAGCGAAACAGACTTTGCTGCCGAGGTCTTGGGTATATTGCATGAAGGTGCGGCTTGTAAACTGTGTGCCATTGTCGGTGATGATCCTGTTAGGCACACCAAAACGGCACACTAGTCCCTTGAAGAACTTGATGGCTGACTGAGCTGTGACCTTCCTTACTGCCTCCACCTCTGGCCACTTTGTGAACTTGTCGATTGCAACGTACAAGTACTCAAAGCCCCCGACGGCGCGGGGGAAAGGGCCCAGTATGTCGAGCCCCCAGACCGAGAAGGGCCAGGAGAGAGGAATGGTTTGAAGGGCTTGAGCTGGTTGATGGAGTTTCTTTGAATGGAACTGGCACGCTTCACACCTGGTGACCAGTGGCATCGCATCCTGGAGGGCAGTGGGCCAGAAGAAGCCTTGCCGGAATGCCTTGCCGGCAAGGGCTCTTGACCCTATGTGGGATCCACATATGCCTCCATGTATTTCTGCCAACAGCTCCAGTCCTTCCTCTCGAGGGATGCACTTCAATTTCACGCCGTTCGGCCTGTTTCTGTACAGGACGTCATCGACGAACTGGTACATAGCAGACCGACGGGCTACTTTCTCCGCTTCTTCCTGCTCCTCAGGAAGTTCCCCAGTCTGGAGGAATCGGACGGTATGCTGCACCCACGCTGGAGCCTGGGGCTCGACGGTGAGGACCAAAGGCCTTTCCCCCGCCAAGGGAGCGGCTGTCTCGACGGCAAGAGCTTGACGCTCCGCCGGAGCTAGTCGTCCTGTGGCGGGCTCAGTGTCTCCGGCAACATCCTTGCCGGCGGCTCCGGGGAGCTCGGCGGGAAAGTACTTGCCGGGTCCTGATTTCCTCCTCTTGTTCTGCTCTGTTGATGGATCAACGGATGGCTAAGAAAGCTGAAGCACAAAGGTACCTGGTTCCACAGGTAGCTTGAGGGCAGCGCGCTTTGACAGGTAATCGGCGATGTCGTTCTCCGCTCGGGGAACGTGCTCCGCCCGTATACCATCAAAGCGCGCTTCCAATTTTCTCACTTCATCGACGTAGGCCTTCATCAACGGGCTATGGTAATCCTTATTGACTTGTTTGACGACAAGCTGCGAGTCGCCCCTGACAATGAGCTTCTTAATCCCGAGGTCTGCCGCGATCCTAAGACCAGCAAGCAGCCCCTCGTACTCAGCAGTGTTGTTCGTTGATACCTCCCTGGGGAAGTGCATCTGGACTATGTACTTGAGGTGCTCTCCAGTGGGCGCGACTAGCAGTACGCCAGCCCCGGCGCCTTGCAAGGAGAAAGCTCCATCAAAGTACATGATCCAGTTGCAACTCGCCTCTTTGCCGGGGAGAGCAGTTTCCTGGATTTCTTCATCAGGCGTTGCGGTCCATTCAGCGACGAACTCTGCCAGGACTCGGCTCTGAATCGTCGAGGTACTTTCAAACTTGAGGCCAAAGCTGGACAGCTCCAGTGCCCACTCTACAATCCTTCCCGTTGCATCTGGATTGTGCAATATCCGTTGTAGAGGGAGGCGAGTGACGATAGTGATCTCGTGCGCCTGGAAGTAGTGACGCAGCTTCCTCGAGGCCATGAGAAGGCCGAAGAACAATTTCTGCACACAGGAGTACCTTGATCTAGCCCCCTGCAAGAGGTAGCTAACAAAGTAGACCGGGTGCTGCATCATTTTCTTCCTTGGCTGCACTTCAACCGGCCGTGTCGTCTCTACGCCAGCGGCACCAGGCTCTGTCGCTGTTATGACCCTGTCGTTAATTTCTCTCTGCGCCACTAGTGCGGCGCTGACCACCTGGTTCGTCGCCGCTAAGTATAGCAGCAACGGTTCTTGTGGCCTAGGCACAACTAGTATTGGCGTGGAGGAAAGATACCTCTTCAGATCTTGTAACGCTGCTTCAGCTTCTGCCATCCACTCCATCGGCCCTGCCTTTTTCAAAATCTTGAAGAAGGGGAGGGCGCGCTTGGCAGACTTGGAAATGATTCTGCTCATGGCGGCAACGCAGCTAGCAAGCCAACGCACGTCCTTGACCCGTTTGGGTGCTTCAATCTGCTCAATAGCTTTGATCTTGTCCGGATTGGCTTCTATCCCACGCTGTGACACAAAGAACCCGAGGAGCTTGCCGGACGGGACGCCGAAGATGCACTTCTCAGGGTTCAGCTTGAGGTTGATCTTGTGTAGGTTGACAAATGTTTCTTGTAAATCCGGTATAAGGGTTGCCCTGTTCTTGGTTTTGACTACTATATCATCCATATAAGCTTCCATATTTCTATGGAGCTGGGGTTCAAAACCAATCTGGACTGCCCTTGCAAACGTCGAGCCAGCACTCTTCAACTCGAAAGGCATTCGTACGAAACAGTACGTACCACATGGGGTGATGAATGCTGTCTTCTCTTCGTCTTCTCTCGCCACGAAGATCTGGTGGTAGCCGGAGTAGGCATCGAGGAATGACAGCAGGTCACAACCAGCCGTGGAGTCAACAATCTGGTCGATGCGCGACAACGGGAAGGGGTCCTTGGGACAAGCTTTATTGATATCTGTGTAATCAATACACAGCCTCCACTTCCCATTTGCCTTGCGCACTACCACTTGATTGGCCAACCACGTTGGATGGAGCACTCCTCTTACCAAACCCGCAGCTTCCAATTTCCGGATCTCCTCTGTGATGAACTCTTGCCGTTCCAAAGCTTGCTTCCTGACCTTCTGCTTGACGGGCCGCGCATGAGGACAAACAGCAAGGTGGTGCTCAATCACCTCCCTGGGAACGCCGGGGATGTCGGATGCTTGCCATGCAAACACGTCGACATTCACCCGCAGGAAGGTGACGAGCGCGTCTTCCTATTTGTCGTCAAGGGAGGAGCTTATGGTGAAAGCCCCTCCCGTGCCGTCCTCCTTGACAGAAACCCTCTTGGTTGCCGGCGGCGTGGCCCGATACTTCTTGTTTCTACCGGTGGAGTTCCCTGGCACGTCCTCGACGGGAGCGCGACACTTCGAAGAGGTGTGCTTGCCGGAGTGGGTGTCCGAGGTCTCACCGGTCTTCTTCTTTCCAGTGGAGCTCTCTGGCACGTCCTCGACGGGAGCACAGCACTCCGAAGAGGTGCGCTTGCCGGAGTGGGTGCCCGAGGTCTTTCCGGTCTTCTTCTTCTTCCCTCTCGGGGCTCCAGTGGCAGGAGCAAATGCCCTCGTAGCGGCAGCTGCTGCAACCGCTTGCTGGTACAGTTGGTCAGCGCAGATCAGCGCATCCTTCTTATCGGAGGGGATGGTGATGATCGTCACAGGTCCTGGCATCTTCAGGGTGTTGTAGGCGTAGTGTGACGCCGCCATGAACTTGGCCAGCGCTGGGCGGCCAAGGATCCCGTTGTAGGGCAAGGGGATCTTGGCAACATCGAACACAATCCTCTCCGTCCTATAGTTCAGATCACTTCCAAAAGTCACGGGTAGCGTGACCTTCCCCTTTGGTTGGCTTCTCCCTGGGTTGACCCCCTGAAACGTGCCCGTCTCTTCGAGGTCCCCATTAGGAACTTGCAGCTTCTCGATCACGGTGGGCGAGAGTAGGTTCAGACCGGCCCCGCCATCGACTAGCATCTTTGTCACCTTGAGGTTGCGTATTGTTGGTGAAACCAACAATGGCAAGCACCCGACCGCAGTAGTGCGATCAGGGTGGTCCTCAGCGTCAAAGATGATAGGTGTGCTGGACCACTTCAGCGGCTTTTGGGCGCCGGACGACGGCTCCGCCGCTGTATTCTCACGCGCCCACTGTTTAAGTTGGCGGTGAGAAGTATGCAGCGAGGCACCGCCGTCGACGCACATGGCCTCCATAGCTTTCTGAAATTCTTGGTCGCCGGACTCGTCGTCCTCCTCGCGATCGTCGTCTTCGGGCCTTCTGTCACAGCCCCGGGCGGGGCTCTCCTGCTGTTTATCCTTGACGCGACGGTCCGCTTGGCCGTCACGCTTCTTGCCGGATCCTTCAGCCCCATCCTGGCCCTTCTCCTTGTCCCGCCTCTCATATTCAGCCCTCTGCTTCTCATCAAGGAGCTCAACCTGTCGGCAGTCCTGGAGATCATGGCCCTTGGTGCGATGGATCTTGCAGTAGCGTTTGCCGGAGTTTTCTGGCTTCTCGGCAGCCGCCAAGGCCCGGTAGGCGACACACCCGGCAATTTCCGTGCCAGGGTCACCCGCCTTGGTTTTGTTGGCAGAGCCGGTGTCATCAGATCCCTCGACAGCAAGCATGGCTTTACCCTTGCGCTTCCTATTACGGTTCCGGCCCTTCTTCGCCGGGGTGGTAGTATCATCGTCTGAAGAGTCGGTTTCCGTGCCGGCATCTTTGCCGGGGGTACTTCCTTCCCTCTTCAGCCCGGGCACATCTGTCAGCAAGAACATAGAGCTCTGCCACATCTTTCACCTTGGTCATCGCCAGCTCTTCATGCATCTTGCGGTTACGCACGTTCTGATGGAACGCGCTGATGATGGTGGCAGGGTGAACATCGGGGATATTGTACTGTACCCGGCTGAACCTCTGTATGTACTTGCGCAGACTCTCGCCTTCCTTCTGGGGTATGACGTGCAGGTCACTCGCTTGGCCATGGGTCTGGTGACCTCCGGTAAGGGCGCCAACAAACTCATGGCACAAGTCGGACCAGGAGGAAATGGAGTCTACTGGCAAGTGCATCAACCACGACATGTCGTTAGGTTTAAGAGCCAACGGAAAGTAATTCGCAAGCACCTTATCGTCGCGGGCCCCAGCAGCTTGCATCGCGATGGTGTAGATGCTGAGGAACTCCAACGGGTGGGTCTTGCCGTTGTACTTCTCGCCAACGTCAGGCTTGAAGGTGCGGTGAGAGGGCCACTGGAACTGCCGCAGCTCACAGGTAAAAGCCGGACAACCTACCTCGTAAGGTAGACCTCCAGGGCTCTTCGGCGACGGGCGGTCCACAGCAGGCCCCGCTCGCCTGTCTGACTGGTGGCGTGCTCCGCGCCGGCGCTCGATGGTGGTTCGAGCGTCTTCATGGGCTCGCTCCTGAAGAGCTTGACGCTGGTCGCCGTGGGTCCGCGGGTCGGACGACGCTATGGAGATGGCATCGCCCGCGACGTCCCGATGAGTCGACGCATGTGGCACCGGGCGTGGAGGAGGCGAATGCACCGTAGCCACGGCGCTCCCGGCCCTTCCGCCGCCGGTGCGTGGGAATCCATCGGAGCGTCGACCCGGGATCTCCGCTAGGTTTGGTTCATCCTTGTTGGCGACTGCGACAAGGCTTTGGATGGTGGCTCTCCATTCGTCGAGTTTCCCCGTAACGGGAGGAAAGTCGAGGAGCAACTGCGCGCGCGCCAGGGCTTCGGTTGGGGTCAACGGTAGCGAAGCCTGTACGGACCGCGACGCCCTTCGACCCCTGACCGTGTCAGGAGGAGCCCCATCATGATCCCGCGGTCGCATACCGTCTCCACCAGTGCCCCGGCGGGCGGGCAGGTCTTCTACGTCCCGGGAGTGGTTCTCGGGGCTCTTCCCATGGCGACGCCCGGGATCTTCAGGGTGGCGATGCCGTTCGTCGCGCGCTGCTTGAGAGGAGCGCACTGTTGGCACCAGCGTGGGAGTTCTGGAGGCCCTTGCGTCGCTTCCGGGTGATGTGGCAGCGACCTTGGAAGGCCCCGCGCCACCCGCGGAGGGCCTGGCTCCATCTTTGGAACTGGCGGTGTGCGGCCCGTTACCAGGCACACAAACATCGCCATCTCCCAGACTCCGGCTGCTGGGACGGCGTTGGTGTTCGTGAGCAGCGCCCCGGGTCCTTTCTGTGACCGGTCCGCTGCTCGCCCGCGTCGGTACGGGCTGTCCGGCTTCCGACTGGCCAACCGCCACCGTCGTCTTCTTCTTGGGCGCCATGATGATGAAGGAGCGCCGAACTAACTGCTAAAGCCGATTCTCACAACTGCGGCCCCTACCTGGCGCGCCAAAGATGTCTGGGTATTTGGATCGACACCTATGGGATCACAAGAATCCCTACTACGGTTGCGGGGCGCGGGGTTGAGAGAAGAGCGGATCTAACAGTTAGCACACGGTTCCTTTACCCAGGTTCGGGCCGCAAAGGTGCATAAAACCCTACTCCTGCTTTGGTGGATTATATGTTTGTGTTCTTCAGCTAGTGAGGAGCTCCAAAAGAGTCGTGAAGAGTTCTAAAAAGCCGAATCCTTCTCCTCGTCGCCTCGGGCCTCCTTTTATAGGAAAAAGGGGTTGCCACAATGGCACACAGGAGGTGGAAAGGGTACAGTGATGTGAGGTTATCCCTCGCATTACAGGACAAGGCACATTTAATGCGTTTAGCTTAGGTGTCCTCGCTTTATCGGGGACGAGGGGAGACGTCCGTCTTGTCCGTCGCCGCTCCTCCTTGTGTTTACACGCGCCCTGGCCAGCGGTGCCTGAGGCGCCATGTAGGCAGGCAGGCAGCTGAGGTGGCGCAACGGCGGGTCTCCACGAAGATCTTCATGTTGCCACGCAGGAGCTTGCCCAGCTGGTTGGGTCGGCAGCTGCATGGGCGGTGGAAACTCAGTTGGTGCGGGCCTGACGGTGGCCCTGCGGGCGCCCTCGGCAAGGGCGTTGCCGGGGCCCCGGCAAGGGTCTTTCCGCGGTGCCTGCTGTCATCCCCGGCAAGGTGCTTGCCGAAAGCCTTGTGGTTCTCCCTGGCTGCGATCCCGCCAAGGGTCGTCGTCCTCTTAGTGTGTGTATCTGTCCTTGAATGACTTCACAAAGATCTGCATGCCACCACGGGGATATCTCCCGAATCCTTGCCCCATGGGGGCAGTGGACTCAAGGGTGATCCGCTCCGTAGGCGTGGGGCGAGCTGCCGCGGCAAGGGTCTTGCCGGGGTTGCCAGAGCCGGCCCTGGCAAGGGTCTTGCTAGGGCTAATGAAACCGGCTCCCAGCAAGGACCTTGCCGGGGGAAGCCGCTTCGTCCCTTTGCTCTTTGCGGTCTTGTTCTTGGTGTCGCTCCAATTCCATCGAGCTTCGGTCTTACCTTGGCTCACCTCCCCTGCTGTGCTTGGTGTGGTGGTGCCCGTGGCTCAGACTGCCCGTGCACAGTCATAGGGGTACAAAAAGTGTGCCCGTATTTTTGTACACCGACATCTTGCAATGGGAGAAGTGCTTGGCTTTGGATTCAATCTTGCGGTGTCCTTTCCCAGTGATAGTAGGGGCAGCAAGGCACGTATTGTATTGTTGCCGTCGAGGATAAAAAGATGGGGTTTTCATCATATTGCTTGAGTTTATCCCTCTACATCATGTCATCTTGCTTACATCGTTACTCTGTTCGTATGAACTCAATACACTAGCTGCATGCTGGATAGCGGTCGATGTGTGGAGTAATAGTAGTACATGCAGGCAGGAGTCGGTCTACTTGTCTCGGACGTGATACCTATATACAATGATCATTCCTAGATAGTCTCATAATTATTCACTTTTCTATCAATTGCTCGACAGTAATTTGTTTACCCGCCGTAGAATACCGCTATCATGAGAGAAGCCACTAGAGAAAACTATGGCCCCCAGGTCTATTCTCAACATATCAATCTACATCTACTTTACTTTTCCCGCTTTTATTTGCTATTTTATTAAACTAAAAATACCAAAAATATAATTATCATCTCTATCAGATCTCACTCTCGTAAGTGACCGTAAAGGGATTGACAACCCCTTATCGCGTTGGCTGCGAAGTTCTTATTTGTTTGTGCAGGTGTGAGGGACTCGCGCGTGGTCTCCTACTGGATTGATACCTTGGTTCTCAAAAACTGAGGGAAATACTTACGCTACTATGCTGCATCTCCCTTTCCTCTTCGAGGGAATACAACGCAAGCTCAAAAGGTAGCAAGAAGAATTTCTGGCGCCATTGCCGGGGAGACTCACGCCAAGTCAAGTCAAGATTTGCCACCCCGTCAACTAGCGAATTTCTGGCGCCGTTGCCGGGGAGGCTTACGCAAAAGTCATATACCAAGTACCTATCACAAACCCTTATCCTTCGCATTACATTTATTTGCCTCTCGTTTTCCTCTCCCCCACTTCACCTTTGCCGTTTTATTTTCCCTTCTTCCGCCATGTGTTTTTCGTTCGCTTGCCTCTTGTTTGCTTGTGTGTGTTGGATTGCTTTCTTGTCACTATGGCTCAGAACAATACCAAATTGTGTGACTTCTCCAATACCAACAACAATGATTTTATTAGCACTCCGATTGCTCCTATTACCGATGCTGAATCTTGTGAGATCAATGCTGCTTTGTTGAATCTTGTCATGAAAGATCAATTCTCCGGCCTTCCTAGTGAAGATGCTGCTACCCATCTAAACAACTTTATTGATTTGTGTGATATGCAAAAGAAAAGGGATACAGATAACGACATTGTTAAATTGAAGTTATTTTCGTTTTCACTTAGAGATCATGCTAAAACTTGGTTCTCCTCTTTGCTTAGAAATAGTATTGATTCGTGGAATAAGTGCAAAGATGCTTTTATCTCTAAGTTTTTCCCTCCTGCTAAGATCATCTCTCTTATAAGCGATATTATGAATTTTAAGCAACTAGATCATGAGCATGTTGCACAAGCTTGGGAGAGAATGAAATTAATGATACGTAACTGCCCTACACATGGTTTGAATCTATGGATGATTATTCAAAACTTTTATGCTGGCTTGAATTTTGCTTCTAGAAATCTTTTAGATTAGGCCACCGGAGGCACTTTCATGGAAACTACCTTAGGAGAAGCTACCAAACTCCTAGATAATATTATGGTTAATTATTCTCAATTGCACACCGAAAGATCTACTAGTAAAAAAGTGCATGCTATCGAAGAAATTAGTGTTTTGAGTGGAAAGATGGATGAACATATGAAATTGTTTGCCGCTAAGAGTGCTTCTTCTGATCCTCATGATACGCCTTTATCCACTTTGATTGAGAATAACAATAAATCTTTGGATGTGAATTTTGTTGGTAGGAATAATTTTGGTAACAATGCTTATAGAGGTAATTTTAATCCTAGGCCTTTTCCTAGTAATTCCTCTAATAATTTTGGTAATTCCTACAACAACTCTTATGGAAAGATGCCTTCAGAATTTGAAACTAGTGTTAAGGAGTTTATGATCTCGCAAAAGAATTTCAATGCTATGCTTGAAGAGAAATTGCTTAAAGTTGATGATTTGGCTAGAAGTGTGGATAGAATTACTCTTGATGTTGATTCTTTGAAAGTTAGATCTATCCCACCTAAGCATGATATCAATGAGTCTCTCAAGGCCATGAAAATTTCCATTGATGAATGCAAAGAAAGAACCGCTAGAATGTGTGCTAAAAGAGAAGATTATATTAAACCGTGTTCTTCTAGTTATCGCGAAAATAAAGATGAAGATCTGAAAGTTATTGATGTGTCTCCTATTAGATCCTTGTTTTCTAGTATTAATCTTGATGAGAATAGGGTTGGAGATGATTCTGCTTTAAGGTGTCCCAATAATTCGGAGTTGATGCTAAATTTGCTAAAAGTGGGATTGAAGAGATTAAAACTTTGAATAGTGATGAACCCACCACTTTGGATTTCAAGGGATTCAATTATGATAATTGCTCTTTGATTGATTGTATTTCTTTGTTGCAATCCGTGCTAAATTCTCCGCAAGCTTATAGTCAAAATAAAGCTTTCACTAAACATATAGTTGATGCTTTGATGCAATCTTATGAAGAAAAATTTGAGTTGGAAGTTTCTATACCTAGAAAGCTTTATGATGAATGGGAACCTACTATCAAAATAAAAATAAAAGATCATGAATGCTATGCTTTGTGTGACTTGGGTGCTAGTGTCTCCACTATCCCAAAAACTTTGTGTGATTTGCTAGGGTTCCATGAGCTTGATGATTGTTCTTTAAATCTGCATTTTGCGGATTCCACTATTAAGAAACATATGGGAAGAATTAATGATGTTCTTATTGTTGCCAATAGGAATTATGTGCCCATAGATTTCATTGTTCTTGATATAGATTGCAATTCTTCATGTCTTGGTAGACCTTTCCTTAGAGCGATTGGTGCAATTATTGATATGAAGGAAGGAAATATTAGATTCCAATTTCCATTAAGGAAAGGCATGGAACACTTTCCTAGAAAGAAAATCAAATTACCATATGAATCTATGATGAGAGCCACTTATGGATTGCCTTCCAAAGATGGCAATACCTAGATCTATCTTGTATCATGCCTAGCTAGGGGCGTAAAACGATAACGCTTGTTGGGAGGCAACCCAATTTTATGTTTTTTGCTTTTGTTGCTGTTAGGTAATAAATATTGAATCTAGCCTCTGATTAGATGTGTTTTCATGTTTTGTTTAGTGTTTGTGCCAAGTAGGACCTTTGGTAGAACTTCTGTGAAGTTTATACGATCTTGCTGTGAAAAACAGAATCGTTAGCGCTTGCTAAAGTAGTCTTCAGATTTTACTGGAGCGTTATTTTTAGTTGATTCGTTTTGATGCTGATTGGTAGAAAAATTGCGCAAATTTACCAATTTAGTTTGAATTTTTTGGAGTTCCAGAAGTAGGCGAACCCATCAGATTACTACAGACTGTTCTGTCTTTGACAGATTCTGTTTTTCGTGTGTTGTTTGCTTATTCCGATGCATCTATGAGTAATATTGGAGGATATGAACCATAGAGAGCTTGGAGTACAGTAGGTTTAACACCAATAAAAACAATGAATGAATTCCTTGCTGTACCTTTGAGTAGTGGTTTGTTTTCTCTTACTAACGGAGCTCACGAGAATTTTTGTCTAAGTTTTGTGTTGTGAAGTTTTCAAGTTTTGAGTATTGCTTTGATGGATTATGGAACAAGGAGTAGCAAAGGCCTAAGCTTGGGCATGCCCATGGCACCCCAAGTAAATTCAAGATAATCAAAATCCTAAGCTTGGGGATGCCCCGGGAAGGCATCCCCTCTTTCGTCTTCATCCATCGGTAACTATACTTGGAGCTATATTTTTATTCGCAACATGTTATGTGTTTTGCTTGGAGAGTCTTGTATAATTTGAGTCTTTGCTTGTCAGTTTGCCACAATCATCCTTGCTGGACACACCTATTTGATAGAGTTAAATATGGCCAAGAAATTATTAGAACACTCTATGTGCTTCACTTATATCTTTTGAGTCGAATAGTTTTTGCTCTAGTGCTTCACTTATATCTTTTAGAGCATGGCGGTGGTAATATTTTGTAGAAATTGTTGAACTCTCATGCTTCACTTATATATATTTGAGAGTCTATTAAAACAGCATGGTAATGTGTTTAGGCTAAAGAAACTAGTCTTCACATGATAAACATCCAATGTCAATGTAGTAAAAAAATTCACCTCAAGTGCATTGAATAGAAAGAGATGTTGGATGCTTAATAATTGTTTTGAGACATGAGGATAGTGATACTAAAGTCATGCTAGTGGAGTGATTATGAAATTGAGAAATATTTGTGTTAAGGTTAGTGATTCCCGTAGCATGCATGTATGGTGAACCGTTGTGTGACTAAGTTAAAGCATGAGGTATTTGTAGAGTGTCAACCTTTGTGTGGAGGTCGGGCGCGCGCGATGGTTAACTCCTACCAACCTTCCCCCTAGGGGCATGCGTTGATTGCTTTGTTTTGATGACCTGTAAATTTTTGCAATAAGTATATGAGTTCTTATGACTAATGTTGCGTCCATGGATTATACGCACTCTCACCCTTCCACCATTGCTAGCCTCTCTTGTACCGCGCAACTTTCGCCGGTGCCATAAACCTACTATATATCCTTCCTCAAAACAGCCACCATATTGTTCCTCAAAACAGCCACCATACCTACCTATCATGGCATTTCCATAGCCATTCCGAGATATATTGCCATGCAACTTTCAACCGTTCCGTTTATATGACACGCATCATATTGTCATATTGCCATGCATGATCATGTAGTTGACATCGTATTCGTGGCAAGGCCACCATGCATAATCTTTTCATACATGTCACTCTTGTTTCATTGCACATACCGGTACACCGCCGGAGGCATTCACATAGAGTCATACTTTGTTGTTGTAGTATTGAGTTGTAATATTGTGTTGTAATGAAAGTGTGATGATCATCATTTTTAGAGCATTGTCCCATGGGAGGAAAGAATGAATCTATAAAGCCCCTCCGCAACAAAAAAGAAAAAAAAGAAAAAAGGGGAAGGCCAAAGAAAAAAAGAAAGGCCCAAAAAACAAGAAAAAAAGAAAGAAAAAGGGATAATTGCTACTATCTTTTTCCACACTTGTGCTTCAAAGTAGCACCATGTTCTTCATTGTAGAGAGTCTCATGTTTAGTCAGTTTCATATACTAGTGGAAATTTTCGTTATAGAACTTGGCTTGTATATTCCAACGATGGGCTTCCTCAAATGCCCTATGTCTTTGTGAGCAAGCAAGTTGGATGCACACCCACTAGTTTCTTTTGTTGAGCTTTCATTCATATTTAGCTCTAGTGCATCCGTTGCATGGCAATCCCTACTCACTCACATTGATATCTATTGATGGGCATCTCCATAGCCCGTTGATACGCCTAGTCGATGTGAGAATATCTCCCTCTTTTTGTCTTCTCCACAACCACCTCTATTCCACCCATATTGCTATATCCATGGCTCACGCTCATGGATTGTGTGAAAGTTGAAAGGTTTGAAAAGATAGAGCATGAAAACAAGTGCTTGGCTGAAATCGGGGTTGTGCATGATATGAATATTTTGTGTGATAACAAGGGAGCATAGCCAACACTATATGATTTTGTAGGGATAACTTTCTTTAGCCATAGTATTTTGAGAAGACATGATTGCTTTGTTAGTATTGCTTGAAGTATTGTTATTTCTTATGTCAATATAGACTTTTATCTTGAATCCTTCAGATCTGAACATTCATGCCACAATTAAGAGAATTACATTGAAAAACTATATTGGTTAGCATTCCACATAAAAAATTCTTTCTTTATCCTTTACCTACTCGAGGACGAGCAGGAATTAAGCTTGGGGAAGCTTGATACGTCTCCAACGTATCTATAATTTTTGATTGTTCCATGCTATTATTTATGAAGTCTAGGATGTTTAATAGACTTTATCATTCACTTTTATATCATTTTGGGACTAACCTACTAACCCAAAGGCCCAGTCCAGATTGCTGTTTTTTTGCCTATTTCAGGGTTTTGCAGAAAAGGAATATCAAACGGAGTCCAAACGGAATGAAACCTTCGCGAGATATATTTTTGGAGGAAATCACGCTTGGGAAACGTCAGGACCAAGTCAGGGGACGAAGGGCCAGCCCTCGAGGGTGGGGGGCGCACCCTCCTTCCCAGGGTGCGCCCCCTGCCTCGAGGCTGGCCCACACGGCCCCCAGTGCCATCCTTCTTCCTATATATACCTACGTACCCCAGAAACTCCATAGGCAGAGAGAAAACCCTAATTCCACCGCCGTATCTTCTGTTCCCGTGGAGATCCCATATTGGAGCCTGTTCTGGAGGGGGGATCCATCACGGAGGCCTTCTTCATCATCATCATCGCCCTCACCATGAGTTGTGAGTAGTTTACCTCAGACCTTTGGGTCCATAGCTTGTATCTAGATGGCTTCTTCTCTCTCTGGATCTCAATACAAAGTTCTCCTCGGTCTTCGAGGAGATCTATTCGATGTAATCTCTTTTTGCGGTGTGTTTGTCGAGATCCGATGAATTTGTGAGTTTATGATCAAGGTTATCTATGAAAGATATTTGGTTCTTCTCTGAACTTTTTATGTGTGCTCATAATATTCTTGCAAGTCTCTTCGAATTATTGGGTTGGTTTGGCCTACTAGATCTATAGTTCTTGCAATGCGAGAAGTGCTTGGCTTTGGGTTCAATCTTGCGGTGTCCTTTCCCAGTGACAGTAGGGGCAGCAAGGCACGTATTGTATTGTTGCCATCGAGGATAAAAAGATGGGGTTTTCATCATATTGCTTGAGTTTATCCCTCTACATCATGTCATCTTGCTTAAAGCGTTACTCTGTTCGTATGAACTCAATACACTAGATGCATGCTGGATAGCGGTCGATGTGTGGAGTAATAGTAGTAGATGCAGGCAGGAGTCGGTCTACTTGTCTCGGACGTGATGCCTATATACAATGATCATGCCTAGATAGTCTCATAATTATTCGCTTTTCTATCAATTGCTCGACAGTAATTTGTTTACCCGCCGTAGAATACCGCTATCATGAGAGAAGCCACTAGTGAAAACTATGGCCCCCTGGTCTATTCTGAACATATCAATCTACATCTACTTTACTTTTCCCGCTTTTATTTGCTGTTTTATTAAACTAAAAATACCAAAAATATAATTATCATCTCTATCAGATCTCACTCTCGTAAGTGACCGTAAAGGGATTGACAACCCCTTATCGCGTTGGCTGCGAAGTTCTTATTTGTTTGTGCAGGTGCGAGGGACTCGCGCGTGGTCTCCTACTGGATTGATACCTTGGTTCTCAAAAACTGAGGGAAATACTTACGCTACTGTGCTGCATCTCCCTTTCCTCTTCGAGGGAATACAACGCAAGCTCAAGAGGCAGCACTCTCCGACACTCGGAGTGACACATCCTATTCTTGATCTATGCCAACACCACGAACACCTTCGGAGACACCTGTAGAGCATCTTTATAATCACCCAGTTACATTGTGACGTTTGATAGCACACGAGGTGTTCCTCCGGTATTCGGGAGTTGCATAATCTCATAATCATAGGAACATGTATAAGTCATGAAGAAAGCAATAGCAGTAAAACTAAACAATCATAGTGGTAAGCTAACGGATGGGTATTGTCCATCACATCATTCTCCTAATGATGTTATCTTGTTGATCAAATGACAACTCATGTCTATGGTTAGGAAACATAACCATCTTTGATCAATAAGCTAGTCAAGTAGAGGCATACTAGGGACATACTGTTTTGTCTATGTATTCTGTAACATCACAAAATTCTAAATTTTGGAATGTTATAACAAATAGATAGTTTTGATTGCTGTTAGATGTGCTGTGTGAACTTGAGTGAAATTGAAGCTTTTGAAAGTTAAATGAGAGGGAATGAAATGACTTTCCCAAACTTTCACTTTGCCTTTATGATCTCCGGGAATTCAAATTCTTTTCATCACAAAATCCTGGAGTGAAGATAATATGACTTCTTCCATTTATTAAATGAAAAGGGGTTTGAAAGGACTTTGAATTTCATTCTCGAAATATTTTAAATTCAGAAACTTTATGCAACTCAATGATTTTTCCGAGAGAAGATAAAATGACTTCTTCAAATTATAGGAAATATGAGTTAGAAGTTCCTTTAAAGAATTTTAAACTCATTTTCAAAATTTGAGCTGTTGGGTTTTATTCAAATTATTTTTCTCCAAAAATAAAATATATGGAAATTAGGGCAACATGATTCCCTACAGCTGAAAATTGGAGAGAAATAAATTTGAAATCTTTTTGGTATTTTAAAAATGTTTTTATTGGATTTTATTGCAACAGTAGCACCTTTTGATTTATTAGAATTTGTGAGCATTTTACTTGGCTGTAGAAAAATGTTCATCTTGTAGAAATCTTTTTCTGCAAATTTTTGTATATTATATGCCTACAGTATATTTTATTTTATTCTGGTTATTTTCCTGTTTTAGTTTTCTGAAAAAAAATGTTTAAAAAAAATCTTTTCTTCCGCCGACAGGGCCGGCCCAGCTCGCCCGCTAGGCCTCGGCCCAGCCAGCCGCCGTTGTCCCCGACCTCGCGAGGTCTCCGACGCCCACACGACAGCGCCGCCGCCGCCTTCGCGTCATGGACGCCCCGGAGTCCTCTGCCCCCTCGCCCACGCCACCCCTCGCCCCTCCGTCCTATAAAACCGGAGCCCCGGGCCCCGCAGCCGCCTCCTCTCTCCTCTCGCTCTCGCTCTCCGCGCTTGCTCGCCGCTGCCGCCGCTTTGCTGCCGCCGCCGTTGCCGCTGCACGCCGCCGCCGCGCTTGCTCGCCGCCGTTCCCTCGCGCCTCCACTCCCTCGCGCCGCGCCTCGCCGCCCCACTCGCCACCCGCGCCGCACCGCCGCCGTCTGCCCCGCCGTCGCCGGAGCTCGCCGACCGGAGCTCCGAGCTCCGACCGGATCCGCGAACCGCACCGGATCCGCCCCGGTTTTCTTCGCCGAACCGGCGGTTTTCTGTCGGAAAACCCCATAGGTATAAAGCCGTCCGAGGTTTCCTTTTGGTTGGTTTTTTTAGCGGTTTAGTTTTTTTAGGTTTAGTTATCTAGTGAACGTTCGCTGTTTAGGGTTCAGTAGTGAACGTTCGTTCTTTAGATTTTTCTTTTTCTTTTACTTTTTCGTCCAGGGACCTATCTGTAAGTATTTTATTTACAGTTTAGCCCCTAAACTTCAAACCTTCGTAACTTTTTGCGTGTTGGTCCAAATCCAATGAAACCAACGCCCACGTCTTCGTTACAAACCCCTCTTTTCAGTAAAACAACTTAAACATGTTTTTGAAAGTTTTAAAATTTGAATTCAACTAGTTTTGAATTTGAACTTCGTTTGATCATAACTTGAGTTTCGTAACTCCGTTTTAGTTGATTCTTTTTGCAAATCGAAGCTCTTGACCTAAACTTTCTGAGAAGGCCAAATTCACAAAATTTTGTTAGCGTTAGAAATTGTTTTCTATTTCAAGAGTCATTCGTTTGTTTTCGAAGTTTTCCGAAGTGTTTTATTCGTTCTTTCTGATCTGCTGAGTGATTTCTTATGTGTGGTTACTATTGTTTGCTCACGATAGATTGGTCGGAGTGTGACGAGTAGATCTATCATGAGTTCTGAGTGCGAAATCTTCTACATCGTCAAGACAAGGCAAGTTCACACTTTGATCATACTTTCCAATACCTATTTTTATTGCATTAGTTCTATCCTCAAACACTTGCATGAGTAGGATTGGTTACATAATATGATGCTCTGTAGTTCATGAGGTAGGAACCCAATGACTTGAGATCAACCAAGGGGGTATATGCTTTGTTACTTATTGCTTAGCCATGCTCGTAGACGTGGATTGGTTTGAGAGTTTCATGAAAGATGTGAGTGATTTTTTAAGGGAAACTTTAAGGTGGAAATTTAATACACATCTGGGTGGATTGGTTGTGGCACCCTGGAGCACCCAGTGGTTTGCCAGGCACCTGGAGAAACCAGTGTTGTCCTTCGGGATCCCGTAGGAACCGTGTGATCACCCTATTGGAATGCCACACAGGCTCAAAGGGATCATATAATATTTTCATGCCTAGAAACTTCCATGTGCAGCCACAAGCCATTATGGGCTCTGGCATAGTATGAGTAAGTTGTGTGACCTCTTTTAGTGGTAGACTAGCAGAAATTAAACGGAGGCGATCAAGTCTTGTGGGGAAGAGTGCACAAACCTCTGCAGAGTGTACAAACTGATCATGATTAGCCGTGTCCCCCGTTATGGACATCTTTGAGTATCTAGAAGTGGATTATTTGTTGATCTCAACACTCTATTCAATTAATTTGTTGGGTTAATAATGACTTTGGTTTGGGATTGAGATGGAGGAACCATTCTCAATTGTTCATGATTTAAATTTAACAAAGTAGTTAAATAAAATGCATTCCTTTGTGGTAGGGAAAAATCCGCTTTATGCAAAAACAGCCTTACAGCCTCCACCAGCCAAATATGCATGTAGTTGTAGGACTTGTTCATTGTCATTACAGTGTGAAATTGCCAGTACATTCAATGTACCGACCTACATGGCTGCAACGTCTCATGTTGCAGGAATTATTCGACGAGTAAGTGTTACGTTAGGGTTGCGCTGTCTACACTCAACTTTGCCGTTGGTGTTGATGGGAATCCATAACCTTTGTTGCTTCCGCTATGGATTTTAGGTAATAGTATTTACGTTACTTTATACATGTGATTTACCTCTGATATAAATCCTCGAGTACTGTGTATGTCAGCATACCGATCCAGGGATGACACTTAAGCACAATGACTTGATCCATTCGGGTCGGGTCGCTACAAGATGGTATCAGAGCACATGTTGACTGTAGGACGTGACCCTAGAAACTGGCCAGCCCATAGGAAATGATTTCTCTAAAACTTTCTTTTCAAAAAAAAATCTTACCTCTCTTCTTTTCTGAGTTTTCTCAAATTTTCCCTCTTACTCTAAATAGTTAGATAATACCCTTTTTCATTTGACCACTTCGGAGTAAAGATGATTTCACAATACATTGGAAGTGTGGAAGCTACAACAGTGGATACACCAAAGATTTGAAGAGTTGACGACTTTGAAGAGAGATTGACCTTTAGAAGACCAAACCCCTGTTATGTACTTATGTTAGATGCGACGATTGTGAGCCGTCATTTTGTTTGATGTTTTTCCAACGGCCACAAAATACAAAACCATCTTGTCAAAACCTTGTTTGTATTGAGTGTATCTCTCTCCCCATCTCCCAAATCTCATCCCAACAACCCTTGGACCCAATAGAGGATGAATGAAGATAGACTTGGATTCTCTGGACCGATGACCCAGCGAGAGGCAGAGTTGTGGATACAAAACATGGAGGATCACTTCAGGAAAAATTGGGTTGCAAGGAAGTATGCGGTTCAATACGCTCTTCAGTACTTTACAAAAAGTGTTGCAACATGGTGGAAGATGCATCAAGCCATACAAGAATGTAGTGGAGCAGAAAGTTGGGAGGAATTCAAGAAGACTCTCTTAAGATCCCGTCTCATCCGAGAGCGTGGTGACAACCCGAAGAGGAAACTTTGTGCCTGCAGGATTTGTGGAGAAATAGGACACACCCAATAGGAGCACAAGGATGAATGCCCTAATTGTGAAGGAAGTCACCTAGCTGAAGAATGCCCAACTAGGCAGATCACTTGTTTCTTGTGTGAAGGGACTACCCACTACCATGTTCAGTGTCACATTTACCCCATGGTGCAACGAACTATCCAACAGAAGAAAGAAGCAATGAAAGAAGTCCTCAAGGAAACCTTAAGGGAATCCGCGATGGAGGAAGATATTGACGACCCTGATGGAGAAGGACTAGACAGATATTACTCACGTGCTTGCTACTCATGTGGAAAAGAAGGACACCTTTCACAGTATTGCACGAAGGAAAGCCATGAGTATCTGGGAGACTTCCCGACAGAAGAGGTGGAGTTTGATCCACAAAAGATAGAAGAATTGATAGGAACGAAGAAGTCGAGGAAGAGAAAGAGCATGTGTCCGGAGAAGAACCCAATCTCTGCGGAAAAGGACCTGAGTCACATCAGATGTTACCGGTGCAAGGATTTAGGTCATTATGCTAACCACTGCCCAACCAGGAAGCGGAGAATCCAGCGAACCAGGACAGTCGCCATGAAGTCCTTAGGTTTGTCTGATGACATTAGTTTACGCTGCAAGGATGTAGGGCATTTTGCCAAGAGAAGGTTCAGACTAGAGGAAAGATTGACGAGCGTAGTTGAGATCTAGATATTAAAATGAAGCATGTAGCTAATGTGGAACACCCTTTTTACAATGTTGAGTTGAGTAATGGAAATGACATTGTAATAGCTCGTGAAGCAATAGAAGTTGATATTTTTGAAATCTAAGAAGGAGATGCTATGAGTTGTTGGATGATTGTGAGTGCCTCTCTTGCTATCTGACCGAGACCAAGACCTAGAACCCATGGACCAGCTGACCTCAAACCTTTCTCGGACAAACGACCACAAGGAAATACCTACATTGTCCCGAATGCCCTTTCATCTCATACCTATAGATGATAACGCTTTACGAGTCCTTTCTCAAGGGGCCCAAAAATGATCATGACCCTAACTAGCGACCAGGATTACCCAAAGATCCCGAAGGACATGATGAAGCATATTCACCTAGAAGGAGATGCAGTTTACAAGGGTTATCCCTTCATGGAGAATGGAGTTGAACTTTGGTACGTGGAGGTCCACCTCCATCGTGTGAATGGAGTTTGCCCAAAGACTATGGGTCAATACTTTTTCATCTCCCGAGTACCACGAACTACATTCTTCGACTCTGTTCGTGAAGCTGCTATGGAGGCCATATGTCAGATTGGAGAAATACTCGAAGCAAGACTTCGTTATACCCAGGAATGCCTGAGTAAGGTGCAGGCAGAGATGATGGAGATGAAGCACACGACCAATAGGATGAAGCAAAAGATTGATGATTTCAAGAATCACATTGCACAATTCCAGTGGGACTGAAGCGCCCTTAGCTAGGACAAAGGAATAAAGATGAGAGGAATGTTTGACCATACCCGACTATGTGGATAGTAGCATTTGCAGTGAAGCACCTTTGAAATTGAAGGGTCAAATAGTGGTTCAGGATGCAATAAGAGATTTGGTATGACGAGAATATGGATTATGGATGAAACAGTGCATTTTGGTTAGTGGTACCTTACTGTGTGAACCCTGGACCAATAGAAAGGAAATTGATGCCCCAAATAATGGAGTTTGCACAAATAAGTTGGAGTTTATTTTGATATGAAGCTTACCCCAAGGTTATGAAGGAAATAAATACAATTGGATTTAATGAGGATGTAATGCTGGAGTGTGGAGCAATAGTGACTCCAAGGATGAGGTAAGGATACACAAGTTCTGAAGTGGACCCCTAAGCCGAGGACCTAAGGAGGCTACATAATCACAATGGAACCACGCGACTTGTGAGAAGTAATATGTTTCTGCTATGATGAAGCAGAGCACTTTGCTAGTGATTCTCCCAAGAAGAAGGAGAGTTGTGCTAAGTATTGGAGTTGAAGCAAGAAAATGGAAGTGCAGTAGACCGTAGTAAGTTGAGAATCAATACAGTAGCATCAGGGTATTGATTTTTGGATTTTATGAGTTGTTACTACATAAGTGATGAGTGAAGACATGATGCATGGAAGAAGATTTTGAAGAAAACTAGTGTTATACATTTTAAGGGTGGTAGAACACCTCACCGTTACCGAATACAAGAGCTAGTTACGCCAGACCTTGGAATGGAGGAGACAATGATGAGTCTGAGTAATTACAACGTAGTCTTACCAATAGAAGGAAGGAATATAGTATAATTGGATGGATTTAAGAAAACCAAGGAAGTTGGATGTCGGAAGAATGATCAGTGGCCAACCGATGATGAGACCAAGTGTTACTAGTGGTGAGATGAGCCATAACCCACAGGCCCCAGGACCTGTCAAGAAAGCAAGCACACTCTTGCTGAAGGAAAACCCCTGGAAGAAGTTGCGATTTTGATCAGCAAACGTTTCTTATAGGTGTTTACGCAAAACCCGAGGGTTATGTAGGAACGATAGATCGTTGTTTGGCTTGCAGAATCAATGGATTTCTTTGTACTTAGTTCATCGACAAGAAAAATTCTGCAATGCTTGTGAGGATGACCGAGTGTTAGAATGCAAGATTCACTAAACCATATACAAGGTAATGATTTGGGTGCGGGATGGATTGATCACCATACCGACGTACTCTTATTATTCGACTCTGTTATACGGGATGGTAAATCTGAGTGACTTACCTATAGTAGAGAGACGACGATGTCAAAACCTTGTTCAAACCTTAGAATGGTATAAAAAATTTCCCTTGTACACGACATGCTATTGCCAACCGTAGGATATACGGTGAGAATGAAGCCCAGACCCATTTTCTGTAGGAACCCAGTTGAACTGTTTGATGACCACCATGAGAGAACGATATTTGTTTAGTATTGGTGCCAGACCTGTCCGCTAAGTAGAACCAGTCTCGGAAAAACCTCACCAAGATATAAGAACACAAGGATTGAGGACAAAGATTTTGCCACTACCGAAAGAGCCCCTGGAGAAGGGAGTTATCCCGAAGATGTGAGAAGAATCGACACTGTCAACTAAGGATGGAGTACTTGAGTTTTGATGGAACCATATCCGCGATTCTAAGTGTGGTAGCACACTAGACCTTACCAATCAGTCATTTGTTAGGAGACCCCCAAACCCTAACCTATTTCTTGCTAGCCTCTCCGAATCTCGAGGACGAGATTCATTTTTAAGTGTGGTAGGTTTGTAACATCCCAAAATTCTAAATTTTGGAATGTTATAACAAATAGATAGTTTTGATTGTTGTTAGATGTGCTGTGTGAACTTGAGTGAAATTGAAGCTTTTGGGAATGAAATGACTTTCCCAAACTTTCACTTTGCCTATATGATCTCCGGGAATTCAAATTCTTTTCATCACAAAACCCTGGAGTGAAGATAATATGACTTCTTCCATTTATTAAATGAAAAGGGGTTTGAAAGGACTTTGAATTTCATTCTCGAAATATTTTAAATTTAGAAACTTTATGCAACTCAATGATTTTCCCGAGAGAAGATAAAATGACTTCTTCAAATTATAGGAAATATGAGTTGGAAGTTCCTTTGAAGAATTTTAAACTCATTTTCAAAATTTGAGTTGTTGGGTTTTATTCAAATAATTTTTCTCCAAAAATAAAATATATGGAAATTAGGGTAACATGATTCCCTACAGCAGAAAATTGGAGAGAAATAAATTAGAAATCTTTTTGGTATTTTAAAAATGGTTTTTATTGGATTTTATTGCAACAGTAGCACCTGTAGGTTTATTAGAATTTGTGAGCATTTTATTTGGCGGTAGAAAAATGTTCATCTTGTAGGATTTATTTTTCTGCAAATTTTGTTATGTTATATGCCTATAGTATATTTTATTTTATTCTGGTTATTTTCCTGTTTTAGTTGTCTGAAAAAAATTGTTTAAAAAAAATCTTTTCTTCCGCGGACTGGGCCGGCCCTACTAGCCCGCCAGGCCTCGGCCCAGCCAGCCGCCGTCGTCCCCGACCTCGCGAGGTCTTCGACGCCCGGACGACAGCGCCGCTGATACGTCCAAAACGTATCTATAATTTCTGCTTGCTCCATGCCTCTTTTGTGTGATATTGCTATGATATTTATGCACTTCCATACACTTTTGATCATATTTGGACTAACCTATTAACTCAGTGCACCACAGTGCCAGTTCCTGTTTTCTGCTGTTTTTCTATTTCAGATTTCCCCCATATAAAAAGTGCTCCAAAAATTCCGGGAAAAATACAGAAAAAATCAGCGTACAGGAAGCTTCGAGAAAAACCAAAGTGGGGCCAGAGGGGAGCCAGGGGCAGCCCAGGCGGCCAGCCCAGGCGGCCCCACCCCTGGCCGCCTAGGGGGGGCGCCTGGGCCCCCCTCTCCGCTTCTGGTGACCCCCTTTGGCATATATACTCCTCGCGTCCCGAAACCCTCGAGGACGGAACCATTTTTCGCGATCTCGTCTCTGTTCCGCCGCCGCCGCGCTTCTAAGATCGGGAGCACCAGGAGAACTCTTCTCGGCACCCTGTCGGAGGGGAGAACCACCACCGGGAGCTTCTCCACCACCATGGACGCTTCCCGGATGAGTCGTGAGTAGTCCTCCTTGGACCATGGGTCCATGACCAGTAGCTATGTGATGTTCTCCTCCCCTCTTTGTTCTTCATGGATTAGACCTCGTGAGCTGCCCTACATGATCGAGGCACATATGTAATCTTTATGCTGCTGCTCTGCTGAGTTTGCTGGGATCCGATGGATTATGAGATTATGTTCAGATTGTGTGTGAGTAATATATTTGTATCACCTCTTTTATATTTATGTTCTTCAGTAATTCTTGCATGTTCTCCGTTGCTGTTTATTGCTTTGGCCGAGTAGTAGGTAGTAACTCCAAGAGGGAACGTTATGCTTGATTGTGGGTTCATGCCCCTCGATGACTAGTTTGAGTGACAGAAACATGAGTCTAGGGGATGTGATGTTGCCACAAGGGGGAAAACAACGGTGCTTGTACTTGCGGGTGCAAGGATTGTTTACTTTACGCAAAGTTCTTTTAATGAAGTTGTCTATTGCTTTGAGTTTACACTTTGGGTGGGACTCGCAACTTAATACCAGCGAGATGTTCTGGATAGATATCTCAAGGTGGATGATTAGTAGTAGATGCAGATGGATTTCGGTCTACTTGCCTTGGCGTACCGCCCATGCTTTTGAGCCTCTACCTTTCTTTACAGCATAGTTAGCATTGGTTTGCGCACATAATCCTGTCAATTGCCCAGCTGTAATTTGTTTACCTCGCTTAGCTGTTTTATCGTCTTTTGGGAGAGAGACATCACTAGTGAACATCATGGGACCCCGGTCCATATTACCATCACTGATCACACCCGCTATTTACTTCCTGTTCTTATTTCCTAGTTGCAGTCATACCTATCACTATTATCTCTTGTGTTTGATCCTTTGTAAACGACAAGGCCGGAGGGATTGACAACCTCTCTGTACTCGTTGGGAGCAAAGTTATTTGCATCTGTGTGTAGGTCCTGTCAACCGCTAAGTTGGCGCCGTTAGCTGTTGACACCTTCTTGTTGGCCCTCGGAGTCTCACGGGATTCGATCCTTGGTATCTTGCCAAGGGAAACTTGCCGTTACGCTACATCTCAAACCTTCCACTTGGGGTAACCAACGAGGGGCGAGAAGCCATCAGCCGCCTCCGCCTTCGCGCCGTGGACGCCCCGGAGTCCTCTGCCCCCTCGCCCCTCCCTCCTATAAAACCGGAGCCCCGGGCCCCGCAGCCGCCTCCTCTCTCCTCTTGCTCTCGCTCGCCGCGCTTGCCCGCTGCCGCCGCCACTTCGCTGCCGCCGCCGTTGCCGCTGCACGCCGCCGCCGCGCTTGCTCGCCGCCGTTGCCTCGCGCCTCCACTCCCTCGCGCCGCGCCTCGCCGCCCCACTCGCCACCCGCGCCGCACCGCCACCGTCTGCCCCACCGTCGCCGGAGCTCGCCGGCCGGAGCTCCGAGCTCCGACCCGATCCGCGAACCGCGCCGGATCCGCCTCGGTTTTCTTCGCCGAACCGGCGGTTTTCCATTGGAAAACCCCATAGGTATAAAGCCGTCCCGGTTTTCCTTTTGGTTGGTTTTTTTAGCGGTTTAGTTTTTTTAGGTTTAGTTATCTAGTGAAACTTCGCTATTTTGGGTTCAGTAGTGAACGTTCGTTCTTTAGTTTTTTCTTTTTCTTTTACTTTTTGGCCAGGGACCTATCTGTAAGTATTTTATTTACAGTTTAGCCCCTAAACTTCAAACCTTCGTAACTTTTTGCTTGTTGGTCCAAATCCAACGAAACCAATGCCCACGTCTTCGTTACGAACCCCTCTTTCCAGTAAAACAACTTACACATGTTTTTGAAAGTTTTAAAATTTGAATTCAACTAGTTTTGAATTTGAACTTCGTTTGATCATAACTTGAGTTTCGTAACTCCGTTTTAGTTGATTCTTTTTGCAAATCGAAGCTCTTGACCTAAACTTTCTGAGAAGGCCAAATTTACATAATTTTGATACTGTTAGAAATTGTTTTCTGTTTCAAGATTCATTCGTTTGTTTTCGAAGTTTTCCGTAGTGTTTTATTCGTTCTTTCTGATCTGCTGAGTGATTGCTTATGTGTGGTTACTATTGTTTGCTCACGATAGATTGATCGGAGTGTGACGAGTAGATCTATCACGAGGTCTGAGTGCGAAATCTTCTACATCGTCAATACAAGGCAAGTTCACACTTTGATCATACTTTCCAATACCTATTTTTATTGCATTAGTTCTATCCTCAAACACTTGCATGAGTAGGACTGGTTACATAATATGATGCTCTGTAGTTCATGAGGTAGGAACCCAATGACTTGAGATCAACCAAGGGAGGCGATCGAGTCTTGTGGGGAAAAGTGCACAAACCTATGCAGAGTGTACAAACTAATCATGATTAGCCGTGTCCCCGGTTATGGACATCTTTGAGTATCTAGAAGTGGATTATTTGTTGATCTCAACACTCTATTCAATTAATTTGTTGGGTTAATAATGACTTTGGTTTGGGATTGAGATGGAGGAACCATTCTCAATTGTTCATGATTTAAATTTAACAAAGTAGTTAAATAAAATGCATTCCTTTGTGGTAGGGAAAAACCGCTTTATGCAAAAACAGCCTTACAGCCTCCACCAGCCAAATATGCATGTAGTTGTAGGACTTGTTCATTGTCATTACAGTGTGAAATTGCCAGTACATTCAATGTACTGACCTACATGGCTGCAACATCTCATGTTGCAGGAATTATTCGACGAGTAAGTGTTACGTTAAGGTTGCGCTATCTACAGTCAACTTTGCCACTGGTGTTGATGGGAATCCACAACCTTTGTTGCTTCCGCTATGGATTTGAGGTAATAGTATTTACGTTACTTTATACATGTGATTTACCTCTGATATAAATCCTCGAGTACTGTGTGTGTCAGCATACCGATCCAGGGATGACACTTAAGCACAGAGAATTGATCCATTCGGGTCTGGTCGCTACATATTCACACATGTACTAAGTTTCCGGTTAATAGAATTCTAGCATGAATAAAAGACATTTATCATGATGTAAGGAAATACAAATAACATCTTTATTATTGCCTCTAGGGCATATTTCCTTCACCGTTGCATCATTGTTTTCCGCATCAGATATGTGAATGAACTATGATTTTTATTTGTACAAATCATATAGATTTATTCTTGCCTTCTTGTACATGGAAAGGAACCAGAAGTTTAAGGTTCCTTAAGAATTTTCCTTCATGTATCCTCTTCAGCTACTTTCTTTTCCTTGTTAGCAAAAACGACTCATTATGTATGCAGAAATGAGAGAGAGCAAGGTTGTATGTGCATGAACCCAAAACCCATATACAAGCTCCAAGGTAAAATGAGAGAGCAACGTTTTACATTCTCTCATCACCCGCTAGATAAACCAAATACACTCTTTTGGTTAATGATATGGTAAATTTACAACAAACAGACTATTAGAGATGCTGTGATCTTATTTCCCATTTTATCTTGTGTGAATTTAAACCTGACATGAGTGTCATTCTTTTTGTTTCATCATGTCTTCTTTGGTAAAATGCATTGGATGTATTTCAATATAAGTGACTAATGAGCATGCATAATTCAATTCATTATATATAACCCAATTAGATTTACACGGTGCATTTGAAATGAAATGGGACTAGATAATGCATCCTACATTATTACATCAGCTTAAATTGAAGAATGGCTTGCATGATTCCACGAGCAAAGGTTTGCTTTCCGCAAAGACGTGCATTGCACGTGCATGCTTACTAGTATGCATATACAAAACCAATATCATGGCAGCAGAACGGGCGACGGCGGCACCCTCAATCCCTCATCCCTACCTCAATGGATACGCCACTGACCATTGTCGCCATCAACCAAAAGCCATCCACCACCAGCCGCGGTGGCCTGTTACCCACCGCTCCGTCATGCCCGCACGCACAAACCCCTCCACGCAAGCAAGGACACCTTGGTAAGATCCAGTGCAACACCACCGCCGCCGCCATCAGCCGACTAGGATAAAACTTATCTGCTGCAGGCCGCCCGCCTCCCCATGGACCCAGACGCACCAGTCAGATTCGCCGTCAAGATGTGAAGCACTTGCCTCGGGACAATGCCACTACCCTGCAGCCTCGATGTGCCCAAGCCCCGGTCACCTGCACCACGACCATCCTTTCCAGAAGCAAGGACGACGCTGGTTCTCGGACGACTTTTTGTTATAATTAATGGGCTAGGCCCATAGCAATTTCTGAAATCTCAAATAGTGGCCCATGTGTAAAATGGCAAGTGGTGGTGCTAAAGTTTAGTCCCACCCCCGGAAGTTGAAGGAGAGTTGGACCTCTTTATATAGTGGGTTCTCTCCACCACTCTAAGTGGTGTGTGAGAAGAGAAAGGGAAGACCACACGCGCGCGCTCGCTCGCCTCGCCTAGCCGGGCTACCGGCTGTGGCCAAAGATACACCAAAAACACTTAGGGTTTTGCCTCATCTCGCAACTTGTGCCGTTGTTGTAGTCTACTTCATCCCAAATGCCGGCGTGCATCGGCGCGTAGGAGAACAGGTTTCCAGAACCGTTCGTCCTTGAGATCCTGCACCGGGAGAGGACTAATTAGGTTTATGGGAAGCGCTCTGCGCGACTGCTCAAATTCATCAACACGTGTCGTCTTCCGTCCAAGTTGGGCGGTGCTACTCATCGTCGCCTTCATCGTCGTCAGCAGCAGATCGTCACCAACATCGTCATCAACACCGTCGCACCCATAATAGCCATCGAACAGTATGTCCAACATCTTATGTTCATGGCTATCTCTACAGCTATTGTTTCGTGTGCGCTGCTGCTTTTCTATTCTTCTAGTTTACTAGTTTGTTGCATGCTACTGTCTTTTCTGGTCATGAATTATTTATTGGAATTAATCATGAACTTGCCTAATTTTCCAACAATCCAAAAACCTAATTGTAGGCAATTTCCCGAGTTAACTATGGCTGGGTTCGCTGATGCACTGAGACCGGATAAGTTTATCGGTGTGCACTTTAAGAGGTGGCAGGTGAAGACCACGCTCTGGCTTAATGCTCTGAAAGTTTTCCACGTTAGTGTTGGTTCTCCAGAGGGAATGACTGATGAAGATCAGAGAAAATTCCAGGAAGCCAATACTATGTTTGTGGGATGCATTCTGAGTGTTCTTGCCGACCGTCTGTGTGATGTGTACATGCACATAGATGACAGAAAGACTCTGTGGGATGCACTGAATGCAAAATTCGGTGCAATTGATGCAGGAAGTGAATTGTATATCATGGAGAGTTTTCATGACTACAAGATGGCGAATAACCGTTCTGTGGTTGAACAAGCTCATGAGATACAGTGCATTGTCAAGGAACTTGAATTCCTTAAGTGTGTTTTACCCGACAAATTCGTGGCTGGGTGCATGATTGCAAAGTTGCATCCTTCATGGAGAAATTTCGCCACAACTCTGAAACATAAGAGACAGGAGATATCAGTTGAAAATATGATTGTGTCTCTTGATGTTGAAGGAAAAGCTCTAGCTAAGGACACTACTGAGAAAGGATGTGAGGTTCAGCCTACCGCCAATATAGTGCAGAGGTACCCACATAACAAGAACAAAGGGAATAACAAACCTGTTTTCAACAAGCCTGCCAAGACTACTACCTTCAAGAAGAAGAAGTTCAACAAGGCTGAGCTAGAGTGCTACGCCTGTGGGAAGCCCAGACACTTTTCCAAGGAATGCCCTGAACGTGCAGACCGCAGAGGGAAAACGAGTTCCAAGACTGTCAACATGGTGACCGCTAGCAATACTGATGGGTATGGTAATTTACCTATTGTGCTTTCAGTATTTCAATCATCTTCGTGGTGGATTGATTCGGGTGCTAACGTTCATGTGTGTGATGACATCTCCCTTTTTACTTCTTATCAGGTCACAAGGGATTCTTCCATCCTAATGGGGAATGGATCACATGCTTCTGCTCGTGGCATTGGCACAGTGGATCTGAAGTTTACTTCGGGAAAGATCGTGCAACTAAGGAACATGCAACATGTCCCTACTATGAACAAGAATCTATTTAGCGGCTCCCTTCTATGTCAAGATGGGTTTAAGGTAGTTTTAGAGTCGAATAAAGTAATCGTGTCAAGGTTGGGACAATTTATAGGCAAAGGTTATGAGTGCGGAGGCTTGTTCCGCTTTTCCCTTTCAGATTTTTGCAATAAGTCAGTAAACCAAATTTGTGCTAGTGTTAATGATGATGCAAGTACTTGGCACTCTCGTTTATGTCATATTAATTTTGGTTTAATGTCTTGGCTATCCAGTATGAGTTTAATTCCGAACTTCACCGTTGCCAAAGGTTCTAAGTGCCATAGTTGTGTGCAGTCAAAACAACCTCGAAAGCCTCATAAGGCTGCCGAGGAGAGAAACTTGGCACCTCTAGAACTCATACATTCTGATCTTTGTGAGATGAATGGTGTGTTGACAAAAGGTGGAAAGAGATATTTCATGACTTTGATTGATGATGCGACTAGATTTTGCTATGTTTATCTGCTGCAAACTAAAAATGAAGCATTGGACTACTTTAAAATCTATAAAGCTGAAGTTGAAAATCAACTAGAGAGAAAGATCAAGCGTCTTTGGTCTGATCGTGGTGGAGAGTATTTTCCTAAAGTATTTGATGAATTTTGTGAGGAACATGGTATTATTCATGAGAGGACGCCTCCCTATTCACCCCAATCAAATGGAGTTGCCGAGAGGAAAAACCGCACGTTGACTGACTTGGTGAATGCCATGTTAGACACTACTGGTTTATCTAAGGCATGGTGGGTGTCAGGGATATGGTTAGTAGGTATAAACCGGATATTGTAAACCGGCTTAGTTATATTATACTTAGTTTTAGTATTTTAGTAGAGACTACGGCCCATGAGATTTCAAGGCCCATGTATAAAAGTATGGTTTTGTAAACCGCCAAGGGATGTAACTTGAGAGATAAGAAAGAGAAGACAGAGACCGAGGCGGACACAAGTATGAGCCGGCCTCGGGACTCTGTAAACCGGACCAGGCGTTGCCTCTATATAAAGGGACGGCCTGGATGGTTCAGGGACAAGCAACAATCAATCCGTCGAGGCACAGGCAAAGCGAATCCGCTCCCTGTAAACCGACGCCCAAGCAATACCAAACCAACTAGACGTAGGCTTTTACCTTCTCTGAAGGGGCCGAACTAGTATAAATCCTTTGTGTCCTTTGTGTGCCATGAATCCTTTCAAGCTAACCCGTGCGATGGTTCCATCATCAAGTCCGTTAAACCGGACATCTGCCGTGTTATTTCCACGACAGTTGGCGCCCACCGTGGGGCCTGCGCACGATGGTTTCGAGTTCTTGAAAGGCGGCTTCGAAGGGCTAAAGGGTTACGCAGTCGGCCGGATGACCAAGAGTCGTCGTGGCCGGATCTACATCGACGACGCGGGTTGGGGTCCGGAGGCCGATTCGATCGAATACGGGTACCGGGTCCCCTTCGGCAGCATCCAAGTCTTCATCGGCAAAATTGGTGAACCGGGACCTGAGCCGGACACCTTCCCCAACATCGTCGAGCCGGCTCAGCGTGCGAGATCAACCCGGATTCAGCCTGCCATGAAGCATGTGTTCGTTGGAGCAGTCCACGGAGGCCGAGCCGAGGACGGATCGGAATCTGATGGTACAACAGTCGTCTACTCAGATGACGAATCTTCATCCGGGGAAACTGAATCTCTGTATCAGTTGCGGGACGGCCTGTCTGAGGGCGAGTCCGATGGAAACAGTATTCCGGGCCCCTTTGACCCGCCAAACCGGGTGGCGGTCTTCATGGCCGGTTCACAACCCCCGATGAATGGAACGACAGCAGAAGCTGGTGCAGGGGGAAGCGGTTCAAATCCCTCCCTTACTGAAGTTCTATCCACCTTGATCGAGGAGTTCACAGCTAAAGCAATGGCAGACGTAGCTCCAGCAGACAAGGCGCATCATGATGCAGAGCTTCTTCAGTTGAAGGGTCGGATCGATCAATTAAAGGAGGACCTAAGGGCAGAAAGAGAGATGATAGCGACAAGGCAAGCGGAGTTGGATGATCAAGCTTTTTATCTTAGGATGGAGCAGGCTTCTGTGGAAGGAGTAAGGGGGCGAAAGTATCGGTCCCGCATACCGCCGGGTTACGAATCCGCGAATTTGTTCAGGACACCTGGAGCTGGGGCCAGTAATAATCCGGCCTTAAACCGGAGAACACCCCCGGCTCGGGATGAGCCGGTTCAACAGCCCGCCGCAGAACAGGAGCGTCGGATTACAACGGCACCTTATGTTCCTATCCCCCCAGGGCACTATTCAAACCCTTTAGATAACATAGCTGCAGCGGCGGCACGGTTGGCCGCTTTACCTGCGGAGGAAACGTCCCCAGTGGCGATAGAAGCGCGCAGGGTTCAGAAGCTACTTAATACTGCATTAATACAGCAGCAAGCATACTCTCATAGCAGGGAAAGGTTACATTCAAAACCGCGTCCCAACCGAAGTTATTCTAGGCATTGGGAGGAGCCAGAGGTATCTAGCAGTGAGCGCAGGAGACATCAGCGCAGGCAGGATAATCCGGCAAGGGCGGAGATGCCAGCCCCGGACCTAAACCGGCCTAGATCGGAGGCCAGAGAGGAAATTCGTCAATCGACGCCGGTTCACACAGCAACGACAGGGACAGGAGCTACAGCGAGTGGTTTCGGGATACAATGTCTTGTCCCCGCTCTACGGAGTGTTAAGTTGCCCAAGGACTTCAAAGGACCTCGCAAGGTACCTAATTACACAGCTGATTTACCGCCCGAAGCTTGGGTGGAAAGTTATGAGATGGCCATGGAGATGTTGGACGTGGATGAATCGGCTTGTGCCAAATATTTCACTATGATGCTTGAGGGCACAGCCCAGACCTGGCTAAAGGCGCTACCCCCGAATTCTATCGGGTCATGGGGGGAGCTGCGCAGTCAGTTCATCAAAAACTTCAAGGACACATGCAAGCAACCGATGTCAGTGATAGATTTAGCAGCCTGTGTGCAAGGGGAGCAGGAGTCTACAGCAGCTTGGGTACGCAGAGTGGCAGAGATATTACACTCCTCGAATGGTATTAATCCTAGTACGGCGATAGTGACGTTGGAAAACAATTGCCGGTTTGAATCTTTAAAGTTAAAGCTCGGACGGCTTAAAAGGGACTGCAATGACATGGGGACTTTAATGAGTGCCCTGGTGAAATACGGAGACTCAGATAATACAAAGTATCCGGAAGTAGAAGGAGATAAAGCAGGGAAGGCCAGCAAGTCTGGTAAACCGGCGCCGATTAATCCGGTTACTTCAAGCTTTTTGGGTAAACGGAAGGCAGAAGGTAGTTCCGATTTTGTGGCTAATACTCAGGTTCAGGGCGGTTTTCAGGTTAATCCGGAGGGTTCCGCTCTCCAAACCGGCGGAGGAGGTCCGGGCTGGGAGCAGGATTTGGATCAACCCTGTCCAAAGCATAGCGGAAGGGGGAGGATTGCAAGGCATACTATAAGAGAATGCATACCCTTTATGAAGGCAGTGAACGGCCGTTTTAATCCTCCTGGTCGGCCCCCGCACGGCGGTTCAGGGCCCGGATTTTATAGTCCGGGTCATCAGGGGAACAGTTCCGGATCAGGATATAGGGGCAATAACGGCGGTTATCAACCCCGACCAGGCGGCCAAAATAATCAAGGGAATTACAATGGTCAGGGGAATCAATCACATCATCAAGGTGGTTACAATGGTCAGGGGAATCAATCACATCATCAAGGTGGTTACAATAGTCAGGGGAATCAATCTCATCATCAGGGTGGTTACAATGGTCAGAATAATCAGCAACAGGGCCAAGGGAGTTATAATAATCAAGGAAACCAACAGCAACAGCGTCCGCAGCAACAGCCGCAATCCGGATATCAGAGTAATCCGAAGGAGTTGAGTAGCGGTCAATATCATGTTTTCACCACGAGTTTATGTAAGAGAGACCAGAAGGTTTTGAGGCGGACTGTTAATGCAGTAGAACCGGCGACACCGCAATTTCTACGATGGTCAGAACAGCCCATTGTATGGAGCAGAGAGGACCACCCATTACGGGTGGATAATCCGGGACATTTGGCCTTGGTGGTAGCACCTCAGGTGGGAGGATACAAGTTTACTAAAGTCCTCATGGACGGAGGCAGCAGTATCAATATACTATATTACGAGACTTTCCGTCGTATGGGTCTGACAGATAAAAGGTTAAGAACGTCAAACACAGTGTTTCACGGGGTGGTCCCAGGTAAGTCAGCTTATCCAGTTGGTAAGATTGACTTAGAAGTTACCTTTGGAGATGAGTACGATTCCAGATCGGAGATGATCACTTTTGAAGTTGTTAAAATTAAAAGTCCATATCATGCTCTGTTTGGAAGGACGGTCTATGCTAAATTTATGGCTAGGCCATGTTATGTTTACTTGCAGCTTAAGATGCCGGGTCATAAGGGCACGATCACGGTTCATGGTAGTCGTAAGATAGCGGTGGAATGTGAGGAAGGTGATGCAGCTTATGCAGAAGCGGTGTGTGCCACGGAAGAGTTAAAATTTTATAAAGATAATGTTGATCCGGCAGATATGACTCCGCTGAAGAAACCAACGACCGAGCATGATCCGGCATTGAAGTTCAAGTCAGCGGAAGAAACTAAGCAGATTGATTTTGTACCAGGAGACTCGTCTAAGCAGTTCACCATCAGTGCTAACCTTGATCCCAAATAGGAAAGCGCGCTCATCGAGTTCATCCGTGAGAACCGGGATATCTTTGCATGGAAACCTTCTGACATGCCAGGTATACCGAGGGAACTCGCTGAGCACAAGTTGAATATTGATCCGAAGTTTAAACCGGTAAAACAGTATCTGCGCCGCTTCAATGAAGAGAGGCGCAAGGCTATAGGAGAGGAAGTGGCCAGACTTTTGGCGGCAGGGTTCATAGTGGAAGTTTTTCATCCGGAATGGTTGGCTAATCCGGTGCTGGTTCTGAAGAAGAATGGGAAGTGGAGGATGTGTGTGGACTACACAGACCTCAATAAAGCTTGCCCAACTGATCCTTTTGCTCTACCTCGCATTGATCAGATTATCGATGCCACAGCAGGGTGTGAGCGGCTGAGTTTTCTGGATGCATATTCAGGGTATCACCAGATCAAAATGGCAGTTGAAGACCAAGAGAAGACAACTTTCATAACTCCTTTTGGTGCTTTTTGCTATGTATCTATGCCCTTTGGGCTCAAGTGTGCACAGGCAACTTATCAGCGTTGCGTTCAGAATTGTTTGAAAGGGCAGATAGGAAGGAATGTGCATGCTTACGTGGATGACATTGTGGTCAAATCAAAAGAAGAGAGAACAATGATAGAGGACCTCAAAGAAACCTTTGATAATCTTCGAGCTTACAGGATGATGCTTAATCCGGAAAAATGTGCTTTTGGTGTTCCGGCTGGTAAGCTTCTGGGATTCTTGGTCTCGAACAGGGGAATCGAAGCCAACCCAGAGAAGATCAAGGCCATTACATCTTTGACAAAACCGGTTTGCATCAATGATGTTCAGCGCATAGCTGGCCGGATCACGGCGCTAAGCCGGTTCATCAGTCGCTTGGGAGAAAAGGCGATCCCGCTTTATCAAATGTTGAAGAAAACGGACCGTTTCATTTGGAGTGATGAGGCAAATACAGCGTTCGAGAATCTGAAACAGCAACTAGCAAAACCACCGGTTTTAGCTGCTCCCATTGATAAGGAGCCTTTGCTGTTATATGTTGCTGCAAACACACGGGCAGTCAGCGTTGCGATTGTGGTTGAGTGCAAGGAAGCAGGGAAGGAACATCCGGTTCAGCGCCCGGTTTATTATGTAAGTGAAGTACTCATTGAGTCTAAACAAAGGTACCTGCATTGGCAGAAGTTGGTCTATGGGGTGTTCATGGCAAACCGGAAACTGAAGCATTATTTCCAAGGGCATCCAATAACTGTGGTTAGTTCAGCTCCGTTGGGAGACATAATCCAGAACAGGGAAGCTACAGGCAGGGTAGCCAAGTGGGCCATTGAACTCAGTCCACATGAATTGAAGTATGTGCCGCGTACGGCTATAAAATCTCAGGCATTGGTAGACTTCATCAATGACTGGACAGAGTTGCAGACTCCTGAGGAGAAGCCGGATCTTACTTATTGGACGATTCACTTCGACGGTTCAAAACAGTTGGAGGGCTCGGGGGCTGGAGTTGTGTTAACTTCCCCCAGAGGTGATAAATTTTGTTATGTCCTCCGCTTATTGTTTCCTTGTACTAATAATGCAGCAGAATATGAAGCACTACTTCATGGTTTGCGACTGGCAAAGGAGATGAATTTGAGCCGGGTTAAGTGCCTGGGCGATTCAGATCTAGTGGCACAGCAAGTTTCTGGCAAGTGGGATTCAAGAGATCCCCTCATGGCGGCTTATCGGCGAGAGGTTGAAGCGGTTGCAGGATACTTCAAGGGATACCAGGTGGATCATATAGACCGGCGGAGGAATGAAGCGGCTGACGCTCTAAGCCGGCTAGGATCGCAGCGTAAACCGGTGCCACCAAACACCTTTTTAGATGAATTGCACGGTCCTTCGGTTCAAGTACTTTCGGAGGAAGACCTAGCGGTGCCGGATCCAGAGGCACAGTTAGTTGCAGCACTCCATATCATTCCGGATTGGACGTTACCCTATTTGGCGTATTTAAGCCGAGGGGAGTTACCGGGGGACGAAGAAGAAGCACGGCAGATAATCCGGCGTTCTAAGTCTATGACAATTGCAAACGGAGAGCTGCACCATCGTAGCACTTCTGGAGTATTTCAACGATGTGTTTCAGCTGAGGAAGGTTGTGAGATTCTAAGGGAGATTCATGAAGGGGATTGTGGTCATCATGCCGGATCAAAATCATTGGTGGCTAAAGCATTCCGACATGGTTTCTATTGGTTAACTGCACATGCAGATGCGGCAGATCTAGTCCGGAAGTGTGATGCTTGTCAGAAGTTCTCAAGACGTGCTCTTGTTCCGGCACAGGAACTCCGAATGATACCAATAACTTGGCCTTTTGCAACTTGGGGGCTTGACATGGTTGGTCCTTTCAAGAGATCCCAAGATCAGAAAACTCATCTACTGGTAGCAGTAGACAAGTTTACAAAGTGGGTTGAAGCGGAGCCTATAAGCAAGTGTGATGCGGCAACAGCGGTCAAATTCATCAAAAAAGTAATATTCCGGTTTGGCTTTCCACACAGCATCATCACAGACAATGGCACCATTTTATCTCAGGGTGAGATGGAAGAATTCTGTCAACGAGAGCATATTCGTTTAGACGTGTCTTCTGTGGCTCACCCCCAATCCAATGGTCAGGCTGAAAGGGCAAATCAGGAGATTTTGCGAGGAATCAAACCCCGGCTTATGACACCTTTGCAGAGAACCCCAGGCTGTTGGGTTGAAGAATTGCCGTCTGTCCTTTGGAGTATTAACACTACACCAAACCGGTCTACAGGTTATACGCCTTTCTTCATGGTTTACGGCGCAGAAGTAGTTCTTCCAAGTGACATACGCCATGATTCACCAAGGGTAGCAGCTTATGTGGAAGCCATTAATGAAGAGTCAAGACAAGACGGTTTAGACCGGTTGGATGAAGAGCGTGATATAGCTGCGGCACGGTCGGCGATTTATCAGCAAGATCTGCGCAGATATCATAGCCGCCGGATTAGAACCAGGACATTCCAGGAGGGTGACTTGGTACTCCGGCTCATCCAAGATCAAACAGATATGCACAAGCTATCCCCGCCATGGGAAGGGCCCTTTGTGGTAAGCAAGAATTTACATAACGGTTCATATTACTTGGTGGACATTCGAGAACACAAGGATTCACGGACGTCGGAAGAGGAGACGAAGAGGCCGTGGAACATCGCCCATTTACGGCCATACTATACTTGAGCTATGTGCTCCAATGTATCCAATGTATATATTATGAATAATGAATAAACCGGCACCCTCGGTAAACCGGGGGCTCAGCCCTTTTTACATATACACATATCTTGTGACAAATAACCATATCAGTTTGTTATCAAACATCATATTTCAATATTGGCCGGTTTTGAAACTAATTTTTGCAGAGCATGTGAAGGAGCAATAGAATTCTCGGGAACAGGAGATCATATCCGGTTCAAGAAGAGAAACCTCCATGAAAAGCAAAACCCAAGGTTCAGGAGGAACCCTGGAAGGCCCCTTGGGATAGTCGGTTTGCCCACGTCCCATTGATTGGCTCGGGTCTTGTTTACAGTTCTTTCAGCCCTCTGAACAGTTGATACGCTCATGTTCAGTGATTGGCTAGGCCCCTTGGGACAGTCGGTTTGCCCACGTCCCATTGATTGGCTCGGTTTTCGATTACGGTTCTATCGGCCCTCTGAACAGTTGATACGCTCACGTTCAGTGATTGGCTAGGCCCCTTGGGACAGTCGGTTTGCCCACGTCCCATTGATTGGCTCGGTTTTCGATTAC
>LR738713.1:804317809-804335267 GCA_902687465.1 Secale cereale
CCCTTGGGACAGTCGGTTTGCCCACGTCCCATTGATTGGCTCGGTTTTTATTTTGCGGTTCTATCGGCCCTCTGAACAGTTGATACGCTCACGTTCAGTGATTGGCTAGGCTCCTTGGGACTGTCGGTTCGCCCACGTCCCATTGATTGGCTGAACCTTGCTTTGAGCCTGGCAGCTCTTAAAAAGCCTCGACTACATGGTCTTATTTGCAAAATTTGCATCTTTTGGTGTTTGTGTTTTATAACCCTTTAAACCGGAATGGAACAGCTACACAAGTTGACCACATATCCATCAGATTGAAAGTCTGGATCATGTATCTCAGACCAAGTAAACCAGCGTTATTTAAAACCCGGACCGAGTATCAGGCACAAGTTACAACTTTCTGAAGCAAGATGAGCCGGAGTTATCGACAAGATGGACCGGAAAGTTTCGCGAGTCTATTAGGATTGAGGAAGACCGATTCAGGTGACTTTAAAGTCCTGACCGGTTTAAAGTATATTGGCCACATACATCTCAGGTATAACAGTTATTTTTAATATAAAGATAAGTTTATTAGATGTTTCAAGAGAACAAGTTAACCCGTCCAGTGGTAAGCCGCTAGGACATGTTTTTCGATATTTTTATTTTTTATAAACAGAAGAAAGCAACCGCATCAGACAAGAGGTCAACGGATGAATACTTCATAAAGACAAAATGTCGGATCACAGCACATTAAGTCTCAGCTAAACCTATTACAAGGCATGAAAAGCCCAATAGGTGGAAGCATTGTCTGACGGAATAACAATCATGGTTACAGCAATAAAATTTAAGATCGTGCTTCTCCTTGCTGAGATGGCTGGCCACCGTCTTGATCCGGAACGTCTTCATCTTCGTGAAGCGGTTGGAAGTCCGGTGTACGCCAATCAATCTTTGCCAAGGCACGGAAATATACTTCATCGTTGATAAGCTCAACAGGATCAATATCAGGAGCAAAGGTGTGAGGACGAACCGGCGGAATTAAGTTTACAATATCGTAAACCGGTCGCTCCACCCGCTCGTTCTGCAGGTTGTATGATGGATGATATCGCGACAAGTCAGATTCCACCGCAAGCTTGCTGGCAAGGGGACGCATCTCCTTTGTCAGGGCATAAAGATCTTTTTCATTGAAAGCTGAACCGTCCTCCTTGGTATCAGGAAATCCGGTTAACACCTCCTCCGGATCAAGGTCCGGGACCCAAGCTTTAGCCCTCGTAAGGGCCAGAAGAGCACCTCCTCGAGCGGCTGATTTCTTAACTTCTTCAAGACGAGCCGGTAGAATGGACAAACTATTCAAAGTATCTTGGATAGTTGAAGGAGCCGGTTTACCAAATGAAGTGGCACTGATAATCCTTTGTGTTCCGGAGTACAACTGTTCGACCAAGGTATAGCAGGCTTTGAGCTTTTTCCGTAAGTCGTCCCCAAGATGGGAGACACGGCGCCCTATATACAACAATGAAAGTTAAACCGGTACAAGTCACAGGTTACAAAGATAAAAACAGGAATTCAGATTATATTTACCAAAAATAGCAGAGGTCATCAAGTCAATTTGGCGCTTTAACCCGGTCAATTCTTCAGTAACCGGATTAAGTGCTCCTTCAGCATCCTGGACACGTTTTTCAAGATCTTTTTTCTGGACCTCAAAAGTAGTCCGCTCCTCTTCAAAGTATTTTTTCAAGTCTTCAGCAGTCTTTAAACTCACTTGAAGTTCTTTCTTAGCCTTTGAAGCGGCTGACTCAGTTTCCTTAAGCCGGCTTCGAAGTTCGTTGATCTCCACAGCATTCCGGTTCAGCTCAGCCTGCAGACAAAGTTCAAAAGCAAGATTTGAAATTACAAGTCTCAAGCACACAACCAAGTTGTCTACTTGACACTTGGGGGCTAATGGCAGTTGAAGCAATACAGCAAAGACAATTTGAAAGTACAAGTCTCAAGCACACAACCAAGTTGTCTACTTGACACTTGGGGGCTAATGGCAGTTGAAACAATACAGCAAAAACAAGTTGAAGTTACAAGTATCAACTACATAACCAAGTTATCTACTTGATACTTGGGGGCTAATGTATGAATCAGCAGTTCAAACTACAAAGTTCCGGATCACCTTCAATAAAGCAGCTAAACCGGAACTTGGGGGCTGCTAAGAGATAGAGATGCGTCAAAAAAAGCAAAGTTAGAAGAAGAAATTTACCTCGTATTTTTCTCTCATCAGGTTCACCAAGCTGGCTTCATAATCCCGACTGCTGTGGAGCCGGTTCAAATACCCGGAATAAATATCTTGAGCACTCATGCTGGAAAGACTGGATATATCAGTACTCCATTTCCCTTTTTCTTGAGCTATTTTTTCCGCTTTAGCTGTATGTTTTGCTAAAACGGTGGGCTCAGCTAGAGCGACATAAGCGGTACCAGTAACCACGACATCAGGAGAAGTGGGGGGAATAATGTCAACATGAGCCGGATCAGGAGATGCCGGATTAACTTGAGGAGAATTAACCCGGGCCGGGCTTGGTGGATCTTGGACGTTTTCTGTTAGAGGATTATCAAGAGCGGGGTCTTCAGCAGGAGCGGCAGGAGTACTTTCCGGAGGAACAACTGTGGACGGATCAATAACCGGATCATCAGCAGTAGAGTCAGCAACAGGCTTATTCGCCTTGGGCTTTTTGCTGGGTTTCGGCTTTCTAAAAAAACATGCAAAATAAGTTAGCATTATAAAGCAAAAATGGTATTATAAACCGGAAAAGGCGAAGAGTGTTACCCCGGGACGGTCTTCAAAGGAGGAAGCTGCGTAGCGGTAGATTCACCGGAGGAAGACAGCGGAGTTTCCTGATAGTCAGGATCAGACGGTTTAAGGGGCTTTCGGATAAGTCCGGCCTTGGGATGAAGAAGAGTCGGAGAGAGTATCACCTCAGCACGGCGTTTGCGAACCGGAGTTAGGGAAATTCCAGATGACTCCACCGCCAGGCCACTGTGGCGAGTGGTCCGGCGAAAGGCTTCGTGCTGTTGCTTCTTCAAAGTAAAGTTAGGATCTAACTGAGCATAAGGATGAGAAAATTGATATTTCCTGACGGTTCGACGACTTTTTTGAGGAAGAGGTTCTGAATCAGAAGAAAGAAGTGTTACCTCAATCTCAGCCGGGTTATCACCTTCAGGCAGCTCCTGTGAAAAGGTATCATTAGATATGACTACAAGTGCATGGAAGCAAGAATTTAAACCGGAATAAAGCATACCTCGGAGTCCGGGTCATCATCCTCAGCAGGAGAGCCGGCATCGACGGCTGCTTTCCTCTTTTTGTTTGCAGGGGTCTTCCGGCGAGCCTGTTTTACGGTTTTTTCCTGAGGCTTTCTCCTCCAGAAGGGGTCATCAGCCTAATTGAAAAAGCAAGAGCAATTGAAAGTCGGTTCAAAGAGGACGGTTTACAAGTACAGGGCAATGAAAAACTTACTTCGGGCAGCTTATTCTTCTTGAAGTACGTAGCCAAGCCAACCTTAGCACAATCTGCTAAGGAAGCATTAAGAATCTTTTTGGCTGACTCCACTACCTCCGATTCAGAAAGCTTTTCCTTGGTAAATCTTTGAGGATCATCCGGTTTACCAGAGTATTTACACATTAACTGAGAACGCCGGCTTAAGGGAAGGATGCTCCAGGATAGCCAGCAGCGAAGAAAATCAGTGCTGATCAGACCATTTGCCATAAAAGCTCTCAATTTGGAGAGCTGAGATGAGAACCGGGTCCGTTCAGCAGCACTAAGCCGTGGTGGCAAGGGGTGATTCTCCGGAATACGAGTTTCGCGATAACCCGGCAAGGGATTTTCACCCTCAGGCGAAGTATCAACACAGTAAAACCAGGACTTGTTCCAATCTTTTGGATGAGTATGCAAGGCGGCGTGGGGAAAGACTGCGTCCCTCCTCTTCTGAATACTAACCCCACCAAGTTCTTGGTGAGGTCCGCTGGTAAATTTAGTGCGCCGGTTTAAATGAAAGAAATCCCGGAATAAATCAACTGAAGGTTCCTCTTGCAGATACACCTCAGAAAACACTTGGAAATCACAAATATTTGAAACGGAATTGGGTCCGATATCCTGTGGGTGTAGCTGGAAAGCGGCAAGAACATCCCGGAAAAACCTTGAACCGGGGGGAGAGAAGCCTCTAGAGATATGATCCAAAAACACGATGACTTCCCCAGATCTAGGAGTAGGGGGGCATTCATTACCCGGAGCACGCCACTTTAACTCAGACTGAGGCCCTAGTGTACCGATGTCGGACAGCTTGATTAAGTCATCTTCAGTAACGACAGAAGGGACCCAATCACAGGAGACATATTGCTTAGCCATTGCAGTAACAGAACAGAGTGCTGGAGAAGATAAAATACAGAAACGGATTATGAAAGTGCAGTAATCCGGAATCTATCTATGAAGGTTACGCAACGGGTTAAACTGAGGACTAGTCGGCGTAATTAAACCGGCAATTATAAAAACAGGTTATATCATTTCCGGTTTATGGCAGTTGAAGAGGAACAGTTTAACCATTGCATCAAGTTACAGAGTTTCACGAAGTATGTGGTATATCAACTTAAACCGGAACATGCTTAGTGAATCTACCAAGGAGAAAAACAGGTTTCCGAAAGATTGCTAAGGGGGAAAGATCTGAGTATGCTGAGGAAAAAGAAACTAATCTAAGAGTATGCGAGGAAAAGCTACAAAGAATTTTATACTAAAAAGATGGATTTACATGCCAGACAGGAGTGATGAAGATTTGAAGCATCTACAGCGGGGTAAAAATGGAGAAGATCGAAAAAACAAAATCGGTACGGGTCACGGGCTCAAAATCGAACAAGATGAAGCTTTGCTAAAAGTTCTAATGGCGGAACGGATAAATCTACCGCATTATGTATAGATGGCGAGATCTAAAATAGTATTAAGCGGAAGATCTGTTGACTGGGCCTAGAAAGGTCACAAACCCTCTATGAGGAACGTATCTATGAAGAAAGAGGCGAAGCTTTCGTTGGAAGCCCTAATGGCGGAAGAACAAGGAGGAGCACTGGCAGATGCAGATCAATAATAAGGAAAAAGAACGTACTTGAGCAATGGAGGACAGCAGCGGAGTTTTTTCTGGACGAATCAGGTTGATGCAGCGGCCGGGGAGATCTTGATTCGGCGAGATGACGGCGGCGCTTCAAGCTCGGGCGTTAATGGAGTTCTTGAGGCTCAGGCGGCGGACGAAGGAAGAAGACGCGAGAAGAAGGAAGAATGAAAGGGAACGGTGGTATTTATAACCAAGAGTCAGATCTGAAACGACAAGTGCGAGAATCGAGGAGACAGAAAATCGGATAAAGATCCCGTGACGCCTCGATCTTCGAGATAACCCTTAAAATAAGCTACAGTACAGCTCACGGTGTTAAATGCAGAGATGATGTCATTGCCAGACTTCAATGATCTTGGAGGATGACGTCAGAGCCGGTTTACAAAAAGATGAAGATGAAGACGAAAAATTATACAAGACAAAGAAGACTGATGTGAACAAGTTCAAATCATTCTGGGGCCTAATGTCAGGGATATGGTTAGTAGGTATAAACCGGATATTGTAAACCGGCTTAGTTATATTATACTTAGTTTTAGTATTTTAGTAGAGACTACGGCCCATGAGATTTCAAGGCCCATGTATAAAAGTATGGTTTTGTAAACCGCCAAGGGATGTAACTTGAGAGATAAGAAAGAGAAGACAGAGACCGAGGCGGACACAAGTATGAGCCGGCCTCGGGACTCTGTAAACCGGACCAGGCGTTGCCTCTATATAAAGGGACGGCCTGGACGGTTCAGGGACAAGCAACAATCAATCCGTCGAGGCACAGGCAAAGCGAATCCGCTCCCTGTAAACCGACGCCCAAGCAATACCAAACCAACTAGACGTAGGCTTTTACCTTCTCTGAAGGGGCCGAACTAGTATAAATCCTTTGTGTCCTTTGTGTGCCATGAATCCTTTCAAGCTAACCCGTGCGATGGTTCCATCATCAAGTCCGTTAAACCGGACATCTGCCGTGTTATTTCCACGACAGTGGGGGAGGCTTTATTGACTTCATGTCATGTCCTGAATAGAGTTCCTAACAATAATAAGGAGAAAACCCCTTATGAGGAGTGGGTTGGGAGAAAACCATCACTTTCTTATTTGCGCACTTGGGGATGTCTGACAAAGGTCAATATTCCTATTCCTAAGAAACGCAAACTTGGACCAAAGACGGTGGATAGTGTCTTTCTAGGGTATGCTCAACGGAGCATTGCTTATAGATTTTTAGTGGTAAAATCTGAAGTACCTGATATGCATGTTGATACTATAATGGAATCTCGTGATGCAACATTTTTTAGAACATATTTTCTATGAAAGATACGCATAGCATTGCTAGATTTTCTTCTAAGATAATTCATGAATCTAGTACAACTGATGAATATTTCGAGCAATTACATGAGGAAGTCCTTGAGAAGGATAACAATGAAGTTCCTATAAGGAACAAGAGACAAAGGATTGCAAAATCCTTTGGTGATGATTTCATTGTATACCTTGTGGACGACACATCCAAGTATATTGCAGAGGCATATGCATCTCCAGATGTAGATGATTGGAAAGAAGCTGTTCATAATGAGATCGGCTCAATTCTTTCTAATGGAACTTGGGAACCGACTGATAGACCATATGGTTGTAAACCCGTGGGCTGTAAGTGGGTGTTCAAAAAGAAGCTAAATCCTGATGGTACTATCGATAAGTACAAGTTGCGGCTAGTGTCCAAGGGCTACACTCCGAAAGAAGGCGAAGATTACTTTGACACCTATTCACCCATTGCTAGAATGACCACCATTCGAGTGTTACTTTCCTTGGCTGCCTCTTATGGTCTTATCATTCATCAAATGGATGTAAAGACAACTTTCCTCAGTGGAGAGTTGGAAGAGGAAATCTATATGGATCAGCCTAACGGGTTTGTGGTAAAGGGTGAAGAGAGAAAGGTGTGCAAGTTGTTAAAATCTCTGTATGGCTTGAAACAGGCACCTAAGCAATAGCATGAGAAGTTTGAAAGAACTCTGACTTCTGCATGATTTTTCATTAACAAGGCTGATAGGTGTGTTTACTATCGCCATGGTGGGGGCAATAGTGTCATATTATGTTTGTATGTGGATGACATACTGATCTTTGGTACAAACATTAATGCGATCAATGAGGTCAAGTCTTTTCTATCAAACAGTTTTGACATGAAAGATCTGGGAGAAGCCAATGTAATTATAAACATCAAACTTATTAAGGATGAGAGTGGGACTACTCTAACACAATCTCACTATGTTGAGAAGGTCTTGAGCCGGTTCGGCTTTATGGATAGCAAGACTTCTCCAACACCTTATGATCCCAGTGTGACACTCAGAAAGAACAAGAAAGAAACGAGAGATCAATTAAGATACTCTCAAATTGTTAGTTCACTCATGTACTTAGCTAGCGCTACAAGGACAGATATTTCTTTTGCTATGAGCAAACTGAGTAGGTTCATGTCCAACCCAGGTGACGATCATTGGCATGCACTAGAAAGGGTCTTGCGCTATCTAAGAGGTACTATGAGTTACGGAATTACTTATTTAGGGCATCCTGCTGTGCTAGAAGGATAAAGTGATTCAAACTGGATCTCCGATGTTGATGTACTATACGCAACAAGTGGGTATGTATTTACTCATGGAGGTGGCGCAGTGTCATGGAGGTCTTGTAAGAAAACCATATTGACGAGATCAACTATGGAAGCAGAATTAACTGCTTTAGACACAGCTACTGTTGAGACAGAATGGCTGCGTGAGCTCTTGATGGACTTGCCTGTGGTTGAAAAACATGTACCGGCTATTCTTATGAATTGTGACAACCAAACGGTTATCGCTAAAGTGAACAATTCTAAAGATAATGCAAAGTCATCAAGACACGTTAAGAGACGTTTGAAGTTTGTCAGGAAGTTGAGAAACTCTGGAGTAACAACTGTTGCATATATTCAAACAGACAAAAACCTGGTAGATCCCTTTACAAAGGGACTATCATGAAATGTGATAGATATTGCATCGAGGGAGATGGGTATGAGACCCATAGATGTTACACCATAGTAGTAACCCAACATTTGTGATCGGAGATCCCATGAATTAGGATCTGGGAAGAACAAGCTATTGGTTGACTGAGGAGAGTAATAACTAATGACCGTCTCCAAGTGAAGATGCAAAACTCTCAGAGTTGTAAAGCTTGGAGCTGTAAGGCAGGTTCACAACATGCCTTAATGTGGTTCTATTGGCTATAATTAGCAGAGATGCTATCCTACAGAGCAGTCTTGAAAGAACACACCTATATGAGTTCCGACTGTAAACGTCACAGTGTATGAGATTTGGGTGATCTCTAGTAAGCTCACGAAGAGACCAGGGAGTATGACGTATAAGCTCCAAACTGCGGGGTAGCCTACTAGCGGTGAGGTACTGGTTAAGACTTTGAGTGAAACCTGTTCACACAAAACTAGCAATTCAATGCATAGTCCATTGTCAAGTTGTGAATGGATGTAGCTTAAAGTTCTAGGCAGAAGTTCAACTTAACAGTCTCTGCTGACACACTGGTATATTAAACAAGTGGTGAGAGAAGGCACATCTCTAAATGGGTATTTGAGATCTAGTGGGGGATTGTTAGAATTAATGGGCTAGGCCCATAGCAATTTCTGAAATCTCAAATAGTGGCCCATGTGTAAAATGGCAAGTGGTGGTGCTAAAGTTTAGTCCCACCCCGGAAGTTGAAGGAGAGTTGGACCTCTTTATATAGTGGGTTCTCTCCACCACTCTAAGTGGTGTGTGAGAAGAGAAAGGGAAGACCACACGCGCGCGCTCGCTCGCCTGGCCTGGTGGCGCGTATGTACGACATGCGCGTGAATGGTCCGCCTAAATCCGGTCCATTTCCTTGCAGGGGTGCAGCTTACTTTTGCCGTTTTATTTTTGGCAAACAAGTTTATGATTTCTTGTTCGGTAAGTATACAAATTAGAAACCAAGTCGGTTTGGGATTGTGATCGCGACACAATACCGCCTCTGGTCCTAATATATATACAGCTACCGGCTGTGGCCAATGATACACCAAAAACACCTAGGGTTTTGCCTCATCTTGCAACTTGCGCCGCTGTCGTAGTCTACTTCATCCCAAACGCCGGCGTGCATCAGCGCGTGGGAGAGCAGGTCTCCGGAATCGTTCGTCCTTGCGATGTTACATCGCGACAGGACAAATTAGGTTTTTGGGAAGCGCTCTGCGCGACTGCTCAAATTCGTCAACATGGGTCGTCTTTCGTCCAAGTCGGGCGGTGCGACTCATCGTCGCCTTCATAGTCGTTTGCAGCAGATCGTTGCCAATATCATCATCAACACCGTCGCACCCACAATAGCCAATGAATAGTACGTCCAACATCTTATGTTCATGTTTGTCTGTACAACTGTTGTTTGGTGTCTGCTGCTGCTGTTGTTCGGCGTGCTTTGTTGTTCTTCTAGTTTGCTAGTTTGTTGCATGCTACTATCTTTTCTGGTCATGAATTATTCACCAGAATTAATCATGAATTTGCCTAATTTTCCAACACTTTTCCTCGCCCCTATAAAATTTCCCCTTTAAATAGTCGAGGTGCATCGATACCATTGTCTACAACATGGGCTTGGTATCTCCGACAATCTCTCTTTCATTGTTGACCTCAAAAGCACATGCATAGTATCATAGTTATATTTACTGACGCATACCACTATGATTGCTGGCTAGCGACGAGAGGAAGAGAGCGGAATACGACCGGCCATGGTGTACAACGCACGCTGGCGAGTCTTATACGAAGCGGACCTCGCGACGGCGAGGCGGGTCTCGCTGACCGACGGAGTTCTCTGGTTCCGGCGAGAGGCTCTGCGCATCATGCTCCTCGACGAGCGATGGGGCACCATCGACGCCCGCTTCCTCCGGGGGGGGTGAGTCCATAGACATCGGATATATTATTTCGTTTCCATGTCATTTCGCGAGGGTTCGGGACCGGATTCCGGCGCCGATCACCAGCGCCGTCGACGCGGTGGCCGCGACTCATGTGGGGACGCCTGATGCGCGCAACATGAGCATGTGTCTTCCACCTCTGGCAGGAGGGCCAGGGCTACTAGGGCATGGACCGGTCCACCAATACCTTGATGTCCGACACGTGGGGCAGATGAGATCGGACCGCCATGCCTCACCTGGTCCTAGGATTTCTGCGTCTGCTGCGGGTATAAAACAAAGACCAGAGCCCCCTCCCCTCACTTTCGACCTGAGCGAGTGCCTGTCTCACTTATGGGACGCGCCGCTGGGGGCTAGATCTAGAGTTCCTCGATCCTTTTCTTGGTGGGAAGGAAAAATCCATGGCGATCTTCGTTCTTTTGCCCAAGTTGTTGAAGGAAATATGCCCTAGAGGCAATAATAAAGTTGTTATTTGTATTTCCTTATATCATGATAAATTTTTATTATTCATGCTAGAATTGTATTAACCGGAAACTTAGTACATGTGTGAATACATAGACAAAAAAGAGTGTCCCTAGTATGCCTCTACTAGACTAGCTCATTGATGAAAGATGGTTATGTTTCCTAACCATAGACATGAGTTGTCATTTGATCAATGGGATCACATCATTAGGAGAATGATGTGATGGACAAGACCCATCCATTAGCTTAGCACTATGATCGTTTAGTTTTACTGCTATTGCTTTCTTCATGAATTATACATATTCCTGCGACTATGAGATTATGCAACTCCCTAATACCGGAGGAACACCTTGTGTGCTATCAAACGTCACAACGTAACTGGGTGATTATAAAGATGCTCTACAGGTGTCTACAAAGGTGTTTGTGGTGTTGGCATAGATCGAGAATAGGATTTGTCACTCTGAGTGTCGGAGAGGTATCTCTGGGCCCTCTCGGTAATACACATCGTAATAAGCCTTGCAAGCAAATGACTAATGAGTTAGTCACGAGATGATGTATTACGGAACGAGTAAAGAGACTTATCGGTAACGAGATTGAACTAGGTATGATGATACCGACGACCGAATCTCGGGCAAGTAACATACCGATGACAAAGGGAACAACGTAAGTTGTTATGCAGTTCGACCGATAAAGATCTTCGTAGAATATGTAGGAGCCAATACGGGCATCCAGGTTCCGCTATTGGCTATTGACCGGAGAGATGTCTCGGTCATGTCTACATAGTTCTCGAACCCGTAGGGTCCGCACGCTTAAACGTTCATTGACGATATAGTATTTAATGAGTTATGTATGTTGGTGACCGAATGTTATCCGAAGTCTCGTATGTGATCGCGGACATGACGAGGAACTCCGGAATGGTCTAGAGATAAACATTGATATATGGGATAATAGTGTTTGACCTCCGGAAGGGTTCCGGAACTCACCGAAGGGGTTCTGGATGTTTCCCGAAATGTTTGGTAACGAGAACACTTTATTTGGGCCAAAGGGGAAAGCCCACAAGGTTTTTGGAAAGCGCAAAAGGAAGTTTTGTGGAGTCCAGGGGCCAGATGCCAGGGTCCCTGGCGTCTGGGTCCAGACGCCGGGAACCCTGGCATCTGGCCCTCGAGTCCGAGAAGGACTCTTGACTTTCGGGTGAAACCGACTTTGTGGAGGCTTTTACTCCAAGTTTCGACCCCAAGGCTCAACATATAAATAGAGGGGTAGGGCTAGCACCCAAGACACATCAAGATACACCAAGCCGTGTGCCGTCAACCCCGACCCTCTAATTTGTCCTCTGTCTAGTTTCTGTAGTGCTTGGCGAAGCCCTGCAGAGATTGTTCTTCATCAACAACCGTCACCACGCCGTCGTGCTGCTAGAACTCATTGATACGTCCAAAACGTATCTATAATTTCTGCTTGCTCCATGTCACTTTTGGGTGATATTTATACACTTCCATACACTTTTGATCATATTTGGACTAACCTACTAATCCAGTGCACCCCAGTGCCAGTTTCTGTTTTCGGCTGTTTTTGTATTTCAGGTTTTCACATTACGAGAACTGTCAGGAAAAATCCAGAAAAATTATATAAAAAATCAGCGTTCCAGAACCTACCTTGCGCCCGAAGTACAGCCGGGGGGGGGGGGCACCAGGGCTCCAGGCGCCCTGGCGGCGCGCCCCCCTGGGCCGCGCCGGGGGGGTGCCTGGGCCCCCCGAGCCCCGTCTGGTGCCCCCCTTTGGCATATATTTAGAGCGTCCTTCGAAACCCTCGGGACGGGAACTCTTTTTCGCGATCTCATCTCTGTTCCGCCGCCGCCGCCGCTTCCGAGATCGGGAGCACCAGGAGAACTCTCCCCGGCACCCTGCCGGAGGGGAGGATCACCATCGGGAGCCTCTCCACCACCATGGACGCCTCCCGGATGAGTTGTGAGTAGTCTCCCTTGGACCATGAGTCCATGACCAGTAGCTATGTGATGTTCTCCTCCCATTCTTGTGCTTCACTAATTAGTCCTCGTGAGCTGCCCTACATGATCGAGGCACATATGTAATCCTTATGCTGTTGCTATGATGAGTTTGCTGGGATCCGATGGATTATGAGATTATGTTCAGATTGTGATTGAGTAATATATTTGATTCACCTCTTTTATATTTATGTTCATAAGTAATTCTTGCATGTTCTCCGTTGTTATTTATTGCTTTGGCCAAGTAATACGTAGTGACTCCAAGAGGGAACGTTATGCTCGATTGTGGGTTCATGCCCCTCGATGACTAGCTTGAGTGACAGAAACATGAGTCTAGGGGATGTGCTGTTGCCACAAGGGGGAAAACAACGGTGCTTGTGCCCGCGGGTGCAAGGATTGTTTACTTTACGCAAAGTTCTTTTAATGCAGTTGTCTGTTGCTTTGAGTTTACACTATGGGTGGGGCTCGCAACTTAATACGAGCGAGATGTTCTGGATAGATATCTCAAGGTGGATGATTAGTAGTAGATATTGATGGATTTCGGTCTACTTACTTTGGCGTACCGCCCATGCTTTGAACCTCAACCTTTCTTGCAATGTAGTCAGCATTGGTTTGCGTTCGTGGTCCTGTCAATTGCCCAGCTGTAATTCGTTTACCTCACATAGCTGTTTTATTGTCTTTTGGGAGAGAGACATCACTAGTGAACATCATGAGACTCCGGTCCATATTACCATCATTGATCACATCTGCTATTTACTTTTCGCTTTTACTTACTATTGCAAACATTATCTATCACTACTATCATTTGCGTTTAATCCTTTGTGAACTACAAGGCCGGAGGGATTGACAACCTCTCTGTACTCGTTGGGAGCAAAGTTATTTGTATCTGTGTGCAGGTCCACGTTGATTGCTAATATCTGGCGCCGTTAGCAGTTGACACCTACTTGTTGAACCTAGGAGTCTCTGGGGATTCGATCCTTGGCATCTTTGCTATGGGAAAAACTTCCACAACACTGCATCTCACACCTTCCACTTGGGGTAACCAACGAGGGGTTAGAGGCCCATCAAGGAGTTTTTCTGGCGCCGTTGCTGGGGACTCCACTCTTCAGGATAGGGGAGTTGCACGCTATCTTTTACCTTTGCTTTTTAGTCTTGTTAGTTGACCTTTCAGTTTTTGCTTTAGTATCCTTTATCAAAAATTACTATTTTTTTTATTTTGCCTTCCTGTTAGTAGTCCTATCTGTTTAGCTAAACATGTTAGGATATGGTGCTTTGAGGGAATCAGAAGTTCTAGATTTCCATCAAAGGGATGGAGAAAATATGAAGAAGGCATGGGACAGAATTTCTGATGCACATAGGAGAATTATGCCTTGGATACCTATAAAAATTGTGCTTAGGAATTTTTACCAGGGTCTTTTTAAATGGTGTAAACACTCTCTTGATATTATAGCCGAGGGAGATTTCCTAGAGTGTGATGAAGCTAGAGCTCTTGAAATTATACATGGTCTATCTAGTTACTTTGTTTATGATCATAATTTTGATACTGTCATAGATAGACTTGCTACTATTGAAAAGAGAATGGATGCTCTAGACTTGATGAAGGTAGAGAAACCCAAACCCAATAAGAGAGATATTTTGGAAATAGATAATGACTGGGAGCCTCTTGTTAGGATTAGCATCTCTAATCAAGACTTCCTTGCTTATTGTGATATTGGATCTATGGTTTCTACTATGCCAAAAATTGTTCATGATTCTTTAAAATTTAACATGGATAGATTACCATCTTATCATGAACACACTAATGGAGATATTTCTGAAATCCAGGGAAGAATAAAAGATGTGCCAGTTAAATTCCTTAAAGGGATTGCAATGGTTGATTTCTTCATCATGGAGCCAAACCAAGGAAATATAGTGCTTGGAAGGGACTTCCTCCGAGCGGTAAAAGGCTTCATCGATATAGGTAAGGGACAAATCCGCTTACGTGGTAAGGCAAAAGGTGTGTACCCCTTTCCTAGAAGGAACAAGAGTGAACTTGTTGAGGAACCATATGACTCAATTTATAACTCCGATTATTATGATGGTTATTGATTCCTTTTTGCATTATGCCTAGCTTAAAGGCATAAAAGAAAGCGCTTTTGGGAGGCAGCCCACATGAATAAATTTTTATATTTTGCTTTTGTTGTGTCTTGATGTTGTTTACTACAGTAGCATCATCATTGTATCTTTGCTTTTCATATTTGTGCCAAGTATAGCCTCTGATTGCTAAAAAGTTCAAAAGTTGTGAGGTGCTGTCCAGGAAACAGATTCTGTCCTTGGATAGAAAATTTCGTATAAAATCACCGGATCATCTTTTTGGTCTGAATTTTTTCGACAGCCTTCTCTATATAATTGTCTTTCGTGCGTCTGTTCTGAGTTTTTTGATTTGAGTTGCAGAAGTACCCCGAACAAATCATTTACTACCTGCTGTTCTGTTTTTCACAGATTCTGTCCTCTTTTGCCTTTCCTTCATTTTGCAAACCAAGAGCTTGCTTTTTCTTTGCAAAAACCTTTTGGCAATCTTGAGAAACAGTAGAACTTCAAGAATATCTTTATTTCCAGCAAGGAACAATTATTTTATTAAGGGTACTAACCTCGCTAATCAGATTATGATGAGTTATGTATGAAGGGAGTTTTCAAGTGTGCGAGGGAAGATGATAAAAAGATTCAGGAGTGTCAAGCGCTCAAGCTTGGGGATGCCCCCGTGCACCCCCAAGAATTATTCAAGGAGACTCAAGCGTCTAAGCTTGGGGATGCCCCCGTGCATCCCCTTCTCCATCAACATTATCAGTTCGTCTTTTGTTCCGCTATATTTTTATCACTTCATGTGTTATGTGCTATGCTTGGAGCGTCTTGCTTTTAGTTTTCTTTTTAGTTTTTCATAACGAGTCGGAACTCAGCGTTCTTTATGTGGGAGAGAAACACGCTCCACTTCTACCTAGAACATAACATAGAATTTTCATGTCTATCTTTGCTGTGTGTGTTCTTTGTCTTTTAATAGCTACTATCATGCTCTGCTCTTAGTATTCATGCTTATCTTTTCAAAGAGCTTTTGTTTAGTTGGTTGCTTGAACTCTCTTTAATTACCATGCTCACCTTATAAAGAGAGTTTGCTTCCGTTGCATTGGTTAATATGTCTATGATAAAGATGCTACGTGCATAATGGCGCTTAGTAGTTCAGGTTTTCTTATGGTTAGTCTCAAATAGCTGGGGGATTCCCAATGTGTTATTGGAATACCAACATGATTTGTTTGCCTATGATGTGGTATGGTTTAGTAATATCTTCCTTCAAGAATTTATTTTGGTTGACTTGGCGTATGCTCACGCATATTTAAGACTGTAAAGAAAGTCTGTCAAGCCTTGATGATCTTTTATTTCTGAGTAGCGATATAACTACCATGCCTGATTCAATGTTGCTTTGTCGCTCTGCATGATTATGACCGTCATTGCTCTCTTAGTTGGTCGCTCCCAGTCTTTTGCTAACCTCCACCTGTACTAAGCAGACTAACTTTGCAATACATAGCTCATGGGAAAGTAGCTTAAAAACTATTGTGGTAAAGAATATGTTGCCTATGTATCTTATTTCTTATAAGTTGCTTGCTGAGCGGTAACCATGTTTCTGGGGACGCCATCAACTTTCACACTTTTGTTGCATATCATGTGAGTTGCTATGCATGTTCGTCTTGTCTGAAGTAAGGGTGATTTGCCATGAGTTGAATGAGTATGCATATTGTTAGAGAAGAACATTGGGCCGCCAACCAAAGCCATGTATCATGGTGGAAGTTTTAGCTTGGACATTAATCCTCAATCTCTTATGAGAATATGCTTAAGCATTAAAGAGGAGTCCATCATCTATTTTCTATGTTGTCCCGGTATGGATGTCCTCAAGTTGAGATCTATCAAAAACGAGAAATCAAATGCGATTTATCTCCTTGGACCTTTGTACAGGTGGCATAGAGGTACCCCTTTGTGACACTTGGTTGAAACATATGTAATGCAATGATAACCCATGGAAATCCGAGCTAATTAGGACAAGGTGCGAGCACTATTGGTATTCGATGCATGAGGCTTGCAACTTATAGGATGTCTTATGCATGACACATATGAAGTACTACTACCGTTGACAAAATTGCTTCTATGTTTTCAAAATAAAAAAGCTCTAGCACATAACCATTCTTTTACTTTTTGAGTCTCCACCTTCTTTCTTCAAGCACCAACTACTGAGAGCATGATTGTCATTCTAAGTGTAATGTGCATTGTTCCAAAGTAGCATTGTCTTTTGCATGATTGTGATATCGTTTATTTTGAAATCATTGTATCTAGTCATCACTTAAACCTTGAAGGTGCCCCTGCATTTATGTTTTGCTTCACTAAAGGGGGCAAGCTAGATATCACTTTATCATATTTGCACATCATGTTCATTGCAAATCTTTTTGATGTTTCAATATCATATTGTAAAACTTTCAGTCCTTTGTGATTTTCTCATGAGGCAACTTAATTACTACAGATTCATTGTCTCAGTAAGCTTTTGGCATATGACTATGAAAAAGTCCTATATGGTTAATAGCATGTCACCACAGAAATTATTCTTGTTATCATTTACCTACTCGAGGACGAGCAGGAATTAAGCTTGGGGATGTTGATACGTCCAAAACGTATCTATAATTTCTGCTTGCTCCATGCCACTTTTGGGTGATATTGCTATGATATTTATACACTTCCATACACTTTTGATCATATTTGGACTAACCTACTAATCCAGTGCACCCCAGTGCCAGTTTCTGTTTTCGGCCGTTTTTGTATTGCAGGTTTTCACATTACGAGAACTGTCAGGAAAAATCCAGAAAAAATATATAAAAAATCAGCGTTCCAGAACCTACCTTGCGCCCGAAGTACAGCCGGGGGGGGGGGGCACCAGGGCTCCAGGCGCCCTGGGGGCGCGCCCCCCCTGGGCCGCGC
>LR738713.1:804335348-804384732 GCA_902687465.1 Secale cereale
CTGGCGGCGCCCCCCCCCTGGGCCGCGCCGGGGGGGGGGCGCCTGGGCCCCCCGAGCCCCGTCTGGTGCCCCCCTTTGGCATATATTTAGAGCGTCCTTCGAAACCCTCGGGACGGGAACTCTTTTTCGCGATCTCATCTCTGTTCCGCCGCCGCCGCCGCTTCCAAGATCGGGAGCACCAGGAGAACTCTCCCCGGCACCCTGCCGGAGGGGAGGATCACCATCGGGAGCCTCTCCACCACCATGGACGCCTCCCGGATGAGTTGTGAGTAGTCTCCCTTGGACCATGAGTCCATGACCAGTAGCTATGTGATGTTCTCCTCCCGTTCTTGTGCTTCACTAATTAGTCCTCGTAAGCTGCCCTACATGATCGAGGCACATATGTAATCCTTATGCTGTTGCTATGATGAGTTTGCTGGGATCCGATGGATTATGAGATTATGTTCAGATTGTGATTGAGTAATATATTTGATTCACCTCTTTTATATTTATGTTCATAAGTAATTCTTGCATGTTCTCCGTTGTTATTTATTGCTTTGGCCAAGTAATACGTAGTGACTCCAAGAGGGAACGTTATGCTCGATTGTGGGTTCATGCCCCTCGATGACTAGCTTGAGTGACAGAAACATGAGTCTAGGGGATGTGCTGTTGCCACAAGGGGGAAAACAATGGTGCTTGTGCCCGCGGGTGCAAGGATTGTTTACTTTATGCAAAGTTCTTTTAATGCAGTTGTCTGTTGCTTTGAGTTTACACTATGGGTGGGGCTCGCAACTTAATACCAGCGAGATGTTCTGGATAGATATTTCAAGGTGGATGATTAGTACTCCCTCCGTTCCTAAATATAAGTTTTTTTAGAGATTTCACTATAAACTACATACGGATGTATATAGACATATTTTAGAGTGTAGATTCATTCATTTTGCTCCGTATGTAGTCCATAGTGGAATCTCTCCAAAGACTTATATTTAGGAACGGAGGAAGTAGTAGATATTGATGGATTTCGGTCTACTTACTTTGGCGTACCGCCCATGCTTTGAACCTCAACCTTTCTTGCAATGTAGTCAGCATTGGTTTGCGTTCGTGGTCCTGTCAATTGCCCAGCTGTAATTCGTTTACCTCACATAGCTGTTTTATCGTCTTTTGGGAGAGAGACATCACTAGTGAACATCATGAGACTCCGGTCCATATTACCATCATTGATCACATCCGCTATTTACTTTTCGCTTTTACTTACTATTGCAAACATTATCTATCACTACTATCATTTGTGTTTAATCCTTTGTGAACTACAAGGCCGGAGGGATTGACAACCTCTCTGTACTCGTTGGGAGCAAAGTTATTTGTATCTGTGTGCAGGTCCACGTTGATTGCTAATATCTGGCGCCGTTAGCAGTTGACACCTACTTGTTGAACCTAGGAGTCTCTGGGGATTCGATCCTTGTCATCTTTGCTAAGGGAAAAACTTCCACAACACTGCATCTCACACCTTCCACTTGGGGTAACCAACGAGGGGTTAGAGGCCCATCACTCATCTACTACTTCGCTCGTCTTGCTGGATCAAGAAGGCGAGGACGTCATCGAGATGAACGTGTGCTGAACACGGAGGTGCCGTACATTCGGTACTAGATCGGGACGGATCATGAAGGTGTACGACTACATCAACCGCGTTGATTAACGCTTCCGCTTTGCGATCTTCAAGGGTATGAAGATACACTCCCCCTCTCGTTGCTATTCATATCCTAGATAGATCTTGCGTGATCGTAGGATTTTTTTGGAAATACCGCGTTCCCCAACAGTGGCATCATGAGCCAGGTCTATGCGTAGATGATATGCACGAGTAGAACACAATGAGTTGTGGGCGATAATAGTCATACTGCTTACCAGCATGTCACACTTTGATTTGACGGTATTGTGCGATGAAGCGGCCCGGACCGACATTACGCATACGCTTACGCGAGACTGGTTTCACCGTTACGAGCACTCGTTGCTTAAAGATGACCAGCGGGTGTCTGTCTCTCTCACTTTAGTTGAATCGAGTGTGGCTACGCCCGGTCCTTGTGAAGGTTAAAACGGTACGCTTGACGAAAAATCATTGTGGTTCTTTTGTATGCGTAGATAAGAACGGTTCTTGCTAAGCCCGTAGCAGCCACGTAAAACTTGCAACAACAAAGTAGAGGACGTCTAACTTGTTTTTGCAGGGCATGTTGTGATGTGATATGGTCAAGACGTGATGAGTTATACATTATTGTATGAGATGATCATGTTTTGTAAAGTTATCGGCAACCGGCAGGAGCCTTATGGTTGTCTCGTTGTTGTATGAATTGCAAAGGCCATGTAATTGCTTTACTTCATCACTATGAGTTAGCGATAGTAGTAGTAGCAATAGTTGGCGAGACGACCATGACGCTACGATGAAGATCATGGTGTCTAGCCGGTGACGATGGAGATCATGATGATGCTTTGGAGATGGAGATCAAAAGCACAAGATGATGATGGCCATATCATGTCACATATTTTGATTGCATGTGATGTTTATCTTATTATGCTTCTTATTTTGCTTAGTACGGCGGTAGCATTATAAGATGATCCCTTACAAAATTTCAAGGTACAAGTGTTCTCCCTGAGTATGCACCGTTGCGAAAGTTCGTCGTGCCGAGACACCAGGTGATGATCGGGTGTGATAAGCTCTACGTTCAAATACAACGGGTGTAAGACAGTTTTGCACATGCAGAATACTCGGGTTAAACTTGACGAGCCTAGCGTGTACAGACATGGCCTCGGAACACTGGAGACCGAAAGGTCAAGCGTGAATCATATAGTAGATATGATCAACATAAGATGTTCACCATTTAAAACTACTCCATCTCATGTGATGATCGGACATGGTTTAGTTGATTTGGATCACGTGATCATTTAGATGACTAGAGGGATGTCTATCTAAGTGGGAGTTCTTTAAGTAATATGATTAATTGAACTTTAATTTATCATGAACTTAGTCCTGATAGTTTTTGCATATCTATGTTGTTGTATATCAATGGCCCATGCTACTGTTCCCTTGAATTTTAATGCGTTACTAGAGAAAGCTAAGTTGAAAGATGATGGTAGCAACTACACAGACTGGGTCCGTAACTTGAGGATTATCCTCATTGCTGCACAGAAGAATTATGTCCTGGAAGCACCGCTAGGCGACATGCCTGCTGCAGGAGCAACTCTGGACGTTATGAACGTCTGGCAAGCTCGTTCTGATGACTACTCGATAGTTCAGTGTGCCATGCTTTACGGCTTAGAATCAGGACTTCAACGATGTTTTGAACGTCATGGAGCATATGAGATGTTCCAAGAGTTGAAGTTAATATTTCAAGCAAATGCCCGAATTGAGAGATATGAGGTCTCCAATAAGTTCTATAGCTGCAAGATGGAGGAGAACAGTTCTATCAGTGAACACTTGCTCAAAATGTCTTGGTACTATAATCTTATGACTCAACTTGGCTGCAAAGTTGATGAAGATAGTGTTATTGATAGAGTTCTACAATCACTGCCACCAAGCTATAAAGGCTTCGTGATGAATGATACGTCTCCAACGTATCTATAGTTTTTTATTGTTCCATGCTATTATTTATGATGTTTTGGATGTTTAATGGGCTTTGTTATACACTTTTATATCATTTTTGGGACTAACCTATTAACCCAAAGGCCCAGTCCAGATTGTTGTTTTTGCCTATGTCAGGGTTTTACAGAAAAGGAATATCAAACGGAGTCCAAACGGAATGAAACCTTCGGGAGATATATTTTTGGAGCAAAATACGCACAGGAGACTTGAGAACCATGGAGTAGGGCACACGTGGCATCCACGAGGGTGGGGGCGCGCCCCCTGCCTCGTGGGCCCCACGTTTGGCCCTCTGTGCCCTCCTTCTTCCTATATATATCTACGTACCCCGAAACCATCAGAACAACAGAGAAAACCCTAGTTCCACCGCCGCAACCTTCTGTTCCCGTGAGATCCCATCTTGGGGCCTGTTCCGGAGCTCCGCCGGAGGGGGGATCTTCCACAGAGTGCTTCTACATCATCATCATCGCCTCACCATGAGTTGTGAGTAGTTTACCACAGACCTTCAGGTCCATAGCTAGTATCTAGATGGATTCTTCCCTCTCTTTGGATCTCAATGCCAAGTTCTCCTCGGTCTTCGAGGAGATCTATTCGATGTAATCTCTTTTTGCGATGTGTTTGTCGAGATCCGATGAATTGTGGGTTTATGATCAAGATTATCTTTGAGAAATATTTGGTTCTTTTCTAAACTCTTTATGTATGATTATAATATCCTTGCAAGTCTCTTCGAATTATTGGTTTGGTTTGGTCTACTAGATCTATAGTTCTTGCAATGGGAGAAATGCTTGGCTTTGGGTTCAATCTTGCGATGTCCTTTCCCAGTGACAGTAGGGGCATCAAGGCACGTATTGTATTGTTGCCATCGAGGATAAAAAGATGGGGTTTATATCACTATGTTTGAGTTGATCCCTCTACATCATGTCATCTTGCTTAAGCCATTACTCTGTTCTTATGAACTTAATACTCTAGATGCATGCTGGATAGCGATCGACGTGTGGAGTAATAGTAGTAGATGCAGAATCGTTTTGGTCTAGTTGTCTCGGACGTGATGCCTATATATAATGATCATGCCTAGATAGTCTCATAATTATTCGCTTTTCTATCAATTGCTCGACAGTAATTTGTTTACCCGCCGTAGAATACCGCTATCATGAGAGAAGCCACTAGAGAAAACTATGGCCCCCGGGTCTATTCTCAACATATCAATCCACAATCTACTTTACTTTTCCGCTTTTACTTTCTGTTCTTATATCCAAAAATACCAAGAATATCAAACTATCATCTCTATCAGATCTCACTTTCGTAAGTGACCGTAAAGGGATTGACAACCCCTTATCGCGTTGGCTGCGAAGTTCTTATTTGTTTGTGTAGGTGCGAGGGACTCGCGCATGGTCTCCTACTGGATTGATACCTTGGTTCTCAAAAACTGATGGAAATACTTACACTACTGTGCTGCACCACCCTTTCCTCTTCGAGGGAATACAATGCAAGCTTGAGAAGTAGCAAGAAGAAATTCTGGCGCCGTTGCCGGGGAGGCTTACGCAAAAGTCATATACCAAGTACCTATCACAAACCCTTATCCTTCGCATTACATTTTTTGCCTCTCGTTTTCCTCTCCCCACTTCACCCTTGCCGTTTTATTTACCCTTCTTTTTGTCGTGTGTTACCTGTTCGCTTTGCCTTGTCGTCATGGCTAGTCCCTTATCCGCTCCTTTGTCTCCCGAGGTTGAAGTTCTTCACTTCACGCAAAAGCAAGGAGAAAATTTAAAAGATGCCTGGTATAGAATTTGCAATGCTCAAAATAGATATACTTGGAAGCTTTCCACTTCCGTGCTTCTTCACAATTTTTATGTTGGCATAACTCCGTGGAATAGATTTATTTTAGATACCATTACCGGAGGGAATTTCTTGGGTAGCCATACTTTTGATACTTATAATGCAATGACTGAATTATTTGGCTCACCACCTCTTATGGTTAATGGGACCGTTTTAACTTTGGAGCATGTCATGCAAAGGCTAGAAATCATTGAAAACAAAGTTGCTACGGTAGAGTTGGTAGAGAACTTGGATAGAAAGATCCACAATGAAATTACCCAATATGGATCCAAGGTAGGAGTTGTTCTGAAAAACTTTAAAGAAAAGGAACCCATAGTTAAAGAAAAATTAGATCAAGATTCTACTAGAATTGATAAACTTGAGGATATTATTACTAATGTGGGTTCTGCTCTTTCTTCTATGAAAACTACTTCAAATCCTTCTACCACTAAATTGTCTAAGTTCATGTATGTTCCTAAGGACAAGGGTGAACCATCTAGTAAAGGAATCGCAGATCTTAAATCTATAAGTGTTCATCCTATTTTTCTCACTTTTGCAAGAGAACCTTTTGACACGATTGAATTTCTTGATTTCTTGCCCAAAAGCTTGATTATAAATAGGGATAAAAAGGATCCTAAGAATCACAAGTGCCTGATTAAAGAATTGCCTTCCAAAGATGGCAATACCTAGATCTATCCATGTATCGTGCCTAGCTAGGGGCGTAAAAAAATAGCGCTTGTTGGGAGGCAACCCAATTTTATATTTTTTGTTTTTCCTTCTGTTTAGGAATAAATATTGCATCTAGCTTCTGTTTAGATGTGGTTTTGTGTTTTAATTAGTGTTTGTGCCAAGTAGAACCTTTGGGAAGACTTGTGTGAAGTTTATATGATCGTGCTGTAAAAAACAGAATCGTTAGCGCTCGCTAAAATGGTCACCAGATTTTACTGGAGCGTGATATTTAGTTGATTCTTTTTGCAGATGATTAATAGGCAAATTCCTCAAGTTTACCAATTTAATTCAATTTTTTTGGAGTTACAGAAGTATGCGAAAGTTACAGATTACTACAGACTGTTCTATTTTTGACAGATTTTGTTTTTCGTGTGTTGTTTTCTTATTTTGATGATTCTATGAGTAGTATTGGAGGATATGAATCATAGAGAAGTTGGAATACAGTAGGTTTAACACCAATATAAACGAAGAATGAGTTAATTACAGTACCTTTGAGTAGTGGTTTGTTTTCTTATACTAACGGAGCTCACGAGATTTTTGTCTGAGTTTTGTGTTGTGAAGTTTCCAAGTTTTGAGTATTGCTTTGATGGACTATGGAACAAAGAGTGGCAAGAGCCTAAGCTTGGGGATGCCCAAGGCACCCCAAGGTAAAATTCAAGGACAACCAAAAGCCTAAGCTTGGGGATGCCCCGGGAAGGCATCCCCTCTTTCGTCTTCGTCTACCGGTAATATGGGCTTCCAGGTTCCGCTATTGGTTATTGACCGAAGAGATGTCTCGGTCATGTCTACATAGTTCTCGAACCCGTAGGGTCCGCACGCTTAAAAATTAGTTGACGATATAGTATTTAATGAGTTATGTATGTTGGTGACCGAATGTTATTCAGAGTCCCGGATGTGATCACGGACATGACGAGGAACTCCGGAATGGTCCGGAGATAAAGATTGATATATGGGATATTAGTGTTTGACCTCCGGAAGGGTTCCAGAATTCACTGAAAGGGTTTCCGGATGTTTCCCGAAATTTTTGGGTACGAGAACACTTTATTTGGGCCAAAGGGGAAAGCCCACAAGGTTTTTGGAAACCGCAAAAGGAAGTTTTGCGGAGTCCAGGGGCCAGACGCCAGGGTCCCTGGCATCTGGGTCTAGACACCGGGAGCCCTGGCGTCTGGCCTTGGAGTCCGAGAAGGACTCTTGCCTTTCGGGTGAAACCGACTTTGTGGAGGCTTTTACTCCAAGTTTCGACCCCAAGTCTCAACATATAAATAGAGGGGCAGGTCTAGCACCCAAGACACATCAAGATACACCAAGCCATGTGTCGGCAACCCCGACCCTCGATTTTATCCTCTGTCTAGTTTCTGTAGTGCTTGGCGAAGCCCTGCAGAGATTGTTCTGCATCATCAACCGTCACCACGCCGTCGTGCTGCCGGAACTCATCTACTACTTTGCCCGTCTTGCTGGATCAAGAAGGCGAGGACGTCATCGAGCTGAACGTGTGCTGAACGCGGAGGTGTCGTACGTTCGGTACTAGATCGGGACGGATCGTGAAGGTGTACGACTACATCAACCGCGTTGATAAACTCTTCTGCTTTGCAATCTTCAAGGGTATGAAGATACACTCCCCCTCTCGTTGCTATGGATCTCCTAGATAGATCTTGCGTGATCGTAGGATTTTTTTGAAATACTACGTTTCCCAACAGTTGTGGCATCTCCTCCACAAATTCCACCACTTGATTTGATTGACAAGAGGAAAAACACCATGAGGGAGGAAGGGTTTGGTGCTGGGCGACATGGGCGTGGGGCTGGGCATTTCGATCGTGGCCGGGGGCATAGCCATGTCCTCGACCGCCACGTCTGGAAGCGCAAGACGGAGCTGGGGAGGCCCTCGACGCAGAGGGCTTCTGGATCTGGCGGCGCCGGATCTGAGAAGTGGTACAAGGCGGCCAGAGGCAACCAGGCCGATCTCCATCGCTGGGAACAGTGGGAAGCGGGCGAGGGGGACACGAGCATGGTCCGCAACCCTAAGAAGAATCCTACTCCTCCTCGCGCGCGGGATCCTCCTGTGCACCCCGGTAATTTTGCTCCTCGCCCTCAACCTTGTCAGATCTGTAATCTGGCTGGTCATGTTACTGCTAAATGCCCACAAGATGTGTGTGATAGATGCAAGAAAAAAGGGTATCTACATGTGGTCTGTACTGAGTTCTTGCCTTGGGAGTGCTTTCCTGTGATGTGTGCGTTCCAGGGCAAGGGGCAGGGTTTCTTTTACATTCCCGATTTTACCGTTGATAGGAAAGCTAGGGAAAGGATCTTTAATGTCATTGTTACCATCACAGAGGGGACTGCACCTACTAAAGATATAGAACATGAACTGAGTGTCTATGTGGGACAGGGCTGGAGGTGTTCTGCTAGATTTTTTGCACCTCAAAAATTTGTGATGAGGATGCCTAATCCAAGAGAAGTTGATCGTGCCCTGTTTTTGGAGAATGTCAAACTGAAAAAGTGTGGAGTTTCTGTTAAATTCTCACCTTGGTCAAAGGACATTGAATCTGAGGGCCTCCTGGAGACTGCCTGGGTTAAGATATGTAAAATCCCTCCAAACAAGAGATGTGACATGACTGTTGCTTATGCGGGTGGTTTGGTGGGCATAACTCTTGAGGTGGATATGTCCACTATAAACCGTCCCTCATCGATTAGGGCTAAAATAGGATGTCGTTCTGTTGATCAGTTGCCTGCTACGGCAGAAGGTGTTCTAGGAGGCCATTTCTACAAGTTTACTTATGAGGTGAAAGAGGTCCTTGTCAAGAATTCTGTTAATGAGGAACATGTGGGCGTGGAATTGAAAGACACACCTGCTAGACCGGATCAGACTCCTAAACATAAAAGAGAGGATCGGGAAAAGAAAGGAAAACAAGCTGAGTATTCTGGGAGCAGAGATGCCGCTGGTTCTCGTGGGGGAAAGACCTGTCATCTGTCACCACAAGACCATGACATGTCTGAGTCATCTGAGATTGATGTGGATTCAACTCTTCTTATCGAGACCATGGCAAAAGAGCATGAGATGGCAAAAGGAGCTAAACCCCTAGATACTTCCCACTAGATTGTGGCCACTAAAACTGCTGCACCCCAGACTCCACTAGAGTATGAGAGTAATCCTAAAGATGTGTAGGTAAAAAAAATCTGTAGCTCTTCGTTCATTACCTTTTGACATTGCTGGATCTAACTCCGATCAGGTTGTCAAGGTGGATGGTGACGTGTACCTAGATCTGAAGGCTACTAGCGACTATGTGGTACAGCTACCCTGCTCTGATTATTGTGATGAGGTCATCCTCACACCTCCTCTTGCACCTGAAGTGGCACTAAGATTCAGCAAGCGCAATACGTAGGGAGGACAGGAGCACATTGAAGCCAAAGCAATAAATATTGCTCAGAAGAAAAATCTGGAAGGTACTACCAAAACCTCTTGTAAAAACTCCTTTGATGCTCTGTCTAATACGGAACTAATGTATAGGGCCACTTGTATGGGGGTTAATATACCTGATAATGATTTTGCTTGTGTTAATGTTCTAACAGAACTTGAAAGGGTGAGGTAAAAATCTAGATATCAAAAAGAACATTGTGGGCAAGAATTCTGACAATGAGGATGATATCTTAGTAACAAATGGGCTAGGAAATATGTTCCTGTTAACCTGACTTGGCTTGACCAAGATAAAATTGCCTATGACAAAATATCCTCTGGTAAGCAGAAGAAAAAAAGAGCTAAGCAAAAATCTGCTATAAAGCTCTCTAGGCATGTGACTAGGAGCCAGGAAAAAGCAATGTCCTTAGAGGGTGTGTGTTGTAGTTCTGCATTGCCTCCTGGCTGGACTACTAGAACTCAATTTCATAAAAAACGTTCCAAATGGAAGGCCTCATTTGGAATTGTAGAGGGGTAGGCAAGAAAGGAATGGCCACCTGCCTCTCAGACCTAATTAGTGATCATTCCCTTGATTTCATTGGCCTGCAAGAGACCATGAAGAAGAATTTTACCCCTAAGTGCATTAGGAGAATTGATCCTTTTGGTCTATTCCATTGGGAATGGATTCCATCTGTAGGGAAATCTGGTGGCATTTTGGGGGTGTGAGGCAAGATACGATGGATATCATTGCTTATACTAAAGGGGAATATATCCCGTAGCTAACCTTGCATGATAAGAAAAAGAAGATTGACTAAGGCTTGCTGGTGGTCTATGGGGCATCCCATGATGAGTTTAAGGAGGAGTTTTTGGTTGAGCTTGCTGCGAGCTGCAATAACATAAATATTCCCTACATTGTAGGGGTGATTTTAATATCCCGAGGCGTGGTGATGAGAAAAATAAAAAGATGTAGGACAACAGAGTGACTGATATTTTTAATTCCATTATACCTGTGGGGGGAATACACTTGGACCAATAATCAAGCGCATCCTACCCTAGAAAAATTAGATCGTATCCTGATGTCTTAAGGGTTGGAGGATCTTTTTCCTATGGTTTCTGTTAGGAAATTGGTCCGCGAAATTTCAGACCACAATCCCCTGCTTCTCTCTGGAGGGGAAGAGGGGCGTGAAGCTCCTAAACCTCGTGAGTTTCGTTTTAATTTGGCCGGGATAAAAGATGAGAATTTCCTTCCTATGGTTAGTAGGATCTGCTCAAGGAAGGTTCACTCCTTTGACTCTATTGATATTCTAAATATCAAACTTAAGAGGTTTAAGAATTATTTTAAAGGGTGGGGATCAAATAAATATGGCCATGATAAAAGAAGGAAGGAAGAGCTCAGATTGGAGCTAGCCATGTTAGAAGATATGGAAGAGTTGGCCCCCCTGTCCCCTGAGATGTACAACACCAAAGTTGATGTTAGTGCGGAGCTGCATGAACTTTTGGTGAATTAGAAAATTATCTGGTTACAACAGTCTCATGAAAGATGGCTGCTGAAAGGTGATCTTAATACTGATTACTTTCATAAGATTCCTAACGGGCGCAAGAGGAAAAATACAATTCATTCTTTGAAAGTTGGTGATGTTGAAATAGAGGGGACGGATAATCTGATTACCCATGCGACAAAATTCTATAAGACCCTGTTTGGTACTGCACCTGGCAACAAATTTCATGTGGACCCTGGCACATGGCCTACCAACGAAAAACTTTATGAGAATGATTACGCTGATCTATGCCGAGCATTTATGGAAACAAAAGTCAAAGAAGCCCTGTTTGCTATGGCACATAATAGAGCCCCTGGCCCGGATAACATTCCTGTAGAGTTCTACCAGATGTGTTGGGATATTGTGAAAGGTGATATTATGTCCCTCTTTGAACATTTTCACAAAGGGGATTTGGATGTTCAACGCCTTAACTATGGTGTGATTACCCTTCTCCCTAAAACTTCGGGGGCGGAGAGGATCCAATAGTTCCGACCCATTTGTCTCTTGAGATGTCCATACAAGCTTATTACTAAGGTCCTAGATAGGTGAGTCGGAAAATATGCTGATAAGCTTATCAGTAGGGCCCAGAATGCTTTCATGAAGGGGAGAAACATCATGGACAGTGTGATGTCTCTGCATGAGATTCTTAATTACACTCATGTGAAAAAGAGGATGGGGGTAATACTGAAACTTGATTTCGAAAAGGCATATGATAAAGTAATCTGGGACTTTATCCTAGAGTGCCATAAGTTACGAGGCTTCAATGGCACATGGTTCGTGTGGATTAAGAAGATACTGCATAATGGGACAGTGAGCATCAAATTAAATAACCAAGTAGGCCCCTACTTTCAAAGTGCAAAAGGGGTTCGCCAAGGCAATCCCCGCTCCCCATTCCTGTTCAACTTAGATGTGGATTGCCTGGCTAAAATGATAACTAATGCCCAAAAAGTGGCCTGTTAGTGGGACTGTCCTCTGATCTGATACCTAATGGGGTAGCAGTTCTTCAATACGCTGACGATACTATTATCTGCTTAGCGCATGACATGGAAAGGGAAGTTGCTACTTCTAGAGCTTGCGTTGTATTCCCTCGAAGAGGAAAGGGTGATGCAGCACAATAGCGTAAGTATTTCCCTCAGATTTTGAGAACCAAGGTATCAATCCAATAGGAGACCATGCGCGAGTCCCTCGCACCTGCACAAACAAATAAGAACCTCGCAACCAACGCGATAAAAGGGGTTGTCAATCCCTTCTCGGTCACTTTCGAGAGTGAGATATGATAGATATGATAAGATAATATTTTTGGTATTTTTGGTATAGAAACAGAAAGTAAATAATGCAAATAAATAATGACGACATAATTTGGCTAGTTGATGGGAGATTAATATGATAAGGATAGACCCGGGGGCCATAGGTTTCACTAGTGGCTTCTCTCATGATAGCAGATTTCTACGGTGGGTGAACAAATTACTGTCGAGCAATTGATAGAAGAGCGCATAGTTATGAGAATATCTAGGCATGACGTCCGTGACAAGTAGACCGAAACGATTCTGCATCTACTACTATTACTCCACACATCGACCGCTATCCAACATGCATCTAGAGTATTAAGTTCATAAGAACAGAGTAACGCCTTAAGCAAGATGACATGATGTAGAGGGATAAACTAATGCAATATGATATAAACCCCATCTTTTTATCCTCGATGGCAACAATCCAATACGTGCCTTGCTGCCCCTGTTGTCACTGGGAAAGGACACTGCAAGATTGAACCCAAAGCCAAGCACTTCTCCCTTTGCAAGAACTATAGATCTAGTAGGCCAAACCAAACCAATAATTCGAAGAGACTTGCAAGGATATTATAATCATACATAAAAGATTCCAGAAAAGAATCCAATATTGTTCAAAGATAATCTTGATCATAAAGCCACAATTCATCGGATCTCGACAAACACACCGCAAAAATATTACATCGAATAGATCTCCTCGAAGATCGAGGAGAACTTTGTATCTAGATCCAAAGAGAGAGAAGAAGCCATCTAGCTAATAACTATGGACCCGAAGGTGTGTGGTAAACTACTCACAACTCATCGGAGAGGCTGTGGTGTTGATGTAGAAGCCCTCCGTGATTGATCACCCTCCGGTGGAGTTCCGGAACAGGCTCCAAGATGGGATCTCATAGCAACAGAAGGTTGCGGCGTTGGAATTAGGATTTCGTCTGTTGCCTCGATGTTTTCCGGGTATGAGAGTATATATAGGCTGAAGAGGGGCGTCGGGGGAGCAACAGGTGGCCCACGAGGGTGGGGTGCGTGCCTACCCCCTGGGCGCCCCTGCCCTCATGGCCACCTCCTTCGCTTCCTGGCGTGTACTCCAAGTCTTTCGTGTTGATATTGTTCCAAAAATAACTCTCCTGAAGGTTTCATTCAGTTTGGACTCCGTTTGATATTCCTTTTCTGCGAAACCCTGAAATAGACAAAAAAACAGCAATCTGCACTGGGCCTTGGGTTAGTAGGTTAGTCCCAAAAATTATATAAAAATGTATAATAAAGGCCATTAAACATCCGAAACAGAATATATAATAGCATGGAACAATAAAAAATTATAGATACGTTGGAGACGTATCGAGCATCCCCAAGCTTAATTCCTACTCGTTCTCGAGTAGGTAAATGATAAAAATAGAATTATTGATGTGGACTGCTACTCAACATAATTTTCAATGTAATTTTCTTTATTGTGGCATGAATGTTTGGATCCGGAAGATTCAAGACAAAAGTTTATATTGACATAAGAACAATAATACTTCAAGCATACTAACAAAGCAATCATGTCTTCTCAAAATAACATGGTCAAAGAAAGTTATCCCTACAAAATCATATAGTCTGGCTATGCTCTATCTTCATCACACAAAAATATTTAAATCATGCAGAACCCCAGTTTCAGCCAAGCAATTGTTTCATACTTCAAATTTTTCAAACTTTTCAACTTTCACGCAATACATGAGCATGAGCCATGGATATAGCACTATGTGGAATAGAGGGTGGATGTGGAGAAGACAAAAGAGGAAGATAGTCTCACATCAACTAGGCGTATCAATATGCAATGGAGATGCCCATCAATAGATATCAATGTGAGTGAGTAGGGATTGCCATGCAACGGATGCACTAGAGCTATAAGTGTATGAAAGCTCAACAAAAGAAACTAAGTGGGTTAGCATCCAACTTGCATGATCACGAAGACCTAGGGCATTTGTGGAAGCCAATCATTGGAATATACAAGCCAAGTTCTATAATGAAAATTCCCACTAGTATATGAAAGTGACAAAACAAGAGACTCTCTATCATGAAGATCATGGTGCTATTTTGAAGCACAAGTGCGGAAAAAGGATAGTAACATTGTCCCTTCTCTCTTTTTCTCTCATTTTTTCCTTTTTTTCTTTCTTTGGGAATTTTTTATTTTTTCTTTTCTTTTTATGGCTTCTTTTTTTTTCCTTTTTTTCTTACGTCCGGAGTCTCATCCCGACTTGTGGGGGAATCATAGTCTCCATCATCCTTTCCTCACTGGGACAATGCTCTAGTAATGAAGATCATCACACTTTTATTTACTTACAACTCGAAGCTAGAACAAAATATGACTCTATGTGAATGCCTCCGGCGGTGTACCGGGATGTGCAATGAATCAAGAGTGACATGTATGAAAAACTATGCATGGTGGCCTTGCCACAAATACGATGTCAACTACATGATCATGCAACGCAATATGACAATGATGAAGCGTGTCATACACTACAAAAAAAGACACATCCGTGACATTTTGGTCCGAACCAAACTTTTTTCTGTCATACTTATCACACTTCTATGACAATAATTGTGACAAAACACGGTATCATCATAGATATGGTGGGGTCCTACTTCTATGACAAAAAATCATGGCAGAAAATGGGCTTTTCGTCCTGGGCGGGCCAGAGACGCAGCTGCATGACATTCTTTGGGTCGTCCATGATTCCTTCGCTACTGCTGCTAACTGAAGCCGATCGATGCTGCCTCTGCATGAACAGTGAGCGTTGCTGGGGAGTTGGATGAAAATTTCCCGGTGGGGTGACTGAACAGGACCCCTTGGTGTTGCCTCTACATGAACAGGACCCCGTTCGATCGAGCCGGTTGGGGCTGCATGAACAGGACCCCGTGGAGGGCTGCATGAACAGGACCACCTAGTGGAGGGCTGCATGAATAGTAGACGGTGGAGGGCTGGATGAACAGTAGCCCGTGGAGGGGTGGTTGAACAGGATCCTGTGGAGAGGGCTGGTTGAACAGTAGTCGGTGGAGTAGCGCGCGGTGGAGGCTGAACAGTCGCAGGTGGAGGCTGGAGGAGGTCGACGGTGGATGAACAGTAGCCCTTGGAGGCTGGAGGGGGTCGACGATGGTGATGAACAGTATCCCGTGGAGTCCCGTTTTGTGGTACGCCACACCCCTCTTGATGAACATGACCCCTGTTTCGACCGTAGCGCTCCAACACAAGTCCGTTTCCTCCGTTTTGCGGTACGCCACACCCCTCCCGATGAACAGGACCCCCGTTTCAACCGTAGCGCTCCAACGCAAGTCCGTTTCCTCCGTTTTGCGGTACGCCACACCCCGCCCGATCAACAGGACCCCTGTTTCGACCGTAGGAGGTCCGTTTCCTCCGTTTTGCGTACGCCAGACCCCTCCCGATGAACAGGATCCCGTTTCGAACGTGGCCGGTCGAACATAAGGCCGTTTCCTCCGTTCTACGTTACGCCAGGCCTCGTTTCCTTTGGGTGTTCCGTCCAAGCCCTCCCAATGAACACGACGACGCATTCCGTTCCGACCTAGCCGGTTGGCTCCCAATGAACACGACGATGACGCTGTTTCTCCGTTCCGACCAAGCCATGTACACGAGCCCTGGCCGTATGTACGCGCGAGTAGGCGTTTGAGACCCCGCCCGTTTGTACGTACGTGGCCGTATTTACTTTCTTGCACCCTGGCCGATGTACGTACGTGTACATGCTACGTGCGCGCTTCTGCTACGACACGTGCGCGCCTCTACATCGACCAGTATGTACGTACACGTTCGCGACCAGAATGACAAAGCTACGTACGCTTCGACCAGCGCACTTCCTTGCGTGCGAAGATGTAGCTGGTGGGTCCCAGCAGTCAGGGGGGCGAATCATTTTTTTTGGCCGGACGCACGTCGTCGTGTGCGAAGCTGTAGCTGGTGGGTCCCAGCAGTCAGGGGGAAACGTTTTTTCACGAAACACGGTGGCCCATCCGGTGGGTCCCCGATGTCAGGTGGAGGTATAATTATTTTGCGCGTAATAAGGAGGCATTTCCTTGCTGCGCCCGTGGACCCAGCTGTCAGCCTCTCCACGTACAGTACTCTTCAAATGGAAGTCGTTCCTTGACCACGTTGACCATGCCGCGCTGAGAGCACCAGGGCGGTGAACGACGGCAAGGCCTAGGAAGGGGACGACGCGGAGCCGGGGAAGACGCGGCAGTTGTCGGCATCCTGGGAACCAGGGTACCCAGACTTGCCTATCTGCGGGCCGCGACGCGCTCCAACTACGGCCTGGTACGACCCAGCTGTTCCAGACCCTCTCGAGGGGGCTAGACCTCGCGAGGAGAACGACGTCAAGAGCCCCTCAGGAGCGGCCTTGGCTAGGTTGCTCAGGAGGGGCGGAGAATCCAAGGCCAAGCCTGCCTCAGGAGGAGGCAGTAACGTAAGCAGTGATGCACCGCGCCAGCGGGTGCCAGTGGCGCAGTTGCCGTTTTGGTGCAAAGGAGACAGCGCAGGCGCAGGTTCCCGAGGAGCGGAACAAAGGTTTCCCCTTTGGTGCAACAAGACCGAATACCGCAAGGACGACAGGGAGGATGTCACCACCGAGCCCACCACCACGTCACCGCCTGATCCCTTTGCAGGCGAAGACCGCTTTTGTCAGGATAGGAATGTCCTTGTGTTCCCGCTCAAAATGGCCATTGTGGGATCCCTTCCCGCCTAAACATTTCGGGGGAAGAGGACCCTGGCCGCCTATATAAGTAGCTAGGGTCTCCACTATGGAGGCAATTCAGATCGGATCCAGAGAATCCGCCCTCACACAAAGGAGCATGAACCCTTGCCTCCTGACCCTCCCGAGCTCTCCTCCTGAGCTCAGGAACCACTGTACTCATTCATACTCAAGCCCTCCCAAGGATAATCCACCAAAGCAGGAAGTAGGGTTTTACACCGCAAGGTGGCCTGAACCTAGGTAAATTCTCGTGTGTTTTACTTGTCGTTCGCTTGAATCTATTCACCAGACGGGGGCGAGACGCTAGGTAGACGTGAGTGGGAGAGATCTTCGCTCACGCCCCTGTGTTCGAACTTCTTGGGTTTGCGGAGCCCGTAATATGACATTTGGCGCGCCAGGTAGGGGGTGTCGAAATCTCGCCTCTCCGACGACCTCGTCCCGCTCTTGTCGCCGACCTCGCTTTGCCGCCATGGTGGACACACACCGAGCGCGCGCCGCCCACCGCGCCGCCAACGTCACTCAGACGGCGCCTGCGGGCAATGGTGCGCCACTCCGCCCCAACTCACCGAGCTCGTCAACGCCGCCGGGGAGGTACCTGCGCCCACTCACTCTTCCCGTCCTCCATCGCTCATGGCGAGGAACGAGGGCCACGATGTCCTGGCTCCACCTCCATTCTACAGCGCCGGCCAGAGGGTCAGGCACGAGGTTCCGCTGCGTGAGCCGCCCCGCAGGGCCCCTGCACGTGACGAGAAGAGCTGCCAGGTGATTCCGCATCCCCAGGCAGAAGCTCGCGGGCCCCCCTCGTCCCGTAGCACCAGAACCGCGCACCACAGGAGGTGGTGGCGCCTACGCCCCAAGAACCAGCACTGCAGGTGCAGGGGGCGCCTGCAATCATGAGCGTGGCTGGATGTCGCGCCTTAGCTCCCGAGCTACGGCGCCTCGTCTGGCCTGGCAAGTTCAAGCCGGATCTGCCTTCGCGCTACGATGGCACCACAGACCCCACAGAGTTCCTCCAGTTCTACGAGCTGAGCATCGAGGCGTCCAACGGCACCGAGCAGGTCATGGCGAACTGGTTCCCCATGGCCCTCAAGGATGGCGCCCGCTCCTTGCTCCTGAACCTCCCCGTGGGATCCATCTCCTCCTGGGGGGAGCTTCGTGAGCGTTTCGTCGCCAACTTCCAGGGTACCCGCGACCGAGCCCCGGCGGTCGCGGATCTGCGCCGCGTGAAGCAGGAGCCTGGGGAGACCCTGCAGAAGTACATCCAGTGTTTCAATACCATGCGACTCAGGATCCCCAGGGTCTCAGACGAGGCCATCATCTCAGCGTTCTCTGACGGTATCCGCGACGTCAGGATGAGCGAGGAGCTCGCCATCCACGAGGATCTATGCACAACCCTCGAAATGTTCAAGCTCGTGGCAAGGTGCGCCACGGCGGAGGAAGGACGCCTCTCCCTCCTAGAGCTGCCTGAAGTGGAGGCTGATGACAAAAAGGCCAAGGCCAAGGAAGCAAAGCGCAAGGGACCCATCATGCTGGCTGCGGAGCCAGAAGTAAAGCGTGGCTGCGGCTACAACGACCCCCCAGAGACAACCGTCCGTACTGCGTCTTCCACGATGTTCATAGCCACAACACCAACAACTGTCAAGAGCTCAGGGCGATGCGCGGCGGGCACCGCCCTGAGCGCGACAACCGCGGCTACGGCCATGGAGGGGGCCGTGGTGGAGGACGCTGGGACGACAGAAACTCGCGCCAAGGATGGCGTGACCAACCTCGTGAAGACCACTGGCAGGAGCAGCCTCGTGACGCCCCCTAGCACGACCAGCCTCGTGAGGGTCGCCCTCAGGGCAACGCATGCCTGCCTCCGCTGCCACCACTGCCAAGAAGGAACGACGACGACCGCTAGGGAGATGGAGCAGTGGGCTTTCAGGAGCCGTGTGCGGTTGCATGCATCTTGGGAGGAGCCCATGCTTCGGCTTCCCACCGCATCCTCAAGCAGTTCGCTTGCGAGGTGAACGCGGCGCTTCCCAGGCCCGACGGCACGCACAACCTCAGGTGGACCAAGCAGGTCATCGCCTTCGACCCCAAGGACCAGCTCAAGTGCACTGCAGCCCCAGGCGCTCTCCCGATGTTCTGCCCTCCGACCATCAGCAACGTCCTCGTGACCAAGACCCTCATCGACGGCGGAGCAGGGCTCAACGTCCTCTCTGTCCAGACCTTCGAGACGCTCCAAGTCCCCTATGATCAGCTCCACCCGACCAAGTCATTCTACAGAGTCACGGATGGCTCCACACTCCCGACGGGGCAGGTCCGCCTCCCCGTCACCTTCGGTGATCGCGACAACTGTCACACCGAGCTCATCAACTTCGACATCGCCAACATCCACCTCCCGTACAACGCCATCCTTGGGTATCCCACCCTCGCCAAATTCATGGCGGCGACCCATCACGGCTACAACGTCCTCAAGATGCCCGGGAGTGGCGGAGTCATCACAATCGCCTCCGACGAGAAGGAAGAAGTGCGTTCCCTGGAGCGCACCTACCAGACCGCGGCGACCGAGAGCCCGGACGAAGATGGAGCCGTCTTTGCCCTGGAGACCGCCCCCAAGAAGAAGAAGAACCTGCCCGCCGATGGACCCCAGGACACGGGGGCTCCTGACGGCCTCGTCTCAGGACTCGCGCCTGCTGACGAGGCGCCCTCCACCCTCGCATAGGGAGGCGCGCCCGACGCCCTTCTCGGGACGGGCTCGGGGGCTCTCCTCTGCAGCGTCACTAGTCTGACCAACGTCTCGAGAGAGGTGTTCAGGCACCACCCGCAGGCGTGTCTCGACGCACGTTTCTGTGAGCCCAGCATGGGCCATACAGTGCTGGGGGCTCAGGACTTCATCGACCAGGTTACCGAGGAATTTCAGTACGTAAGGCTCATACGCGGTGGGCGCAACCGCACGACAGCAAGCTCACCTACCTGCAACCCAATCAACCACTTCCGTGTCTGTATCGACGTCGCAGGCCTCAACCGAGCCGCTTCTTTGGAGCCCTTCTGGCCGACAGTAGTCGGCTGGAGGAGGGCTCTCCCCTACAGCTACATTCGCATGCTCTTCGGCTTCCACAACGCAGCCGCCACGTTCTAGCGCCTCCCGCGACAGGCTTTGGGGGCTCAGGAGGCTCAGTGGCGGGCGGTCCAGACGGAACGGGAGCCGGACCCCCGTGACCACTGAGGGCCTCCGGAGCCTCTGGGCCTCAGGAGCCCGACGGTCCTCAGGGGCGACCCGCATGGCTCACGTCTTCAGCTACCCCAACTCTTCTTTGACATGTGTCAGGTGATGTCTCAGGTATTCAATCGAGGGCACCCCCCAGGCTGCATCATCCTCGAGCTGCTGGGGGCTCACCCCCGCAGCTCTCTCTTTTGCGCTTAAATCAAGGCTAGTTGCTTCTTCCTATTTGCATTATCTATATGCTCGGCGTTCTCACCGCCGCTAAGGTCATGAGCCCTTGCGAGCCCACTCGCGACCGCCCCATGATTAAGGACTGGCACGGCATCTGTGCTCGGGTCCGTCCCTGCTGCGTCGCTAAATCCAAGGGCTGAGCTCTGTCTCACGAGCCATTCTCGTGATGTCACCTCCAGTGGTCCTTGGTGTCTTGTTCTCGCATGGGCTAATCATGGATGGGAAAGTGGGGGCCCGTGGCAGGTGCCTCGCTCACGCGGGAACCGCGCGCCGGTTGTTTTTATTTTGGACTGTTGCATGAGAAGACTGGGCACGGCGTCTGTGCTCGGGTCCGTCCCTGCAGCATCGATAAATCCATCGGCTGAGCTCTGTCTTATGGGCCGGTCCCGCTAACGTCACCTCCTGGGGTCGTTGGTGTTGCGGCCCTCTCATGCGATGCCCTCTAGAGATGCACTCGGCGCAGGTCGACACAACGCATCTCTTTTCACATTTTGCAGAAGAAGACTCACGCGCAACCCGCCTCAGGGTAGGGTCTCGTGAGTGATGCGTAAGCTCACGAGAACTTCCTCAGAGTCGTTCAGCTCGTCCCGAGGAGGGCCCATATACACCTTGGCTGTCCTTCCGTGCAAGCCACGTGTCAGGACGGGGCTGTACACGCCCCGGAGTATCTCCTGGTGGGAGGTTCCCTCCCACGGTCCAGTGGAAGTGCCATGCTCCGCGCTGGCAAAACCAACCGAGGAGCGGCCTTTCCCATGAACCAGTGGAAGCACCAATCTCCGCGCTGGCCGCAACGACCGAGGCGCGGCTATGCCTACACTCCGAGCAAGTGTGGTAGCTCTATGCTCCGCGCTAGTTATAAACAACTAAGGGTGGCCCCCAGCGGTCACACCAACCTCAAGGAGCTTTTCTGCTCACGACACTCACAGCTTCTCCTTGGATAGGTGTCGCGAGGGGGGGTAGGCACGGGGGCTATGCTCAGGTCACGCCTGGCAGACGCCACCCTACCAGGTGCCCAGACACCTGGCTTTCTCGCGCCCCCATCCTAGGCGAAGGCTCGTGAGCAAGGTATGGTGCTTGTTCTCCCTCATGAGAGTCGTTCGTACGTCAAGGGGACCCCTGGGCATCGCGACCCAGGGGCCTCACTAGTCACGTAGCCCCTCACTCCTTGAGCGGGGTGCTCAACGGCAGTCGAGGCACTACTAGGAAAAGGCCTACTAATGGCGCACCAGTTTTGCCTACTAATGGCGCACTAGTGGTGCGCCATTAGTACCACACCATTAGTATTTTTTACTAATGGTGCACCACTGGTGCGCCATTAGTATCTGGTATACTAATAGCGCACCACAGGTGCGCCATTAGTATAGGCCACGGTGCGCCATTAGTATCTGCTATACTAATGGTGCACCACATAGAAGTGCGCCATTAGTAAAAAAATCAGATTTTTTTTTCAATTTTTTTCTTAATCTCAGGTCATTATGGCTTAATCTCGGGTCAATTTTCTTAATCTCAAGTCAAATCGCACTCTGTGGTCAAACTTCCCGGAAGGTCACCCATCCTCACACTACTCCAGCCCGAGCACGCTTAACTTCGTAGTTCTATCCAACCCCAGCACCAGCTCACTTCACAGGCACTTGTTGATATATCTATCATATCAATCCTATTAAACCTTCTTGATGTCCAGGAGTTTGTTCATGTTCATGAGTATGATGAAATTTTGAAAATATATTTCAAACTTCCCGGTCATATTAGGTATCATATTTTGAAAAAAAAATCAAATATTTTTTCCGAAACAATTTTTTTTTAATTTTTTTTTCTGTTACTAGTGGCGCACCTAGCAAACGGTGCGCCACTAGTAAGTTTTAAAATTTTTGAATTTTTTTGCCTCTAGATCTTAAAAGCCCTGTAACTCTTTTTCTGTTTGGTTTTTGGGGGTTTTTAAAATGTTTAACGGGGTTCCCCCGATTAAATTCGGATGTAACTTTTCGAGTAGATGATTTTTCATATAAAAAACTTTTTAATCCGAGTTCGTATGCAAAAGTTATGCCCGTTTTACTAAATTCCAGAGATATTTTGCAAATAAAGTCAAAATTCATATTTGTAAATTTTCCCAACAGGTAGACCACATATCACATGGGAAACTTATTTTCTTTTATTTTTTGACATTTCCATCATTTCCTTTTTTTTCAACTGGAAAAGGCGGTCCACCAGGGGGGTGCAGTTGGTGAAATATTAGGCCTAGTTAGTAATGGCGCACACGGGATGTGGTGCGCCATTACTAGTTCAACTAGTAATGGCGCACCACATCCACGGTGCGCCATTAGTAGTTTTGAAAAAAATATTGAAACAAATATTTTTAAAAAATTTGAAAATTTTTACTAGTGGCGCACCGTGGATGTAGTGCGCCATTACTAGTTTAACTAGTAATGGCGCACTATCCACTGGTGCGCCATTAGTAGTTTTGAAGAAAAAATGAAAAAAAAAATTATTACTAATGGCGCACCGTGGATGTGGTACGCCATTAGTATTTGGACACTAATGGCGCACCGACACATGGTGCGCCATTAGTATATAGTAATGGCGCACCACATGTCTGGTGCGCCATTAGTAACAATTCCATCTATAGCCCTTTTCCTAGTAGTGAGGTATGCGCAGGGCTAGGCCCTGCCGACGCAGAACGCAAACGGGATCGCTTGAACGTCAAGGGGGACCCCTGGGCATCGCAACCCAGGGGCCTCACTAGCCACGTAGCCCCTCATTCCTTGAGTCTAGTTATTACGATAACCCCGGTCACCCGGAGGGCTCAATGGCGATCAAGGTATGTGATACGTCTCTGATACGTCTCAAACGTATCTACTTTTCCAAACACTTTTGATATTGTTTTGGCCTCATTCTTGCATGATTTGGACTAAACTAACCCGGACTGACGCTGTTTTCAGCAGAGCTGCCTGTATGGTTTATTTGTGTGCAGGAAAACGGATTTTTCGGTATCTCAGAAAAATCCACGAAAAATCACAGAAAATCCACGCACCCGAAGGAACCAGGAGCCAGAAGTGGGGCCAGAGGGGGGGCCAGGTGGTGCCCAGGCGCCCTGTGGGCGCGCCCCCCCCTGGGCCGCGCCGGGGGGCCGCCCGGGTGGGTCCCACACCCCCTGGTGCCCTACTTTGCCTCGTATTTTTACTCCCGACGCAGAAACCCCAGATCAGAAGTTCTTTCGCAGTTTTCCGTCGCGGAGCCGCCGCCACCCTCTGTTCTTCCTCGGGGGGCTAATCTGGAGGCTGATTTGGCCTCCGGAGAGGGGAGATCGTCGCCATCGTCATCATCATCACCACTCCATCATCCCTCCATGACTTCTCCCTCCATGTGTGAGTAATTCCCCTGCTGTAGGCAAAGGGGATGGTAGGGATTGGATGAGTTAGATCATGTAATAGTTTATCAGATCGTTGGGGGCATGTTGCCTATCATCTACTATGGTGTTTATCATCTTTGCTTCAACTTGTTATTCTTAATGCTTGACACTTAGGGCCCGAGTGCCATGATTTCAGATCTGAACCATATGTGTTTGTATGAATATATTTGTGTTCGTGATCCTATCTATGAGTTGTTTGCACCTGTTACGGTTCGGAACCGTAAATCCCAAAAGTGACAGCTTGGGACACCAAAGGGGATGGTCCGTAGTTTGAGGATTACATGTATCCATTGAGTTCATTGCTTTGTTCCGGTGCTCTTTGACAGGAGCACCTTAATATCCATAAGTTCCTTTTGGCCCCGTTCGTAGCGGGATGGTAGGACAAAAGATGTTGTGCAAGTTCTTATTGCAAGCACGCACAACTACCTACGGGATACATGCCTAATGTTTGATATTTGCCTAGATGATCATTACTTTTCCGTGTGCCGTGCCCCAAGTTAGAATCTATATCATCCATGCAGCGCCCAACCATCCATCTCCCTAGCCTACAGTGTTTTAAACCCTGCTTGTCACTAGTTGCTACTTTTGCCATTTACCTTTTGCTATTTAATTTTACTGTTTACTTTTACTATCACTATCATCACTATCATATCACTGTTACCACTTATCTTTTGTTGCAAGTAAGTATATTTCAGGTGCGGTTGAATTGACAACTCAACTGTCAAAGATTATAAATACTCTTTGGCTCCCCGTGTGTCGAATCAATAAATTGGGTTATTCTTACCCGCGAAGACTATCTCGATCCCTTACGGTTGAGGGTTATCAAGTACCATTTTCTGGCGCCGTTGCCGGGGAGCATAGCAATATTTACAAGTCTACTTGAGGTATCCTACCTGCTGCACTTCATCCACTATGGGTAAGAAAGGAGACCCCAAGGTTCCGATCTTACTATCCACTACAAGAAGAGGTACTGCTCTGAGCACTAGTGCTACACTTGATTCACCTTCTGTTATGAGTAAGTTTGCCTCACCACCACCACATGATGCTCCTACTAAATCTGTTACTATGTCTGATATATACTCTTGATGATGCTTCTACTACTTTTGATGATATTAGTTCGCTTGGTTATGCTCTTGAGAAACAAATTGCTGCTGCTGCAAAAAATCTGGAATTGAACTCCCTGTTACTCGCTACCCTATTGGTGAAACTTATGATTATCCTGATTTGAGTAAACTCAAGGAGAGTCTCCTTGATGATGATTACTATATACTAGATGAAGATTTATGCAGGGAACTGACAGAGTTTTCCGGCTCTGACCCTGAAGCTATTAAGAAACTGTTTGAAAAACACTCTCTGAAGAACAAAACCGTTCCTAATCCTGAATTTGCTACATCCCCTATATGCATTGATGATCCTGATTATGATTTCTCTGTTGATCTTTCACTTATACCTATGGTTGAAGCTGACCCCTTTTATGGCAGAGAAAATGATGATGCTATTGCACACCTGACTAAACTCGGTGAGTTGGGTAGCCTGTTTACCACAGATGAGAAGATACGATACTTTTATGTGACCAAGCTTCTTCCTTTCTCCTTGAAGGAGGGTGCTAAAGCATGGTATGATTCACTCCCATGCGGTTCCATTAAGAGTCCTTAGGACTTAGCTCGCTCTTTTGTTGATAAGTACTTTCCTGCTCACATGCAACATGCTGCTTTACAAAGAATTTATAACTTTAAACAGTTGCAGGATGAGTCCCTCCCTAAAGCTTGGGGGAGGTACTGCGGTCTGATTCGGGCTAGACCTGAACATGAAATCCCTAAGAATGAATTAATCGATATATTCTATGCTGGTCTAACTGATGAATCCAGGTCCTATTTGGACAGTTGTGCTGGTTGTGTTTTCAGGAAAAGAACACCGGGCGATGCGGAAGATTTAATGGGCAGGATTGCCAAAAACCATGAAGATTGGTCCGTCCCTGAACCACCTCCACCAACAAAGAAGAGGGACATGTTTGTTCTGAGCCCCGAGGATATGCGAGAAGCAAAGAAGTCTATTAAAGAGAAAGGTATTAAAGTTGAAGACGTGAAGAATCTACCCCCTATTGAGAAGCTGTGTGAGCCTACCACTCACCCTCCTATGGTAGAGGTACACTCTCTTTTAGATTTCAACGCAAGTGACATCCCTCATGGTAAGCCTCCCGATCAATGTTTAGATGAGTTTGATAATTTTATTATGAAACAAAATCATTTTAATGAGAGGATACAAAGTCAATTGCATGATAATTCCCTTGCTATCAAAAGACTGCTTGATGTTTTAGATAGAACAGTTAATGATGTTCAATGTCTTGTGAAGCATTTTCATATGGTTCAAACTCAGCTTGATCAAATTTCTAATGTGCAAAGAGATTTGCTTGCTAACAATGTCAAACAAGATAATTTGCAGGATTTCGGGATTAAGACCCGAGGAGGAACTAGCACTCAAGATCCTCTCTACCCAGAGGGTCATCCGACGAGAATCGAGCAGGATTCTCAAATGCAGGAAGAAGAAATTGTTGTCTCTCCAAAGAAGAAGAAGAAACATAAAGAGACTGACAATTCTAATGATCCTATTGCAGATGAAGAGCCAGCTATTGATCCCAACGGTGTATCTATCTCCGATGCTGAGACTGAAGACGGTGCTGAACCTGAAGGTAATGATAATGAGAAGAATGATCCGCCTGAAGTTCGAGAAGAAGTAGCACCTGACAAACGTAAGAGGTACACTAAAGAAGACTTCATCGCAAGAAAACATGGGAAGGAAAGAGAACCATGGGTACAGAAACCCATGCCCTTTCCAGGTAAGTCCATCAAATCTAAAGAAGAAGGGCATTATAATAAGTTTTGTGAGTGGATTAAACCTCTTGTTCTTCAAATCCCTTTAACTGATGCTATTAAGTTACTTCCTTATTCAAAATATATGAAAGATATTGTCACTAACAAAAGAAAAGTTCCTAATGATGCAATATCTACTATGCTTGCTAACTACTCTTTCAGTGGAAAGATTCCTGAGAAGCTCGGTGATCCAGGTATACCCACCATTCCTTGCTCCATAATGAATAATTATGTCAAAACTGCTTTATGTGATCTTGGAGCAGGAGTGAGTGTTATGCCTCTCTCTCTTTACGAGAGGCTTTGTTTAGAGAAACTAATTCCTACAGATATCTCTCTTCAGATGGCTGACAAGTCAACCGCTGTTCCGATAGGTATTTGTGAGGATGTTCCCGTAGAAGTTGCTAATTGTTTAATTCTTACTGATTTTGTTGTGCTTGACATGCCCGAGGATTGGAGCATGTCCATTATTCTTGGTAGACCTTTTCTTAACACCGCAGGTGCTATTATTGATTGCAATAAAGGGAAGGTTACTTTCCATGTGAATGATAAAGAACACACGGTATATTTTCCAAAGAAGACCGACAGGAGGCATGGCCTCAACTCTATAGAGAATATCGAGACCGTGAAAATTGGAGAATGGGACTGTCCACTACATGTGCCTCACAAATATAAAACTATCATGGTGGGGACAATGTCCATCAAAGTAAAGGTTTAGTAACTACTTCGTAGGAGGTGAGACTTTTTGCTCTATATATCGCCTGTTTGTTGGTAAGACTTGATCAACCTTACTAGTAAACATGTTTTATATGGATAAAAAGTTGAGCTTGTTATGTTTTCACTTGTTTTTAGTTTTGTCCTACTTGCTGTACCAAGTATTTATGTTTTTGAAGCTTCACAATACTACTAACTGCTTCAAGTTTTCAGAGAGTTTCACAGCTTTTTGAACTTCGAAAAATTTTCAACAGTAAAGTTTTCAGAAAAATTCTAGAAAAATTATAATAAAAATTTCCACGTCGGGAGAGACCCAGAGGGGCCTGGGGCCAGCCAGGGGGGGCCACCAGTGGCCCAGGCGGCCAGCTGGCGCGGCCCAGCCCCTCGCCGCGCCCATAGGGCGCCTGGGGCCCACGGGACCCCCCTCCAGGTATGTCTTCTTCCTCCCTCTCTCTCTTTCTCCGAAAACTCGAGTTCTGCTCTTGTTCTTGTCTTCTTGCTGTTCTTGGAGGCGATTCTTCGATCTCTCTCTACAGCCCATCATTTGAGCTGAAATTTTGAGCAAATACTCCCTGGTATGTGACTCCTCCACCCCTCCAATTAGATTTTTGATTGGTGGCTTAATTTGTGAGTATTTAGTAGTTCTTGGTGCTGTATAGATGAGCTTGCATGCATATGTAGAAAGTTATTTTTCAAGTTTTGATGCAAGTTTATGCCTTGGGCAAGTGAGTTGAGTAGTTGCCTTAGCTCACTTTGTTTTAATCCTCGTTTTTGTAAATTGTAAAAAATTTCAGAAATGAGTTTGTTAGGAAGGGCAAAAGGGTGGCTTGAGAAGAGGAGGCCCGCACACTCCGATCGAGTTACTAGAGCCGCAGCTTCACCATCGACTGCTAGGGTGAGCTATAATGAAGATCATGTGCCCCTGGAGTTGTTGGAAGACACAAGTCCAGCACATGCGATGACATTTCCATGTGATGAATTCATGGAAGCTGCGGGAATCAAGGATGAGTTTTATAATCTTTGTGCTAATGCAGGTTTGACACGGCTGGTCACGAGCCGTGTTACTCAGTATCAAAAACTCACCTCCAGTTTCATTAACAGTTTTAGATATAATCCTGATTCAGGTGCTATTGAGTTTAAAATTTATAATGATCTTATCACCATGACTTTGGTAAATTTTTGTGAAATAATAGGTGTGCCGAACGTTGGGAGGACGGCAAGGATGGCCACTCAGCCCTCCGAGCTGAAAACCGTCATCAACTCCCTCTGCAGCATGGGTACGAGGGATATTCATCGGTCGAAGATCTCCAGCATCTTGTTTCCTCACCTCAGGAACGGATGGTCCTTTGATGTTGTTCAGTTCGATGAGTTCATGGTCCAGCATCAGTTTCATAACCCCATGGAGGGGGTTGTGCCCGACGAGGAGAGGCACGGTGAGATACCACATTTTCAGGAAGAGACCGCCACCGAGTTTGGTGAAGGATCTTCCTCTGTTTGGCGTTCGGAACCTTCCTCGTGGGAGACTCCGAGGAGTTCGGTGTACGCGCCAGCATCCTTCTACGACCCTTGGACTCACCACCATACCCCTGGAGCAGGAGGCTCCTGGGGGCAGTAGCTGCTACCAACTTAGGCCAAAAGCCTAAGCTTGGGGGAGTACGTGCCCTTCTCACTTTTCCATTGTATTATCCGTTTTATTCGCTTTGATCTTTTCGAAGTTTTTGCCCGTTCTTCTTTGTTTCTCCCTTTGCAAAAACAACAAAAAGATTTTTTTTCTTTCTTTTTCTTTTATTCAACCTTTGAAAAAAACCCAAAAAGATTTCCTTTCTCTCTTTAGTTTGCTTTGTTTTCAGAGATCAGCTCGAGTCCGTGATGTCATTTGATTATATTTCCTACGTTCGATCGTGCAAGTGACAAGCAGTGATGACGAAGATCGACTGGAGGGAAGCAACAAGGCAGACCGGTATGAACTCTTTTTGTTTCTACTTTTGTACATATGCCTGTACTTATGATCTAGAGACCAGCTTGTAGCAACATAGTGCTATGTTTACAATGCTCTTCCAGCGGTTCATGCTTTCCTTGTGGCTAGTCTCGAATAACTAGAATATATAATGTGTTATTGAAATGATCTACATGCATTGCACTGTTCATAGTCTGGTATACTAAGGTGGTATTTCCCTTTAGAGAATTTTTGGATTGACTTGGCACATGCTTACACATGTTTAAGACTAAAAAGTCTACTTTGCCTTGATGATCTTTGAGTTTTAGAATAGTTATATCACTTTCATGCCCGATTCAATGTTGCTTTGTCGCTCTGCATGATTATGACCGTTATTGCTCTCTAGTTGGTCACTTCCCAGTCTTTTGCTAAACCTCTACCTGTACTAAGCGGACTGACTGCTTGTGCATCCAAAATCCTTAAAACCAGTTATGCCATATGAGTCCACTATACCTTCCTATACATGGTATCTACCTGCCATTCCTAACGACGACTTTCATGTACCATCTCGAAACTAATCAAAAGCATTTTTCTTTTGTGCCTATGTTTTAGCTCATGAGGAAGCATTAGTTAATTCATGATCTTTTTAAGTTGGACAAGTTTCACCCCTGGATTGTATGTCTAATGTGCAAACCCCTAATATGAAAAGGAACTGGCATTGAGTGCGCCCGGCTCAAAAAGATAATATAACAAACAAACCCTCCTTCACGCTTTGTTCATGAGAAATCAGAAAACTTTGGCAGTGATAAACAAAGGAGATTAAGAGGATGTGATCGTCCTCACGCGGGAGCCGTTCCTCGAGACTTGTCCACTCAAAAAGTGATTGAGTTATCTGCTAGCATTCGTTGACGAAATATGCACTTCTCAAAACATGTTTATCTCTGTTTTTTAAAACCAAGAGCTCTGGTACATGTTTAGTTTTTGTTTCCGATCACGGGTTTTCAACTTTGCCAATAAAAGCCACGGTTCGAGAGTCTCACCTTCTTTCTTCAAAGCATCAACTATGAGAGCATAATTGTCATTCTGAGTGTAACGTGCATTGTCCCAAAGTATTACATTGTCTTCTGCATACTTGTGATATGATTTATTCTGAAATTCTCAGTTCTAGTCTCCTTTAAAACTCTGGAGGAGTCTCTGCATTTATGTTTTGCTTCACTCATGGAGGCTAGCGAGATACCACCCTAATATGCTCAAGCTATGTGCAATGTAATCTTGTCTTGATTTTCAGTAATATATTATTTACTTTTAAGTATTTGTGACTGGTCACTTGAAAGAAGGATTGCTCCTTGCATTGTCCTCATAAGTACTGTTTCAATACTTGCTAAACTCTTTTCGTAGTACATGCTTATATACATCTAATGAAGCAAAAGAGTTTGTTAAAGTTTTCTTTGTCGCGTCCAGTTCGTTGAACTGAATTGCTTGAGGACAAGCAATATGCTAAGCTTGGGGGAGTTGATACGTCTCAAACGTATCTACTTTTCCAAACACTTTTGATATTGTTTTGGCCTCATTCTTGCATGATTTGGACTAAACTAACCCGGACTGACGCTGTTTTCAGCAAAGCTGCCTGTATGGTTTATTTGTGTGCAGGAAAACGGATTTTTAGGTATCTCAGAAAAATCCACGAAAAATCACAAAAAATCCACGCACCCGAAGGAACCAGGAGCCAGAAGTGGGGCCAGAGGGGGGGCCAGGGGGTGCCCAGGCGCCCTGTGGGCGCGCCCCCCCTGGGACGCGCCGGGGGGCCGCCTGGGTGGGTCCCACACCCACTGGTGCCCTACTTTGCCTCGTAATTTTACTCCCGACGCAGAAACCCCAGATCAGAAGTTCTTTCGCAGTTTTCCGTCGCGGAGCCGCCGCCACCCTCTGTTCTTCCTCGGGAGGGCTAATCTGGAGGCTGATTTGGCCTCCGGAGAGGGGATATCGTCGCCATCGTCATCATCATCACCACTCCATCATCCCTCCATGACTTCTCCCTCCATGTGTGAGTAATTCCCCTGCTGTAGGCGAAGGGGATGGTAGGGATTGGATGAGTTAGATCATGTAATAGTTTATCAGATCGTTGGGGGCATGTTGCCTATCATCTACTATGGTGTTTATCATCTTTGCTTCAACTTGTTATTCTTAATGCTTGACACTTAGGGCCCGAGTGCCATGATTTCAGATCTGAACCATATGTGTTTGTATGAATATATTTGTGTTCGTGATCCTATCTATGAGTTGTTTGCACCTGTTACGGTTCGGAACTGGCGATCCCAAAAGTGACAGCTTGGGACACCAAAGGGGATGGTCCGTAGTTTGAGGATTACATGTATCCATTGAGTTCATTGCTTTGTTCCGGTGCTCTTTGACAGGAGCACCTTAATATTCATAAGTTCCTTTTGGCCCCGTTCGTAGCGGGATGGTAGGACAAAAGATGTTGTGCAAGTTCTTATTGCAAGCACGCACAACTACCTATGGGATACATGCCTAATGTTTGATATTTGCCTAGATGATCATTACTTTTCCGTGTGCCGTGCCCCAAGTTAGAATCTATATCATCCATGCAGCGCCCAACCATCCATCTCCCTAGCCTACAGTGTTTTAAACCCTGCTTGTCACTAGTTGCTACTTTTGCCATTTAACTTTTGCTATTTACTTTTACTGTTTACTTTTACTATCACTATCATCACTATCATATCACTGTTACCACTTATCTTTTGTTGCAAGTAAGTATATTTCAGGTGCGGTTGAATTGACAACTCAACTGTCAAAGCTTATAAATACTCTTTGGCTCCCCGTGTGTCGAATCAATAAATTGGGTTATTCTTACCCGCGAAGACTATCTCGATCCCTTACGGTTGAGGGTTATCAGTCTCCAACGTATCTATAATTTTTGGCTGTTCCATGCTATTATATTATCCTTCTAGGATGTCTAATGGGCTTTATTATACACTTTTATATGATTTTTGGGACTAACCTATTAACCCAGAGCCCAGTGCCAGTTTCTGTTTTTCTCCTGTTTTAGGGTTTTACAGAAAAGGAAAATCAAACTGAGTCCAATTGACGAGCCAATTTTTGACAATTTTTTCTGGACCAAAAGAAGCCCCCGAAGCAAAAGAGTTGGGCCAGGAGAGCCACGGGCTGCCCTCGAGGGTGGGGGCACGCCCTGGGCACGGGGGTGCACCCCCCTATCTCGAGGACGGCCCATAGCTCCCCTTTACTTGGCCGCGACTCCAAAAATTCCTATAAATACTGGAACCTCCAAAAATTAACCTAGATCGGGAGTTCCGCCGCCGAAAGCCTCTGTAGCCACCGGAAACCAATCTACACCCGTTCTCGCACCCTGCGGAGGGGGGAATCCGTCTCCGGTGGCTATCTTCATCATCCCGGCGCTGTCCATGACGAGGAGGGAGTAGTCCACCCTCGGGGCTGAGGGTATGTACAAGTAGCTATGTGTTTGATCTCTCTCTCTCTCTCTCTCGTGTTCTTGAGATGGCACGATCTTGATGTATCGCGAGCTTTGCTATTCTAGTTGGATCTTCTTCTCCCCCTCTACTCTCTTGTAATTGATTGAGTTTTCCCTTTGAAGTTATCTTATCTGATTGAGTCTTTAAGGATTTGAGAACACTTGATGTATGTCTTGCACGTGTTTATCTGTGGTGACAATGGGATATCATGTGATCTACTTGATGTATGTTTTGGTGATCAACTTGCGGGTTCTGTGACCTTGGGAACCTATGCATAGGGGTTGGCACACATTTTCGTCTTGACTTTCCGGTAGAAACTTTGGGGCACTCTTTGAAGTTCTATGTGTTGGTTGAATAGATGTTTCTGAGATTGTGTGATGCATATCGTATAATCATGCCCACGGATACTTGAGGTGACAATGGACTATCTAGGTGACATTAGGGTTTTGATTGATTTGTGTCTTAAGGTGTTATTCTAGTATGAACTCTATGATAGATTGAACGTTACTATGGACTCTTGAATAGATCGATCAGAAAGAATAGCTTTGAGGTGGTTTCGTACCCTAGCATAATCTCTTCATTTGTTCTCTGCTATTAGTTACTTTGGAGTGACTCTTTGTTGCATGTTGAGGGCTAGTAATATGATCCAATTATGTTATCCTTGTTGAGAGAACTTGCACTAGTGAAAGTATGAACCCTAGGCCTTGCCTACTATCATTGCAATACCGTTTATGCTCATGTTTGCCACTTGCCACCTTGCTGTTTTTATATTTTCTTATTACAAAAACCTATATCTACCATCCATATTGCACTTGTATCACCATCTCTTCGCCGAACTAGTGCACCTATACAATTTACTATTGTATTGGGTGTGTTGGGGACACAAGAGACTCTTTATTATTTGGTTGCAGGGTTGCTTGAGAGAGACCATCTTCATCCTACGCCTCCCACGGATTGATAAACCTTAGGTCATCCACTTGAGGGAAATTTGCTACTGTCCTACAAACCTATGCACTTGGAGGCCCAACAAAGTCTACAAGAAGAAGGGTGCGTAGTAGACATCAAGCTCTTTTCTCGTGCCGTTGCCGGTGAGGTTAGTGCTTGAAGGTATATCTTTAGATCTTGCAATCGAATATTTTAGTTTCTTGTTTTATCACTAGTAAAAAGAAAACTAACAAAAAAATGGAATTAAGGTTACCTCATATGCTTCATCTTTTTAATATCTTTCATGAAAATGATGTAAAGAAAAATTGTGCTCAAGTACTAGAAGAAGAATTACATAGAATGCTTGGCATAAAATATGTGCATGATGAGCATGATTGCAATGTTGTTAGTATGAATTCTTTGATTACCCATGATGCTAATGATATGCAAAGCCACAAGCTTGGGGAAGCTATGTTTGATGAAGATGATATTTTTAGTGTAACACCCCCGGTGTCATGCTACAGTAACCCTCCGTCATTAAGCTAATCATGTTGCTAAATAGTGCTTGATCACATTGGAATAATATCTCATCTCAAATTCCAGCTCCAACAGAAATTCAAAAATGAGGTGTAAATAAAAGTTGTCCCAATCCAGGAACTAAATAGTTCATAATTTTGGAAATAATCCATTACGAATTATGTTTAGGGGATCAACATAATCTAAAGTCCCTAGATGACTCCAACATCTTGAAAACAGAGCCAACAACCCCCTTTTGACTCTTTTAATGCAATGCAAAATTCAAAAGAAATTATATTGCTCCCAAACTTGTTGAAACAATGTAGTATATTGCATCATAATTTTTGGCCTGGTTGGACCCTTTTTCACAAATGTTTCGGTAGCAAAACCATTGGCAAGCAGAAAATAAAATGAAAAGGGAAATGCAAAGAAAATAAACAACGCCCCCCCACTAGGCCAACCGGCCCAACTGGCTGACCAAGCCGACCGGCCCTGCCAGCCTCGGCCCACCTAACCCCTACAACCCCAGGGGCGACCCAACCCTAGCAACCCATCGTCCCTTTTCCCCTCGTTCCCCACCTCGCGCCGCCAGGGACGAGGGAAAGCGCTCGACCCCCGCTCAGGCTCGCCCGGCCCTCTGCCGCCGGCGAGTAGTGCCGCGCCCGCGCAACTGCCAGCGCCGTCTTCCCCGCTCTGCTGAGGCCGCCACCTGCCGGCGCCGAGGGCCGCCCCACCCCACGGCCTCCTCATCGCGGCTCCTCCACATCTCGGCTTCGCCGTCCCTCCTGTTGGCCCATCCGGCCGCCGGACCTCGCCGGCAGCGTCCCGCCGGCCTCCCCAAACGCTTCCCCGACACGCCCGAGCTCGCCCCTATGCTCCATGTGAGCAAACACCCCGATTGCCCTTCATCCCCCTGTTTTCCCTATGCTCACGCCGACCGCACTCGACGAACATGCGAGCCCTACCCCGTCACCGTGGTCACTAAGACGAGCTCGCGCTCTGCCTTGCGGTCCCCTCATGCATCCTCCTGCGCTGGCGCTGCCCAGCTCCGCCATGGCCTCCTACCACCCCCGCGGCCTCCCCCCTTCTTCCTTGAGAGCGCGCGAGCTCCAGCTCGCCCTCGGTGGTGTCTGCGGCTCGGGTCGCCACCCATCGCAGCGCACCGGCGAGCCTCCGCCGCCCAAGGTGGTCATCGACGTTTAGCCACAGTTAATCCGGCCACTTAATTAGCCTATGGGCCCAATGAGATGTGGACCTCACTAATCAACTTAATAAATTTATTTAACTAATATTGGTTTACCCAGTGTCAAGGACACATGGGCCTGACATCCCTAATTAACCTTTTTTAATTAAGTAATTTGTATGTTAACAGACTCGCCCACTGACCTATGGGTCCCACTTCTAAATTTATCACATTAGTTAAAGTAGTTTAACTACCAGTCTATGACATGTGGGCCCCTACTATTGTTTAAGCTAGACAAATAAAATATGTTAATTGTAAGCCTATGACATGTGGGTCCCCAGGTCAATTTGACCAGTCAACCAGCTGTCTGTTGACTGCTGACTTAGCCGTCAACAGGGCCCATTGTCAACCTCACATTCAAACAGCTGGGTACACTCTCTATGTACCCATAACCTTTTACCTCTTTTACTTTCGATTATAAATATAATCCAGAAATTCCAAAAAATTGTTTAAAACTTTGAAAAATCATATAAAATAATCCGTAACTTGGATGAAAAAGTTTTATACATGAAAGTTGCTCAGAACGATGAGACGAATCCGATTCGCGGTCCGTTCGTCTGCCACACATCCCTATCATAGCGAACATGCAACTTTCCCTCTCCAATTCATCTGTCCCAAACACGAAACACCGAGGATACTTTCCCGGATGTTATCCCCCTTCACCGGTATCGTGTAGCACCGCATTAGAGCACCCTAGCACTGCGTGTTGACTTGTCATGCTTCTTTGTTGCATCTGTATGCTTTGTATTTATTGTTTCTTCCCCCTCTTCTCTCCGGTAGACCCCGAGACCAATGGTGCCCCGGTGATCGACTATGGTGTTGACGACCCCTCCTTCTTGCCAGAGCAACCAGGCAAGCCAACCCCCTTTGATCATTTCGATATCGCCCACTCTCTTCTTTCTTATGCTTGCATTAGAACTGCTACTGCTTTTTGTATGATCCTATTCTGATGCATAGTCTATTGTTGATACCTGCTTTCATACCTTACATGTTTATACTAAACTGCTTAGTATAGGCTGGTTAGAGATCCATCAGTGACCCCCACATTGTCCCGACTGCCCCTCTGGATTATCAGAAGACCCGATCAATGGGATCGAAGACCAGGCCCCGGCACCGCACATCACTTTCCCCTTAGTTGCTCGACAATACTGAGTTACTATCGAGTGCCGAGGGTGACACCTCAGCAGCACTTATGATGTTAACCTTGTAGGTTAGTTCATCGGTTATGGTCATCGACGGTGATTCATCTTTCTCCACTCCCGATAACAACACAGTCGTGCAACTCCTCAAGAGTGGACCACGAGGGTGACTCCTCTTTCGTTCACCTTGACGATAAACATCAGGTGGAATTCCATCGAGGGTGATTTCTTCAGGTTTTCCCTTTGGTGTTAGACACACGGTTACTATGGTTACTATGACTTTACAACTGTTACTTGGAAAGGCGGGTCGACCCTGAGGGGTACCCGCGACTGATGTGGAGACGGGTTGACCTGGAGGGTACCCGATAGTTGAATACGAGGCGTGGCCGGGCACTCTTAGCCCTTGCTGCAAGTCCTCGAGATGGGGCGACGGGGTCACATCTTTTGTGAGTCTCTGCTCGTTACCGCGTTCCCAGTACACTAAACGGTTTGTATATTTGATCCAATGGGCCTCTGGCCTGATAGCGCTAACCATCACGTGGGCATAGTATGGGTGTTCTGCATCATATGCATCAGCCGAAGCTTAACTAACGTCATTGCGACTGAGCGGCGCGCGCCGGGTTGGACCGCGTAAGCACCTACCTTTTTAAGGAGGTTGCCCAGGTCTGCTCACCGGCCGCCCACGCAACGTGCAGGAGTTCCCAGGGCGATTGGCCCATGACCCCTGGGGGCATAGGTTTTAGTCCGGCGTGCATGACCTCTCTATTAAGCCTAGGTCGGGTTGCGGCGTATTGTTTGGCCGAGGGCGGGCATGACCTGATGGTGTGTCCGGCCGAAGTTAAGCAAGCGTGGTGGGTAAGTTGGTGCACCCCTGCAGAGAAGAAAACATCTATCGATAGCCTGTCCTATGGTAACGGACACTTGGAGTTGTATCCCGATCGATACAACTAGAACTGGATACTGTGACATGAATGGATATGTGGCTCCGGGATTGCTTCCTCACAGGGAGTCGATGAAGGATCTCTGGGCGTTATTACTACAACATGCTTAATAATTATAATATGTTATTCTGTACTCTCTTCTACTGCTGCAAGATTGGTGGTATCCAGAAGATGCTAGTCTTCGATAGGACTAGCTTCTCCCCCTCTTATTATGGCATTCTGCAGCTTAGTCCACAGATACTACCCCTTTTCATTGATACCGATGCATATGTAGTGTAGATCCTTGCTTGCGAGTACTTTGGATGAGTACTCACGGTTGCTTTGCTCCCCCTTTTCCCCCTTCTTTCTTCTTTCTAGTTGATGCAACCAGATAGTGGAGTCCAGGAGCCAGATGCCACACTTGACGACTGCTACTACCCCGACGGAGCCTACTACTACGTGGAGACAGCTGGCGACCAGGAGTAGTTAGGAGGTCCCAAGCAGGAGGCCTTGCCTTTTCGATCGTTGATGTTTTGTGCTAGCCTTCTTAAGGAAAACTTGTCTAAAAATACCAAAAATATAATTATCATCTCTATCAGATCTCACTCTCGTAAGTGACCGTAAAGGGATTGACAACCCCTTATCGCGTTGGCTGCGAAGTTCTTATTTGTTTGTGCAGGTGCGAGGGACTCGCGCATGGTCTCCTACTGGATTGATACCTTGGTTCTCAAAAACTGAGGGAAATACCTACGCTACTCTGCTGCATCTCCCTTTCCTCTTCGAGGGAATACAAGGCAAGCTCAAGATTACTACAGACTGTTCTGTCTTTGACACATTCTGTTTTTCGTGTGTTGTTTGCTTATTCCGATGCATCTATGAGTAATATTGGAGGATATGAACCATAGAGAACTTGGAGTGCAGTAGGTTTAACACCAATATAAACAAAGAATGAATTCATTGATGTACCTTTGAGTAGTGGTTTGCTTTCTCATACTAACGGAGCTCACGAGAATTTTTGTCTAAGTTTTGTGTTGTGAAGTTTTCAAGTTTTAAGTATTGCTTTGATGGATTATGGAACAAGGAGTAGCAAAGGCCTAAACTTGGGGATGCCCATGGCACCCCAAGTGAATTCAAGATAATCAAAAGCCTAAGCTTGGGGATGCCCTGGGAAGGCATCCCCTCTTTCGTCTTCATCCATCGGTAACTATACTTGGAGCTATATATTTATTCGCAACATGTTATGTGTTTTACTTGGAGCGTCTTGTATAATTTGAGTCTTTGCTTGTTAGTTTGCCACAATCATCCTTGCTGGACACACCTATTTGAGAGAGTTAAATATGGCCTAGAAATTGTTAGAACACTCTATGTAGTTCACTTATATCTTTTGAGTTGAATAGTTTTTGCTCTAGTGCTTCACTCATATCTTTTAGAGCATGGCGGTGGTAATATTTTGTAGAAATTGTTGAACTCTAATGCTTCACTTATATCTATTTGAGAGTCTATTAAAACAGCATGGTAAAGTGTTTAGGTTAAAGAAACTAGTCTTCACATGATAAACATCCAATGTCAATGTAGTAAAAAAAATCACCTCAAGTGCATTGAATAGAAAGAGATGTTGGATGCTTAATAATTGTTTTGAGACATGAGGATAGTGATATTAAAGTCATGCTAGTCGAGTGATTATGAAATTGAGAAATATTTGCGTTAAGGTTAGTGATTCCCATAGCATGCACGTATGGTGAACCGTTGTGTGACTAAGTTAAAGCATGAGGTATTTGTAGATTGTCAACCTTTGTGTGGAGGTCGGGGGCGCGCGATGGTTAACTCCTACCAACCTCCCCCCTAGGGGCATGCATTGATTGCTTTGTTTTGATGACTCGTAAATTTTTGCAATAAGTATATGAGATCTTATGACTAATGTTGAGTCCATGGATTATACGCACTCTCACCCTTCCACCATTGCTAGCCTCTCTTGTACCGCGCAACTTTCGCCGGTGCCATAAACCCATTATATATCCTTCCTCAAAACAGCCACCATATTTTTCCTCAAAACAGCCACCATACCTACCTATCATGGCATTTCCATAGCCATTCCAAGATATATTGCCATGCAACTTTCCACCGTTCCGTTTATATGACACGCATCATATTGTCATATTGCCATGCATGATCATGTAGTTGACATCGTATTCGTCGCAAGGCCACCATGCATAATCTTTTCATACATGTCACTCTTGTTTCATTGCACATACCGGTACACCGCCGGAGGCATTCACATAGAGTCATACTTTGTTGTTGTAGTATCGAGTTGTAATATTGTGTTGTAATGAAAGTGTGATGATCATCATTTTTAGAGTGGGATTTTTCGTTATAGAACTTGGCTTGTATATTCCAACGATGGGTTTCCTCAAATGCCCTAGGTCTTCGTGAGCAAGCAAGTTGGATGCACACCCACTAGTTTCTTTTGTTAAGCTTTCATTCATATTTAGCTCTAATGCATCCGTTGCATGGCAATCCCTACTCACTCACATTGATATCTATTGATGGGCATCTCCATAGCCCGTTGATACGCCTAGTCGATGTGAGACTATCTCCCTCTTTTTTTATTCTCCACAACCACCTCTATTCCACCCATAGTGCTATATCCATGGCTCACGCTCATGTATTGTGTGAAAGTTGAAAGGTTTGAAAAGATAGAGCATGAAAACAAGTGCTTGGCTGAAATCGGGGTTGTGCATGATACGAATATTTTGTGTGATTACAAGGGAGCATAGCCAACACTATATGATTTTGTAGGGATAACTTTCTTTAGCCATAGTATTTTGAGAAGACATGATTGCTTTGTTAGTATTGCTTGAAGTATTGTTATTTCTTATGTCAATATAGACTTTTATCTTGAATCCTTCAGATCTGAACATTCATGCCACAATTAAGAGAATTACATTGAAAAACTATATTGGTTAGCATTCCACATCAAAAAAAATTTCTTTATCATTTACCTACTCGAGGACGAGCATGAATGAAGCTTGGGGATGCTTGATACGTCTCCAATGTATCTATAATTTTTGATTGTTCCATGCTATTATTTATTAAGTCTTGGATGTTTAATGGTTTTATCATTCAATTTTATATCATTTTTGGGACTAACCTACTAACCCAAAGGCCCAGTCCAGATTGTTGTTTTTTGCCTATTTCAGGGTTTTGCAGAAAAGGAATATCAAACGGAGTCCAAACGGAATGAAACCTTCGCGAGAGATATTTTTGGAGGAAATCACGCTCGGGAAACGTCAGGACCAAGTCAGGGGACGAAGGGCCAGCCCTCGAGGGTGGGGGGGCGCCCCCCTTCCCAGGGCGCGCCCCCTGCCTCGAGGCTGGTCACACGGCCGCCGGTGCTCTCCTTCTTCCTATATATATCTACGTACCCCTGAAACTCCATACGCAGAGAGAAAACCCTAATTCCACCACCGTAGCTTCTGTTCCCGTGGAGATCCCATCTTGGAGCCTGTTCTGGGAGGGGGATCCATCACAGAGGTCTTCATCATCATCATCATCGCCCTCACCATGAGTTGTGAGTAGTTTACCACAGACCTTCGGGTCCATAGCTAGTATCTAGATGGCTTCTTCTCTCTCTCTGGATCTAGATACAAAGTTCTCCTCGGTCTTCGAGGAGATCTATTCGATGTAATCTCTTTTTGTGGTGTGTTTGTCGAGATCCGATGAATTGTGAGTTTATGATCAAGGTTATCTATGAAAGATATTTGGTTCTTCCCTGAACTTTTTATGTGTGCTCATAATATTCTTGCAAGTCTCTTTGAATTATTGGTTTGGTTTGGCCTACTAGATCTATAGTTCTTGCAATGGGAGAAGTGCTTGGCTTTGGGTTCAATCTTGCGGTGTCCTTTCCCAGTGACAGTAGGGGCAGCAAGGCACGTATTGTATTGTTGCCATCGAGGATAAAAAGATGGGGTTTACATCATATTTCTTGAGTTTACCCCTCTACATCATGTCATCTTGCTTAAAGCGTTACTCTGTTCATATGAACTCAATACACTAGATGCATGCTGGATAGCGGTCGATGTGTTGAGTAATAGTAGTAGATGCAGGTAGGAGTCGGTCTACTTGTCTTGGACGTGATGCCTATATACAATGATCATGCCTAGATAGTCTCATAATTATTCGCTTTTCTATCAATTGCTCGACAATAATTTGTTTACCCGCCGTAGAATACCGCTATCATGAGAGAAGCCACTAGAGAAAACTATGGGCCCCGGGTCTATTCTCAACATATCAATCTACATCTACTTTACTTTTCCCGCTTTTATTTGCTGTTTTATTAAACTAAAAATACCAAAAATATAATTATCATCTCTATCAGATCTCACTCTCGTAAGTGACCGTAAAGGGATTGACAACCCCTTATCGCGTTGGCTGTGAAGTTCTTATTTGTTTGTGCAGGTGCGAGGGACTCGCGCATGGTCTCCTACTGGATTTATACCTTGGTTCTCAAGAACTGAGGGAAATACTTACGCTACTATCCTGCATCTCCCTTTCCTCTTCGAGGGAATACAACGCAAGCTCAAGAGGTAGCATGCCCCAAGGACCGAGCCCCGGCGGCTGCGGATCTGTGCCGCGTGAGACAGCAGCCGGGTGAGACCATGCAAAAGCACATCCAACGCTTTAACACCATGCGCCTCCGGATCCCTAGGGTCTCGTACGAGGCCATCATCTCGGCATTCTTCGACGGCGTCCGCGACGTCAGGATGAGGGAGGAGCTCGCCATCCACGAGGACATGTGCAAAGCCCTCGAGATGTTCAAGCTCGCGGCAAAGTGCGCCAGGGCGGAGGAAGGACGCCTCTCCCTCCAGGAGCTGCCTGAGGTGGAGGCGGACGACAAGAAGAACAAGGCCAAAGAAGCAAAGTGCAAGGGGCCCACCATGCTGGCTGCGGAGCCAGAAGTGAAGCGTGACTACGGCTACGACGACCCCCCCCCCAGAGACAACCGTCTGTACTGCGTCTTCCACAATGTCCACAGCCACAACACTAACAACTGCCAGGAGCTCAGGGCGATGCGCGGTGGGCAGCGCCCTGAGCGCGACAACCGTGGCTATGGCCGTGGAGGAGGCCGAGGTGGAGGACGTTGGGATGGCAGGAACTCGCGCCAAGGGTGGCGCAAACAGCCTCGTGAAGACCACTGGCAGGAGCAGCCTCGTGATGCCCCTTGGCGTGACCAGCCTCGTGAGGGTCGCCCTCAGGGCAACGGAGGCCTGCCTCCGCTGCCACCACCGCCAAGAAGAAACGACGACGACCACCTGGGAGATGGGGCAGGGGGCTTCCAAGAGCCGCGTGCAGTTGCATGCATCTTGGGAAGAGCCCATGCTCCAGCTTCCCATCGCATCTTCAAGCAGTTCGCCCGTGAGGTGAACGCGGCGCCTCTCAAGCCTGACGCCGCGCGCAACCTCAGGTAGACCAAGCAAGTCATCGCCTTCGACCCCAAGGACCAGCTCAAGTGCACCGCAGCCCCAGGCGCTCTCCCGATGCTCTGCACCCCGACCATCAGCAACGTCCTCGTGACCAAGACCCTCATCGACTGCGGAGCAGGACTCAATGTCCTCTTCGTCCAGACCTTCGAGACACTCCAGGTCCCCTATGATCAGCTCCACCCGACCAAGCCATTCTACGGAGTCACGGATGGCTCCACACTTCCAATGGGGCAGGTCTGCCTTCCCGTCACCTTTGGTGACCGCGACAACTATCACATCAAGCTCATCGACCTCGTCGTCGCCAACATCCACCTCCCGTACAACGCCATCCGTGGGTATACTGCCCTAGCCAAGTTCATGGCGGTGACCCATCACGGCTACAGCGTCCCTCAAGATGCCCGGGAGTGGCGGAGTCATCACGATCGCCTCCGACGAGAAGGAAGCGGTGTGTTCCCTGGAGCACGCCTACCAGACTGCGGCGGTCGAATTCTCCGATGAGGATGGAGACGTCCTCGCCCTGCAAACCGCCCCCAGGAAGAAGAAGAACCAGCCCGTCGATGGACCTTAGGACGCGGGGGCTCCTGACGGTTCAACCTCAGGACTCACGCCTGCCGATGAGGTGCCCTCCACCCTCACATAGGGAGGCGCGCCCGACGCCCCTCTCAGGACGGCCTCGGGGGCTCTCCTTTGGAGCGTCTCTGGCCTGACCAGCGTCTCGAGGGGGGTGTTCAGGCACCACCTGCAGGCGTGTCTTGACGCGCGTTTTTGTGAGCCCAACGTGGACCGCACAGCGTTGGGGGCATAGGACTTCATTGACCAGGTTACCGAAGAACTTCAGTACGCAAGGCTCATCTGCGGTGGGCGTAACCGCACAATCCCGAGCTCACCTGCCCGCAGCCCGAGCGACCGCTTCCGCGTCGGCATTGACGTCGCGGGTTTCAACCGAGCCGCCTCTTTGGAGCCCTTCTGGACGAGGCGGTCGGCCAGAGGGGGGCCCTCCCCTACAGCTACGTCCGCACACTCTTCGGCTTCCGCAATGCAGCTGCCACGTTCCAGCACCTCGCGTGGCAGGCCTTGGGGGCTCGGGAGGCACAGTGGCAGGCGGTCTGGACAGAGTGAGAACCGGACCCACGCGACCACTGAGAGCCTCCGAAGCCCCTGGGCCTCAGAAGCCCGACGATCCTCACGAGCAACCCGCACGGCTTGCATCTTCAGCTACCCCAACTCTTCTCCAACAACTGTCAGGTGACGTTTCAGGTATTCAATCGAGGGCGCCCCCCGGGCTGCGTCATCGTCGAGCTGCCGGGGGCTCACCCCCACAGCTGTCTCTTTTGCGCATAAATCCAGGCTAGTTGTTTCGCCCTACTTGCATTATCTATATGTTTGGCGTCCTCACCGCCACTAAGGTCATGATGCCGCATCAAGACAGAAAGGGAGGGAAGGCCTGGGTCAGGCCCTCGTCCCCTCACGCGTGACCCATCGCGCATGAGCCCGCCCTGGATTTCACCAGGGGCTCACCGGCGGCGGGTATGATGCGCGTGGGGAGGGGCCTTCTCTCCCTCCACTACTAGGAAAAGGGCTATAGATAGGATGGACACTAATGGCGCACCACGTGCTGGTGCGCCATTAGTGTGGAATACACTAATGGCGCACCGGGCGCATGGTGCGCCATTAGTATCATTTTTTTTCTTTTCCAAACATACTAATGGCGCATCCAGACAGAGTGCGCCATTACTAGTTGTAAATAGTAATGGCGCATCAGCCACAGAGTGTGCCACTACTATTGTTTTTTTATTATGTTTTTTATTCTTTTTTTGCGAAACTACTAATGGCGCACCGTGCCATAGTGCGCCATTAGTATTTTTTTTTTGCAAAACTACTAATGGCGTACCACCAGCAGGTGCGCCATTAGTAACCTGGGTTACTAATGGCGCATTTGGAGATGGTGCGCCATTAGTAACCTGGGCACCAACAAGATATTTTGGACAGCCACTCCTACCCACTCACTTTCTCCCCATTTCATTCTCTCCACCTCCTCCTCCAAAGCTTGTCTCGGCTGCCTCCTCTTTTCCACCTCATTTCCATCATAGATTCATTCAAATTAAGTGGTTAAATTACCTTTTTTTGATAGGTAAGTAAGGGGGGAAGCTATCTTTATGTTGTTCTCCCTCCAACAATGTGCACATGCACTTTTTATGGCCTAGCTAGAACTATGTATGTTCGTGGTGTTGCATATGTTTGTGGTGTTGCATATATGCTTGTGTTTGCAGGTGTACCGGTATTTGAAATGCGATAGTTGCCAATATTTTGCCGGAATGTTGATTCATTTCCGTTTTGGCGAGAATTTTGGCATTATGCATTATTTTTGGTCCTATTTTTAGGGAAAGTCATGCCAAATTTTTTCTTGGTTCTAAAATATCGTTTTGCTCTACCCCGCAGGCGAACATGGTCCGCACGATGACCGAAGGCATCGTGAATAGGTTTTCGAGCTCCGCGAAGGCCGAGATGCTTCAAAAGAACGAGACGGAGATAAGATGTCCGTGTCGAAGATGCAAGCTGAAGAGCCTTATTGCGGACCCGGATTCCGGGCAGGTGCAGGACCACCTGCTCTTGCGTGGTTTCATGGATGGCTATCGGTGGCAAGCTGATGAAGATGACTACAAAGTCTTCCATGGGGGCCGGGCAAGAAATGAGGAAGGGCAGCAAGACAACCACCGCGGCTCGGGCGGGCGAGAAGACGAAGAATCTCCAGGAGATGATCACGACGGTGATGATGTACACAGTCATCATGCAGAAGATGCAGGACATGATGATGGGGAAGATGCCGGAGCAGACGACGGGCATGATCATGAAGATGACCATGCCGGCGGAGCAGACGACGCTGGACCATCGATGGGCTGGGTGCAGGACCCTCATATTCAAGAGCTGCTTCTCAAGCAGACGGATAACGCAAGAGCTGCCGCCCGAGAGAAAGCCAAGATGGATCAACTGGAGATAGACGCGGTCACTCCATTGTATGAAGGATGCATGCCCGAGGATACCCGCCTGAAAGTAACGCTCATGGCTCTGGAGATGAAGGTAAAACACAAAATGACCAACGCATGCTTCGACGAGAACATGCCATTCTGGCACGAACGTCTTCCCAAGGGGAACAAGTGCCCGACCAGTTTCGAGGAGGCGAAGAAAATTGTGTGTCCTCTGGATTTACCGCACGTGAAATACCATGTGTGCATGAACAATTGCATCATTTATCGGGACTAGCACGCGGAGTCTACCATATGTCCGGTGTGCGGCGTCACTTGATACAAGAAGAGGAAGAAAGCTCCTCGAAAAGTGGTGTGGTACTTTTCGATCACTCCTCTTCTGCAGCGGTATTTCACGGACCCTAAGGTAGCAAAGCTCATGCGTTGGCACGCGGATAGGGAGGAGAAGAAGCGAGAAGATGGCGCAAATGATCCGAAGATAGATAAAAAGACAAGATGCTGAGTCATCCTAAGGATGCGAGCCAGTGGCAAGCGTTGAACTTCGAAGACGCAGAATTTGGGAACGATCCAAGGAACATCGTGCTGGGCGCGAGCATCGATGGAGTCAATCCGTTTGGCAGCCAGAGAAGCACACATAGCACCTGGCATGTGTTTGTGTGGATGTACAACCTTCCCCCTGGTTGTGCATGAAGAGGAAGTACATTCACATGAGTATGCTAATTGAAGGACCGAAAAAACCAGGGAACGACATCAATCTGTATCTGGTGCTGCTGAAAGAGGAGCTAGACACGCTGTGGAAAACGCCAGCCAATACGTGGGACGCCGCAGAGAAATAATATTTCCCTATGAGAGTCGCACTGCTCACGACGGTGCACGACTATCTCGGTTACGGATATGTCGCGGGGCAGGTGGTCCACGGATTTTCTGGATGCGTCAGGCGCATGGATGACACAACGTATCGCCAGCTAGATAGAGATCCTGGGTCTTAGAAAACCGTGTTCATGGGACATCGAAGGTGGCTTCGCGACGATGACCTGCGGAGAAAACGCAAGGATCTGTTTAATGGTGAAACCGAACCCCGAAGACGCCCGCGTACGAGGAGCGGCGAGGAAATAGACGAGCTGTTGAAAAATTGGAAAGATGGCCCACTACCGGGAAAGAAGCAAAAGGCGCCAGAGCCGGGAAAGAAGCGAAAGGCACCAGAGCCGCTGCTGAAGGTATGGAAAATGAGGTATGTTTTCTGGGACTTGTCGTACTGGAAGATCCACCGTGTGCCTCACATCCTTGATGTCATGCATATCACGAAGAACGTGTGCGAGAGTCTGCTTGGTACCCTGCTCAACATGCCAGAGAGGACCAAAGATGGGCCGAAAGCAAGGGCAGACTAGAAATCAATGGGCATCAGGCAGGAGCTTCACGCTAATGATGATGATGATGATGATGATGATGATGATGAGGCGAAGTAGGACACGGAAAGTCGTCGCAAAGGCAAAAAGGCCAAGAAGACCGGAAATGACTACCCTCCTGCGTGCTTCACTCTAAGTCAGGAGGAGATCGAGCAGTTTTTCACCTGCCTCGTAGGAGTAAAACTTCCTTACAGTTACGCGGGGAAGATAAGCAGATACCTTGACCCAGCGAAGCAAAGTTCAGCGGGATGAAGTCTCACGACTGTCACGTGCTGATGACGCAGATACTTCTAGTTGCAATCCGTGGGATCATGGACGCGCACATCTGTGAAACGCTATTTGGCCTATGCAACTTTTTCGACGTCATCTCTTGGAAGTCGGTTGGCATGAGGCAACTCAGAAGGCTACAGGAAGAGATCGTGGTGATACTATGCGAGCTTGAGATGTACTTCCCTCCCGCATTCTTCGACGTTATGGTGCATCTGCTGGTCCATATCGTGGACGATATCATCCAACTCGGGCCGACGTTCCTGCATAGCATGATGCCGTTCGAAAGGATGAATGGTGTCATCAAAGGATACGTTCGCAACATGTCACGTCCAGAGGGAAGCATAGCCAGGGGCTTTCTGACCGAAGAGTGCATCTCCTACTGCACGAATTATCTAGGCATCGAGAACCCCGTTGGTCTGCCCGTCAACAGGCACCTCGGCAGGCTCGCTGGATGGGGTCACCGTGAGGGTCGCCGCGAAATGCATGTCGACTTCGAGGGTCGACTCGCCGACTTCGAAAGAGCAAACCTAGTTGCGCTACAACACATAGACGTGGTCGATCCTTGGGTGGTAGAGCACAAAACCTTTATTGAGAAGACGTACAATGACCGAGGCCAACAGAGGACGGACGGAGATATAATCAAACAGCACAACTCATGTTTCACGCGTTGGTTCAAGCAGAAGCTTCTGTCGTACCCTTTACATGAGGATTCTTCCGCGGAAGAACAACTCATATTCGCCTTGTCACAGGGCGCCGAGCACAACCTGATGACTTATGAGGCGTACGATATGAACGGCTACACATTCTACACCGAGGCCAAGGACATGAAGAGCGATGGTTATCAGAACTCCGGGGTAACGATGGAATCCTACACCGGTAACGACAAGGACAAATACTATGGAAGGATCGAGGAGATCTGGGAGCTGAGCTACGCTGGAGAGAAGGTCCTGATGTTCCGTGTCAGATGGGCCAAGAGCGTCCTAAAAGAAGACCGGTATTTCACCACCATGGTTATATCCAAGACCGCGGGCGCAAACGTCGCCGCGAAAAATGAGCCATGGGTACTCGCTTCCCAAGTTGACCAATGCTTCTTCATTACTGACCCGTCAAAGCACAGTCGTGTTGTCGTGAGGAGAGGCAAAAGGAAGATCATCGGAATGGATGGAGTAGCCAATGAGCAAGACTTCGACAAGTACGGCGACCCGAAGATCGAACATGACGACGATGATGAAGTAGCAGCATACACCACAAGAAGAAGCAGGACCACCCTACCTAAAGGATGTCCGTTCCACAGAAGAACTCCATTTGCGAAAAAGTAGGGCAAGAAGATTGTGAACAGATAGCTAGCCAAGATCGATTGTATTTAAATCGTAGCCTTCATTTCTCGATTGTATTTCATGGGCACTTTTTGAACTCTTGAATGTTTTTAAATTTCATGCACACTCGATCTCGATCCTCCTCCATCTCGATCGCTATCCCACCTCGCCAGATCCGGTCTCCCTCGCCGCCGAGCACCCCCCGCTCCACCGGCCGCCGCC